>CM031244.1:432823800-433423800 GCA_018340775.1 Taxus wallichiana var. yunnanensis | reverse complement strand
TACCATTCTTTATTGGAAAAAGTAATATTTTATCTTAGGAGCACATACTTGGATGTAGCTAGCATTTTTGTAGTATATAGTGTTATGGAAGATAACATGGCAGTTCGGCTCCTTGCTACTTCTTTCAAAGGGAGAGCACTTCAATGGTTCTGAAGCTTAACTGCTGGTTCAATTACTACGTGGAATGAGTTAGGCACCAAGTTTTGCAAGCAGTTTGAAGATAAAAGTGATCACTTATCGCTCGTGGAACAATTCCATACTATCAATAGGTCCCCTCAAGAGTATATGAATGATTTCAATCTCTATTTTGATAAAACTTGGAAATGAATTCTAGCTCTCGTATGACCATCTCTAGAAAGTGCTTTCTTATATTACTTACGGGCATTGAATAGTGACATACCTGTCATGATTCAATCTATGGGGTACCATTTTTCCTGATTTCTACGAGATCACCGTAACAATTGAGAATAACCTAATTCAAGTAGGTAAGATTGCTCCCAGGCCTCCTATACCGGTGTTTACGGAACTCATAGCAAAATAACTAGTTTTTGCTCCAATTCCGTGGTTTCTAGTCCATCAAGCCAGGCTTTATGACTAACCCCTCAAATGATCTCGGCTTAAGTGAAGTCATTGTTACAAACTTTCAGGAATGAACTCATAGAATGAAAAGGCAAAGCAATCCCAATATACTCACCCCTTCCAATCCCAATATCAAACAAATCATCGTCCAGCTTTAAGGAAACGATCAGATTGTCCAATGCGGGATACTTTTCAAAGAGCCATGGACATGGAATTTAAAGGATCATGATATGATCTTGGTTTACCTCGATGATATAACTATTTATTCCAAACATGCCGAAGATCATATTGCGCATCTAAGGAAAGTTTTTTGAAGGTGTAGAGAGTTTGGGGTCTCACTAAACCCTAAGAAATGCATTTTTAGTTCAAGAAGGCAAGTTATTGGGGCATATTGTTTTAGTTGAAGGAATCTCAATCGACCCAGCTAGGATTCAATCAATTTTGTCTCTATCCCTCCCAAGTCACAAGAAAGGTCTCCAGAGTTTCTTGGGAACTATAAACTTTGTTCAGAGATTCATTCCCCAATTTGCAACATTAGCCAAGCTATTGATGGCCATGCTTAAAAATAAAATTCCTTTCTCATGGAAAAAATAAGGGAGAGAAAGATTCGAGGCTATCAAAACTACTATTTCCCAAGCTCCTACATTGGTAAACCCCGATTTGATAAGGATTTTATTCTCTATGATTTTGCAGTCATGAGAGTATTTCAGGTATCCTCACTCAGCATAATGATGATCTGATGGAGAAACCAATTGCCTTCTTCATTAGTCTCTCAAGGAATATGAGCTCAAGTATTCTTTCATCAAAAAATAGGTCTTTGCGGTCATTCGAGCTCTAAAAAATTCAGGCACATGTTGTCCAACAACAAGGTACATTTGATGGTTTCTCATCCTAGCGTTAAAGAGTTTTTGTTGAATAAGGAGATGAATGAGAAACGTGTTGGGTGGATCACAAAAGTAATGGAGTATGATGTACACATTAAAGTCACTAAACTTGTCAGAGGCAAGGGGTTATGCCAAGTAGTTGGCTGTAGACATGGAAATTAAGGATGTTAAGGATGTTGCACTCTTCAATATTGATGAAGGAAATGATCAGATTGATTAGTTAACTAAGATGGAAAATTTCCTCCTCTCGAGAGTATATCCTCCAAATATGGATAAGATTCAATGATGTACTTTCCATCTCTCGGTCTATTCCATATGTTGTGGTAGATGGCATTCTTTTCTAAAGGATTTGAATGGTGTTCTTTTACACTACATCAAACTAGAGCAAGTGAACAAGATATTGGAGGAGTTCCACAATGGGTTGTCAGAGGACATTACTCGGCATGAATGATTACTACCAAGATCATGCGAGCCAGTTACTACTAGCTAGAATTGTTCAAAGATGCCCATTTTTGGGTAAGGAAATGTAAAGAGTGTGCTCTTTTTGCAGGAAAATAAAAGTTGGCAGCTCTCCTGTTGCATCCCATTCAGGTGGATCAACCCTTTGTTCAATGGGGGTTGGATTTTATTGGTATGATCAATCCTCCATCCAGTGAAGGACATAAATGGGTCCTTACTGCGACAGATTATTTCACCCGCTAGACAGAAGTGGTGGCCTTGAAGGAGAGCAATGAAAAAGTTGTCCTTGAATTCTTGGAGAGTATCATGACAAGGTTCAGTGTTCCATTTATTGTTATCTCTGACAATGCAATGGCATTCCTCGGATGAAAATAAGTGAATGGGCCATCAAGAACGGGTCTATCTCAAGACTTCATCTAACTACTATCCACAGGGAAATGGGTTGGTGAATCCAACAATAAGAACCTGATAAGGATCATCAAGCACACAATGGAGGCCAAAAAAAGGACCTGGCATACATAGCTTAAGGTTTCTTTGGGCAAATCAAATAACACCTAAAAAGGCCATTGGGGTTTCACCTTTCATGCTGGTATATGGACGAGAAGCAAAACTCCCACTTTCCTTGGAAATACCTTCCTTGGACTTGGCCTATCGGCTTGAGGTTATGGAGGATGATGCTTTAACAATGAGATTTGTTGAACTCATGGAGTTGGAGGAAATTCGGAACACAACTATGCATACACTCACAACATCAAACTCAGGTTAAAAAATCCTTCACAAGAAAGCTTTTGATAGATCATTCAAAGAAGGAGATTTGGTACTTAAATGGGATGAAGACCGAGGCTAAACCAGGCAGGCATGCTAAGTTTGATGCCCTCTGGAGTGGGCCCTATATTATTACAAGTTGCAAAGAGGTGAATTATTTTCATCTATCCAGACTCAATGGAGAAGAATTTCCCATTCATGTGAATGGGATACATCTCAAGGCTTGTTTTTGAGATTGTTCCACCCTGTACAATGTTTTATCTTTTCCTCCAAGTGCTTTGCACATCATTTTGCTTTCTTTGTTTTTGTTTTTGTTTTTGTTTTCGTTGTGTTTTCTCTTTAGGACTCTTTTTCCCAATGTTTTGCTTAAGGCTACTTGGTCTAAAAGCTTAGTAGGCAAGCATTCCCTAGAGGTCACCAAAAATGTTAGCAATTTAATCTACCTTGAGAAAATGTCAAAAATAGTCAGACAATTTTTTTGAGAAAATCCTCTGTATAGTGAATTCCTCCAAGTCTTGAGGTCTTAAATTTTTAGAATTTGATTTCAGAGATTTT
This sequence comes from Taxus wallichiana var. yunnanensis, assembly GCA_018340775.1. Classification (NCBI taxonomy): domain Eukaryota; kingdom Viridiplantae; phylum Streptophyta; class Pinopsida; order Cupressales; family Taxaceae; genus Taxus; species Taxus wallichiana. Next base: position 433,420,558 of record CM031244.1, on the reverse strand, counting down.
TCTCTTTCGGAGTTTTAACTACTTGGTCTTGGAATTGTGTTTCAAAATTCCAAAGTCTGAAATCCCAAAATTCTAAAATTTTGACTTTTGGGCTTTCGGGTGCATAGTTTTTATTTGAACAATTAGTGATTTTGGACCCAAAATCTTTGAAGTCTGAAACTATGAAAGTCTGAATTTTTAGACTTTTGGGCTTTTGGTTTCAGAAAAAATTGGTCAGACTTTTGGTAAATTCTTTTCAGACTTCTGAAGTCCGAAAGTCTAAAATTTCAGACTTTCGGGCTTTTGGGTTTTAGAATTTTGAGGATGATTTGTGAGTTTTTTCCTTTCAGATTTCTGAAGTCCAAAAGTCCGAAAGTTTGAAATTTTGGACTTTCAGGCTTTCGGGTTTCGAAATTTTTCATCACCATTTCTCTTTTCGCCTCCAAATCTCCAAAGTCCAAAATCCCAATTTCCAAATTTTTGAATTTCAGTTTTGGGTTTCGGATTTCGGGGTTTTTTTGAGCAATTAATTCTTCACCAACCCCATAAAGGAATGAAATTTTCCCATTAATATCGGGATTTCTATTTAAACTTGATTTTTTACTATCATTTTCACCTAACAAGTTAATTTGACATTCTATTTTCTCGGTTTTTGTGACATCATTTTCAAGGTATTTTGATTTGTTTATTTCTTTTTGGTTTAGGTCTTCATTTGTTTTCTTTCTCGTTTGGTTTTCTTTTTGGTTTCCCTCTGTGTTTTTCAAATGACAACTCCCTTGATTCACCATGCCTTATATTTTGAGTCTTTTCAAGTTTGCAGGTTTGTTTTCAGGTTTCTCTCGAGTTTTCCACACTTCTTCTCAACGATTGTCATTTTTCAGGAAGGTTCTTTTCCTTGTTTCCATCAGAAAAATCAATTGTTCATCTTTTCGGGAAAAATTTTTTAGAGAAATTTTTCAGGGAACTTTCCATTTCGAACTTCGAAGAAATTCATTTTGGAAAAATATTTTGGAGATGTCCAATTTGGAAATTTCAGAGAATTTGATTTCAGAGGTTTCTTTCAGAGCTTTCATCTGTAGGATTTTGGAGTTTTCTGTTTCGGGTTTTCAGGGATTTTATTTTTGAATTTCTCCAACTTCAGCTTCCAAAATCTAGAACTTGATGTCTACTTCTAGTTCAAAGGGAAAAGAGAAGATGAAGTATTCATTTCTTGGAGTTTCCCCTCAAACATGCTTGTCTTCTAACCTAGGCAATATAGGAGACACTGACTTAGGTCAAATTGACTTTCCAGATTTCTGGGACAGAGTCAAGGCTCCAAACAAGAAGCCTTGGATGCAAGCCATTTATGATAGTGGGCTCATCCTTGCTGTAGGTTTTCCTACTTCAATGCATTGTCTAGAATTGTTCTAGCTGCAACTGCCCACTTTGATGTAGAGTCTATGATAGTCAGAGATGCCGATGACAAGGTGGTAATTCACCTAGACCCCGAATTCTTTGAAGATATGCTCAAGCTACCCGATTGAAGATTACACTACCATTTCACCAGAAATAGTAGTAGAGCATTGGGACAAAGATGTTGAATCATGCACGAAAGTTGTGATGAAGAGTTACTTGGCTAAGAGCATGGTTAAGTTACCAAAAATGTTGTATAGGGCAAGACTTTATCTAGGAAGTCAATGATATCATTGTACTCTTAAGTCATGTCTCGGGTCTTCCATCTGCAAAGGAATTCCAAGAGTGGATGTTCTTATACATTGCCACTATAAAAAGAACAAAGATCTTATCAGGTGGGGAGAGCATATCAGTAGCTCTATCTGCTATTAGTTGAGTAGGGTGTCAACTACGAAGACTTTCTACATGACATATTTTCTAGTCTATGTTGTTGCTGCCATGGGAGATTTTGTAGGACTGAATACCAAAGGCATTCGCACAACACTTCTTAGATTTATGAATTCTATCCCCAACTCACCCTGAATGAGGGAAGCAAACATTTTTGAAGGATAAGTGATGCCTTCTTCACGAGTCATCCTCTACCATTTTGACAAGGAACTATACAATCGGAGGATATCCAACGAAGCTTTCAAGGAAGTGGGAGTGGGGGAAATATATCTCCAGTTCCCTACATTTACCTATATTCGGTTCCAGTTTCATAGGTGCCCCAAGAAAATTTCCAAGGTGTCCTACAGATAAATGGGTTCTATTGGAGTTGGTTTGATAACTATTGGATTATCATTGAATCCAAAACAAGCGTCACAAAGTGGGAATGCATTTCCCTATTTCGATTGGTAGGTACACCTACCTAAATATTCACAAAGCCAAAAATGTTGATGCAGAGATGGCTGAGGTAACCTACAAACTTTTCATCCATGAAACCAGCTTCGACTATTGGGGAAAGTTTGGCAAAACAGGGCATTCCAATGCTCATATGCCCCAATTAGAAGATATCTGGGTCCATTGTCGGATGAATACATCATCCAATAGAGGGATTTTGAGAGGTTGACTCTGGATGAGATTCAGCAATACGGTATAGCCGATGTGCCAAGAAGACATGCAGGATAATGATGAGGTTTTGGATGAAGCATACAAGAGTGGTGACATTTCCAATCAACCACTTGCCATGGATTGATTGGTATATAGAAGAATGTAGTAATATGAAAGAGAGGGTGGGCCCATTCTTTAGAGGACCTACAAATAGCTGGCTACTTTTGGAATCAAACCCAAAGGAGTTGAGTAGACTATAAATATAGGAGCCCCACCAATCATAAGCCCAACAACACCTATAAAGGGAAAAGGTCAATCCAAAAAACCCCTGCAGTTCCAAGAAAGATTTCATTCATTGTTGGTGGCTCATCTCTTCCCAAAACTCCTATTTCTCAAACCGTACCTCTAGTAACAATTGTGGAAGTGGTCATAGTCAGTGATTCTCTTGGTACTTCACAAGGCCCATCAGTTCCTTCTTCTCTCCCATTGTCCCTTCCTATATCAGTTCCTCCCACTTCTACCATCAGTTCACTCTTCCCATCTCCTTCTATGGCCCAAGTGTTCTCATCCCTTCCAGACTCTCTCAGCTGGAGAGAATATTGGGTCACCTTTTCTTTCTTCACTTCCTTTATCACTTCCACTTCCTTCCATTCCATCCTCTAATATCATTGTGTCAACTCCTATTGTTGTATTTACATCCACTCCTTCCATTACCACCACTTCTATCCAAACACCAATCAGTGTTTCCAACACCCTTTCCTTGACTCATGTATCGGTATTGCATCTACTACTCCATCTTCCTCAGTATCAGCTATCCCAGAGTGGTTATTCAGGTAGACTCCTAAGTAGAAAAAGAAAGTGCCTCTAGAAGATGTTATAGATCTCAGCATTCTGGAGAAAATACCCAAGAGATAGATTAAGAGACCAAGGACCATGTCAAATCTGATAAGTAAATCCATCTGGAGAATGGGTGATAGAGGTTGCCACCCCTATTGAGGGAAAGACCAAAGAAACAATCACGGATGCGGACTATCAGATCTCCAGGTTTTCATTAGGAAAGGCTACTCATGAGGGAGCTAAACAGATGTACATACTTGCTCTTGGGGCTCTGATGGCAAAATATGACAAAGATAAGGCCACAAAGGATGAACTCAAGGCCAAGGTCGAGAAACTCACAACATTGCTACAAAAAAGTAACACAGCCCACTCCATCTACCAAAACCTCATCTACTACGGCCATGACAGTTTCAACTACCATTGATGATTTTTCTTATCATGAGCTCAAAAGCTAGGCCAGAAAGGGAGATCAATAAATGGGTGGATAGAATGGATATTGCTAGAAGCTAATCCTTTAATCAAGGAGGTTGTCAAGATTTATAATGATCTGCAAGATGGGAGGGTTACTATTTTGAAAATGGATGAAACCTTCTCTGAGGAAAATAATAATCTGAATTTGAACCTGACAACATGGAGTGAGATCAGAGCAGTGGATTCTGATTTGCTCCTTCAAGAGGAAGTGATCGATGATGTCTCCAAATTATTTGAATATCAGAAGGCTATGGAATTCTGGTGCCAAGTATTGCAAGATTTGATCAAAAAGTTAGATGATAAATGATTGGAAGTTACAGATGCCCTGAATGATATTTCAGAAGAGTTTGATATTGCTAATTGCAAGTTTTTCAACGAGAACATCGATGCTCTTCCTGTGGAATAGATTAAAGAAAGTTTCAAAGACTTGGTGAAACGAGATGATGAAGTCACTAGAACTTTCAGCTCTGATTCTATTGACAGGTTGGTTTTGTGCCATAATTTCATAGGAAGAATGCAGAAAGTCGTGAGCAAGCTGAGAAGAGTCTCGACTAGGATAACAAGGGAGATCAAGATGACAGATGTGGTGAATCAATATGCATGTGGACCTAAGGATGAAGAGGTACATGGAATAATTAAATGCTTCATTGAATACAAACATCGACTGACCATGTGGGAAGAAATCCAAAAGGAATCTGCAGAAGGAGGAGGATGTTGCAGAACCAGGCCGGGCTGAGCAGCCATGAGAGGATGGATTCGAGCTCCGGATCAGTCAAAATTGTAGGGTTGATTGAGTCAAACCCTTGCAACAGTTTTTGCTATTTTCATGGGAGCTTGTTCCCTTAATTTAATAACATTTCTATTTTTAGTTAAATGTTAGTTAAGGGCCCAGTTAGTAATGGCTCAGCCAAAAAGAACTTATAAATAGATGAATGCATAGGAGTAAAAGGGAGATACATTTTTAGAGATTTTTGGTGAAGTTTCTCTCCAAGCTTGGGAGAGTACTTTCGAGATTTGTGAAACCTTCTAATTTTATTTAGAATTATATCTTGCCATTGAAAGTCTAAATTATTGTGTGGAATAATTAGTCATTGCATGCTCTGTGAATGTGATTCCTTAGCATTATTGATTAGTTTGCCTTTATTTCAGATTATCTATTTCATGTTGTGAAGAAATAGTGTAATAATCTTTCATCAGTTGTGAGAATATCTTTTCTTTCTGTTGATTAAAAGTTGCACTATTATTATCTCTTAAGTAGATGTTTACATGTGCTTGTGATTATCCTCATGATAAATTATTTGTGTATCAAATCAAATCTGATCTTTCTATTGTGTATGTTTAAAGTTTAACAAGGAACATGTGCTCCCAGTGTGTGGTATTTTTTACCCTTTCTAAGTTGCAATAGGTGAAGGTGGCCAATGATGCAAGCATCCTACCCACATTAACCCTTCGAAGTTGAACATTCATTTTCTTAGTGCATCACCCCTTCTAGCATAGATTTTATTTCATCGCAATCTCTCTCCCTAATCCCATGAAATGTTAGCATAGGGCTAGTAAGCTATTTTCATGCATCAGAAGTAGTGTTGTATTTTGGTTTAGGAAAAGGAAGTGGCCTTCTCTAGAGGTTCACCTTGAGCCCAAGTCCCACATCTTGAGAGGTGATCCCATGTGTCACAATCACTTATTACATATGAAAAAACTCAAGTAGGTTCTATCAATCCTAGTATATCTAATGCCAAGTTTCCAAGTAAATAGACATTTAAAGGAAAGAATAATGATGCTAAATTTTCTTCTAAGGATGCTTTGAATGTTGTTTCTCAACCAAGTCACAACTCCAACCCACACACCAAAAATTTAGCTCCTTACTTTGTGTCGCACACATTTTATTGAAATAATTATTTGAGTGTAATCTTGTGACTCTCCCTCTACCATTTGAGGTTGACACGAACAAGCGTTAAAGTAAATTTTTTGATGTCAATGCTTACAACAATTATCATTGATGTATTGGTTAACTCATTGACAGGTGTCTCAAGATTTTCCATATCATTCAATATCTCATAGTATCCAATGCTATTGAATGGGATGAGCCCAAAAAATATTCAAATCCAACCAATGATAATGCCAAACTAAAAATCTTCAACGATCCACTTCCTTATCATAACAATGAAAAATATATATCCAAAGTGTACACTAATTATCATGCGGTGCCAAGAATTCCCTCTTATGATCACCCCTTTGATGAAATGATTGGAACTATCACTCATACACCATCTTCTCGTTTCACTTATTACTTTTGATGACTCTAATATAGATGACACAATTATCTATGATAATCTATCTATTATTGTATGTATTAATCAAGTACTTATACACAATGTTTTAGTTGAATCACATGAAAAAGATAAATTTTTATCTCTAATGCTACTTCAATATCTTGGCATTTCTACATAGAATCTTACATTTGACACTAATTCTCAATATTGACGCATTACTCTACCCATCATTTTTGGTTGTCTCTACTTTGAATTCATTATCAATTGCTTCTACTCTTAGTTCTAGTGCATTACGTCTAGGTATCCCTTGGATACATGATTTTAGGGCTATTCCTTATGTTATCTACCAATTTGTCAAGTTTATCCACAACCCGACATGTTGTCACATTAGAGGTATTAACTTCGAGCCTCCTTCCCGTAGTTTTTATAGTCATTCTTCTACAATTCCTATTCCTACTCCTAGTTCATCTTTGGATAGGTATTTGGTTTCACATAATGTCCCTTACAACTCTATCCAACATAGGTCTATGGATTTTCCCACTACTTCTCATGTCTCTAGTTCTCTTAAGTCTTATTATAGGCCTTTAGTTACACATACGCCTCTCACAAATCTATCCCTCCTAGGTATCATAATAGGCCTTTGGTTACACACATTGCATTTTTAGTTTTAGCTTTCCTAGGTCTCGTGATAGGCCTTTAGTTACACACACTTGCCTCTCACAGCTCTCACTCTCGAGGCATTTTGATAGGACTTTGGTTTTACATGTTGTTTCTCATGGATCTTCCCTCACAGGTTCTATCTAGGTTCTCTAGTGCACTCTCTCTCCCCTTGTTTCCCAAAGGACTTCTAGTGCACATGGTATGTCTAGGAGTAATCACTCTTCTATCCCTCCACATATGTATTTTACTTTATACAATCCTCATACATGTCCTTTGTCCCTGGACCCTCTTTTCGCAACCAAGTACCACTACTATACCTCTTGTATTTGAGTCACATCCTGTTATCTTACAAAATTGATTAGGGCAATTTGCGAGGTAACCATACCAAAAATTTTGTTTTGGCCCCAGGAAGTTTGACAACGTTAAGTAATATCCCAAAACTCCTTTCGAAAAATCAAGTTGTTTCAAGACTTAGCCATTTTTAGCCATTTTCCTTTGGGGAGAAATTTCACGTGTTGACATGCCGCCGATAGTTACGCTAAAGGGAATTATTTTTGTGTCGACGTCTTTGAAAGTTGCACAAAAGGGGAATTTTTTCTGTGTTGACGTGACAAAAAGTTGCGGTAAAGGGGGAATTTTTCTCGTGTTGACGTGTCGAAAGTTGCACCAAAGGGGAATTTTTTTGTGTTGACATGCAGAAAGTTGCGCCATTTTACACTGGGCAGAGTTGTTTCTTCTTTACTGGGATCCATTGATCATTTTTGTAAAATATTTAAAAGCATGTTGGCATACATGATGACCTCATCCATGTTGCACCATGGGATGTTGCCATCCAAAAACTTGCCCAAGTCAACTGTTGACTTTTTAGATATTTTGTAAATATCTTGTAAGATATTTTGTAGTTGTTGGTTTGCTTTTGTCTTCTTTCCTCCTCTCCTTCTATAAATACTTGAATACTTGTTGTATTCGGGTGGTGACATTTTTGTATGAAAAGAGAAGTGAGGAGAGAAAGACTTTGTGTTTTCTTGCAACAAAAGAAATATTAATACATATATTCAGACTTTGTGCTTAATGTGTGTGTTATTTACATTAGATCTTTCTTAAGTTAGATCTATGTTTCTATTCTGTTAGATTCATTCCTACTATTGTCACATGTTCATCAGTATTGCTTTAATTATTTATGCAAGTAAGTTTGGCTCATTTACTACCATCCCAAAGCATAAACCTTCGACCTTTCTGTCTTGGAATTCATTTCTTTTCTTCCTTCAAATCTACCCCCTCTCGTTCCTTCCCTCCTACCTTTCTATTCGTAGTTGGAACTACCTCTCTTTGGGATGGGATCCCAAACCCCCTAAAGTTAGAATAGTGTAGATTTGCATAGATTCTGCTTGATAGATTAGCAATACACCGCCACTTTCTTTGTCTCAAAGAGGGGCTATGCCTTGCACACTGCTGTTGGCTTGTTTCCCCACGACTACCTAACCAACATATTTTTGGACCAACAATTTTTGGCGACTCTATTGGGATCTAAGGAAATAACTAAAAAACTGTAAAAATCACTACCAGATTGCAAATTTTAACTCTTTGATTAAAAATCAAAATTTTTGCATAAGTGGTCGGCTGAAAATTTCCTTATACAAATCCATAGATCTGGACCAGCTAGAAACTTTTAGTTCGCTGAGTTTTTACAAAAACTTGTATATTTCAGTAGATATGAGATTATGACATTTTATGTTATTTTCAAAACCTTGCAAAATTCAGGTTAAAGATCCAAAAATCAACTTTCTAAATTGACCCACTTTTTATCCTTATTAATCTTTGTTAGAAAACCGCAATCGGTTATTATTTAAAAAGGATAAATTAAATATTGAAAAAGCACATGCTGCTGATTTTTCCAGAAAATCAACAAGTATAAAAAAAAGTTTGTTGTGAATCTACTCTTAATTGTTGCAGATCTGAATGGGTACGCTAGTGGCGGTGAACCATTTACTCGCAGTAGAAGAGCTCATGGGGAAGTTGATCCAATTTTTGATCTACTTCAAAGGCACAATTTCAGTATCACTCAACACGATTCACATCTCTGAACTCAACAGATTGATCGGTAAGAAGTGCCTCGCCTCCACAAAGAGCGAGTTTCACAGATGCCTCGACATCAACGTGCAATACTCTTTTGCTAAGTGGAACCACACTCCCTGCTCGTGTTCTTTTTCCTGCTTTTCAAATGGCAGTTAATCTACCTGTACCATGGGGAAATGCCATGGGTCCTCTAGCACTGCCACATCCAGTACACCCCCTCCCCAACGGAAATCACAAGAATTTCCCAAAATTTGATGGGAGCAGAAATCAAAGCACGAACATGCATATAGCTGCGTTTATTATGTCATGCAATATTCTGGACGTGACTCATGAAGATGTATCGGTATGTCTCTTTCTAGAGACCTTGCAAGGGCTGCATCAGAATGGTTCCAACATTTACCAGTCCGGATCCATCACCAGTTGGGCCACATTGCAAACTACATGTGAAGACAGATACAAACCTTCAGAAGATGCATTTGTGTTATTATCACAAATCACTCACATGAAAAAGGAGGCCAATGAAACCATGCGTAATTTTATCACCCGATTCAATTCACTGATCAATCGTGTGTGCCGCGCCATGATGCCGACATTAGAGAATCAAAAGTGTTTCTTCTTGAACGCCATGAGTTTGAAAGTAAGTTTCTTACTTTTACAGGAACAAATACCCACTTTGGTCCTTGCTTAGGCTACTGACCATTTGGATAGAAGACAACCTTCTTATATCCAAAGAGTTAAGACGAGAGCCATCAAAATCTAAAGCTTCAACTTCTTCTCAAGCTACCTCATCAGATCTAGCATTCCAGAAGATGGCGAACGACTTTCTCTCATTAAATAAGCAATTGGTTAAACATCATCTACCACTCCATCGATATCCCACGGAGGAAATTCACTCCCAACAACACCCCCAAAGGTGCGTTTGTCTGCTACTTCTCCAAGGTTAGCGATTTGAAGCCCCTCCAGTTAATGCTTTGGTTGAAATCAAGAAGATGATCCAAATTATGAAGAACCTCCGTCACAAGGCGAAGATGATCAAGATGTCGGTGAACCGACCGCGAATCTACTATTGGGTATATGGAATTTGAAGACGAGGAATCCAATGAAGAAGAGGGCACCCAAGGGTATGCGAGTAGACAATCATACACAATTTTTACTCACTCATAAGGAAAAAGCAAAGGTTGCACGCTGAAAAACAAAAGGAAAAGGCATGGTAACTCCTCCAACGATCGCTAAAAGAGGTAATCCCCTTCTACTCAACCTCCCATTCAAACCTGTTATAACGAAATCTTTTCCTCCCATTTCTCCTCAAATTCAGCCTTTTGCCACTCCCATAAAGACTAGTAATCCTCCCCTACAAACGTGAAATGAAGGACGCATTCCTTCGTTAGTGCAACCCTTAGTCGCATTTGATATAATTGATCACGCCAAAAGACCAAGATCCAGATGTCTAAAGTTGAGTACCTTCAATCCAACCTAGAGCAGCTTATAAGATTAACTAAGTATATTCAAAGCCAGGTTACCGTCCCTCCTCCCATTTCCCCAAAAGGAATTCTTCCCACTCCTCCTACGTCTCACGTAAACGTTGCCTTGACTTCCGCGTTAGGGAAAATTGAACCTTTTTACCTATCTCTCCTGATCAATGGTCATAAACTAAGCAATTGTATAATTGATTCTTAAGCTTCGATGTTATGCCAAAGAAAGGTCACCCATGCTTTAGGCCTCACACTTACTAAACCATTTGGCAGATGTTACTCCATGGAAACCAAGCAGGTACCATTGATTGGTTAGATCAAGGATGCATGCATTCACAACATTTCTTGAGAAAAGGGTAAAAATGACTATTCTCGTAGCTGATATTCCAGCAACATACGAGATATTGCTAGGGAGGATATTTTGTAAAGAAGTTGGTGGGGAAATTCACATGGACTGGTCCAAAGCCAAGATTCTTGTCAAAGGGGTGATGCAGATGTTGGAACCAGAGTCATAAAAAGAAATATCTAGTCACCTTGATCGTAATGACCTAAGGCTCAGATTCTCTTTAGATCGTTAGGGATGGAAATTATTTCTTGTCCACCGACTCATATAGGACGGATGTTCTCATCCAAAAGGAGGATCTCAACAAAGTATGGACATTGCGGTTTGATGGCGATTGCGACACAAGTGGATGCGGTCTTGGGGTTGTTGATATCTCCCAAGAGGAGATTTTCCTTTTTCTTTCAAGTTGTAGTTCTTCAATATGAATAATAATGCTTGAGTATGAATCCTTGTTACTTGGCATATAAGCTGCAAAAGAGAAAGGAATCAAGAATCTAAAAGTACAAGGTGATCTTTGAGCTAATTGTCAATTAGGTAAAAGGAGTATACCAAGTAAAGAATGATCGGCTCAGACACTACCGCAATGCCGTATGTGATAAAGCATTAAATAGTTTGACGCTTTCTCAATCAAAGTAGTTCCACAAGCTCAAAATGACATGGTTGATTCATTGGCTATCTCAGCCTCTCTTATGCTCCCTCACCCAAGGTTAAAAATAAATACATATACCATTGAGGTGGTTTTTCACCCAAGTGTACCAGATAATTCACAACACTGGCAAGTGTTCAATGATGACAACCAAATTATCACCTTTTTGGAGAAAGCTGACAATTTCAAAGAACTTCATTTTGATGGATCAACTTCTACGTGTCGTGAGTCTCTCACCGGTCAAGCACATGAATCTGAAAAAGAAACAATGATACAGCTTAAAGGAAATAAGATTTTGAAAGGTTTGGTTTCCTTAGAATGATTATTTGATAATCATGATCGTTTTGTTAAGAAAAAGTGACAGGATGATCCTTCCTCTTCTCCAGAAACTGAATCAAATCAATCTGGTATCGAAACATCCTCATTTCGTGAATATCGGGAAGTGTTGTACGCTGCAGGAAAAATGAAAATTTTAAGTTGTTAAAAAGTACATGGATGTGTTGGCATGGTCTTATGCCGATCTGAAGTCTTTCAAGCCAAAGGACATTTGACATGACATCCCGCTCAAGGACAATGTCAAGCCTTTCCGTCAAAAGCAAAGGCACTACAACCCCAAAATCTCAGGTACCATCTAGGCTGAAATTCAAAAAATGTTGGATGCAAGAATTATTTTTCCAATTCATCACATGGGTTAAAAATATTGTGCCTGTGCGGAAGAAAAATGGCGAGATACGCATATGCGTGGACTTTCGTAACTTGAACCAGTCATCCTTAAAAGATAACTATCCACTTTATGATAATGGATCAAGTACTACAGTGTAATGGGTTCGAAATGTTGTCTATGCTTGATGGTTTTTCAAGTTACAATCAAATTCAAGTCACACCTGAAGATCAGTTCAAAACAGCGTTCACCACTCCTTGGGGTACCTTCACCTACAACAGAATGCCGTTCGGTTTGATCAATGCCGGTGCCACCTTCCAATGAGCAATGGACTTTGCATTTAAAGGTATGATGGGAAAAGTCATTGTAGTTTACCTAGATGACCTAAACGTGTTCTCTCAAGAGACGAAGTGATCACTGTGATCATTTGGAACAAGTCTTGATCAGATGTTGAGAGCACGAGATTTCACTAAATCCCAAGAATTCGAGTTTTGGGGTCACGAAGGAAAGATGCTAGGACATGTCAGTCGCAAGAAAGGAACTAAGATAGATGTCAAAAGGGTCAAGGCTATCTGAGCCTTACTTTTGCCTACAAGCAAGACCGGTGTTCACTCTTTCTTCGAAAGGTAAATTTTCTTAGACACTTTGTTCCTGATTTTGCTTGAGAAGACTCATCATATATCTAATATGATGAAAGGGTCCCAAACATTCCGATGGAGTGAGGAAGGTAGGACATCATTTGAAGACATAAAAACCTCCATCGCTCATGCACCTGTTCTGGTGTGTCCTGACTTCAGCAAAGACTTCATCATGTACAGTTATGCATCTGCACATACTGTATCAGCTATCTTGATGCAAAAGAACTCGAGGATATCAAATCCCAGATTGATTTCATGAGCTCTCCTCTTAAGCCTCATGAACTAAAGATGTCACAATTGGAAAAGCATGCCTTTTCCGTGGTAAAAGCAGTCAAGAACTTATATTCTGAATTCTCATATAGTATTGCTGGTTCCTGACACGGCTATTAAGTCTATCCTGACTCAACAAGAGTTAGGGAGCTTACGAGGGAATTGGATCACAAAAGTCTAAGAATATGACCTAGACATCAAACCAACCAAGTTGGTAAGAGGTAAAGGCCTGTGTCAGCTAATGGCTGAAAATAAAGACTCAAAGGTACCTGAAGAGAAAGCTAATCACATTGATGGAGAACAAAATGAACTTGAGAAAGTAGATCCTTTGCCTATGGTTATGTTTGTCGCAACCAACAATGAATGGTATTCTAACATCATGTTCTTTCTCACCTATGGTGAGTGCCCAACTCACCTAACCATGAAGGAGAAATGAACGGTGAAGCTCAAAGCCACAAGATATGTCATATGGGATGATGGATTGTACAAACGTGGAATTAACAATGTTTTTCTATGATTTGTTGACAAGCCACAACAGATAAAATTGTTGGAGAGTTTTCACAACTTAGCCTATGGTGGTCACTTCTCCTCATCAGTGATAACACATAAAATCATTCGGGCTAGGTACTATTGGCCAACGCTATTTTAAGATACAACCACCTGGGTAGCGAAATGTGAACTTTGCCAGCGGTTCGTCTTGCAAACCAAAATCAAGCTTGCGTTTCCCCTCGGGCCCGTCATCATCGACAAACCATTCGATAATGGGGAATTAATTTCATTGGAACACTCAATCCTCAATCGAGTTCGGACATAGTTACGTCCTAACAACAATGGATACTTCACGAAATGGGTGGAGGCCATACCTGTCAAGTATGCCACTTCTAAAGTTGTTTGCAACTTCATCAAAGATAATATTATTGTGAGATTTGACATTCCACACAAAATCATTGCTGATAATGCTTCCAACTTCTCTTCACGGAAGTAATTGGTTTTTGTTATGGATACGGAATAACCTTGGCTCATGCCTCTGATTATTATCCTCAAGGAAATGGTCAGGCAAAATCCAACAACAAGAACCTGGTAACTATCATATAGAAGCTAGTTGATGAAAACTAGTGGTCCTAGCACAAATCATTGTACGACACTTTGTGGGTAGATTGTATCACTCCAAAGAGGTCTCTCGACATGTCACCTTTCCAGGTGTTGTATGGGATCGATGCTGAAATCCCTATCTCCGCAAAACTTCTTGTTCTGCGCTTAGCTCGAGAAATTGAAGATGAAACTTTTCAGAATTCTCTTGAAAAGAGGATTATGTACCTAACGGAACTTGAAGAAAAGTGAGTGAAAGTGGTCGAAAAGATCACTGAACATCAAATCAAGTTAAGAGGCTGTTCGACAAGAAAGCTAAGCAAAGAGATTTCCAAGTAGGAGATCTTGTTCTTCTGTGGGACAAACGAAGAGAACCGAAAGGTATGCACGAAAATTTTGACTCTCTTTGGAGAGGGCCATATAGGATCAAGTAGCTCAATAGAGGGAATAGTTTCTATCTCTCATATCTGAACGGAACCGAGCTCCCGCTTCCCTATAGTGGGCAACACCTAAAGATCTTCAGGAAGTAGAGCTTGCTCTCTTCTTTGTATAGTTTGCTTTCGTTGTGTGTTTACTTTCTGTTGTTGTGTGTTCCCTTTCTTTTCCTTTTGTTCACCCTCCGGTCACCCTTGTTTTTGACTCTCTAACCCAATGGATAGGCACATGAAAATCTGGGATTCTCTACCCTTAAGTTTCACTCAAAGATAGTCCCTAGAAAGAGCCAACTTTGTTATCCTGCAAAATTGACAAGGGCAATTTGCAGGTAACCATACCAAAAATTTTGTTTTGGCCCCAAGGAAGTTTGACAACGTTTGTAATAGCCCAAAACTCCCTTTCGAAAAATCAAGTTGTTTCAAGACTTAGCCATTTTTAGCCATTTTCCTTTGGGGAGAAATTTTTGTGTTGACATGACAAAAAGTGCGCCATTTTCCTTTGGGGAGAAATTTTTGTGTCGACGTGCCAAAAGTTGTGCCAAAGGGGAATTTTTCTATGTCGACGTGCCAAAAGTTGCACCAAAGGGGAATTTTTTCTATGTCGACGTGCCGAAAGTTGTGCCAAAGGGAATTTTTTTGTGTTGACATGCCGAAAGTTGTGCCATTTTACACTTTGGGCAAAGTTTGTTTCTTCTTTCTGGGATCCGTTGATTATTTTTGTAAAATATTTAAAAAGCATGTTGGCATACATGATGACCTCATCCATGTTGCACCATGGGATGTTGCCATCCAAAAACTTGCCCAAGTCAAGTCAACTTTTGATATTTTGTAAATATCTTGAAGATATTTTGTAGTTGTTGGTTTGCTTTTGTCTTCTTTCCTCCTCTCCTTCTATAAATACTTGAATACTTGTTGTATTTAGGTGGTGGACATTTTTGTATGAAAAGAGAAGTGAGGAGAGAAAGACTTTGTGTTTTCTTGCAACAGAAGAAATATTATTACATATATTCAGAATTTGTGCTTAATGTTTGTGTTATTTACATCAGATCTTTCTTAAGTTAGATCTATGTTTCTATTCTGTTAGATTCATTCCTACTATTGTTAGATGTTCATCGGTATTGCTTTAATTGTTTATGCAAGTAAGTTTATCTCTGTTTACTACCAGCCCAAAGCATAAACCTTCTAACCTTTCTATCTTGGAATTCATTTCTTTTCTTCCTTTAGATCTACACCCTTCCGTTCCTTCCCTCATACCTTTCTGTTCGTAGTTGGAACTACCTCTACTGGGATGAGATCCCAAACCCCCTGAAGTTAGAATAGTGTAGATTTGCACAGATTCCTGCTTGATAGATTAGTAATAAACCAATTTCACTTTGTTGTCTCAAAGAGGGGCTATGCCCTGCACACTGTTGGCCTATTTCCCCATGACCTACCTAACCGAATGATTTTTGGACCAACACATCCTTCCACACAATACCTTTCTGCAAGTTGCTCCATCTCCTCTAGAGGGTCTCATTTGGAAACTCAATGCCTCCCTTATTTGTGTACATAGATAATAACTTCAAAAATACAAAAAAATTAACATAGTTTCAAAATACCAAAAATTCATATATTTGCAAAAATACAAAATTAGGACCTATACATTTCACTTGATTTGTTAGCACTTTACATTATACATGTTGTTTGTCACTTTGGTTTGATAGATAACATGATTCTTTACTCTTTACACACATGCATTCACAAGGTATTTTGAGCTTGATTTAAGATATAAATAGAGTGGTACATAATGGTAGGTGATGGCTGACCCTTTACCTAGACTTACTATACATATGGGGGCATCTATTTTACCTACATCTAGGTGCTATTTTTCTATTATAGTTCCTTTATAATTCCTCATTATGCTTGATTACATATATTGTGTATATGTTATATTTTGAGCTAACAATACTAACACATGTGTCTTGTGTAACATTGACATATATTTTTTCTTTTATATTTACCTATATTGGTTACTATATTATATCATCATGTTCGACACTCTTACTTTTCATGCATACTTTCTTGTGTATCTATTACTACTTACTTGTTTCACTTCTTGTGGTATATGTTCCTTGTTTGTCTTGTGACATCATGGGTGTCGCATGTTTGTGGATTTGAGCCTATATTGTTTGTTCTTATTTGCAGACATACCAACTTTGATTGTTTTATGACATCGTGGGTGTCCCATGTTTGTGGATTTACTCCTTTTATGTGACATTGTTTGCATAATTTTTACATCCAAATTTATTATTGATGTACTTATATTCTCCTACATACATTTGTACTAATTTTGTATTCATCTATACTATTTATATCTATTGATATCATTACTTTTATTATGTGCCATGGTTACCACCATATGCAAAATCTTCTTTTTACAAGTACATGTTATTCAAGTTGGCCACCTCTTCACCATTCTAAATTTTCCTACGGTTTTGATGCAAGAACATCATCCAAAAACATTTTTAAAGGTAAATTTGAGTATATTGGAGTATGTTAAGTCATGAGAGAGAGGGTCTTAGGTGTTTAAGAGTGTGAAAATTCAAAATAAAATTTTCCCTCCAAAATTTTAATTGAAATTATAAAAGCATGTAAAAGATGTTAGTGAGGTTTCAAGGGTCAAGGTGGTTTAGAATGTGTGTGAGTGATGATTAGAAATGTTATAGGGAGTCCTAAGTGTGAGTTAGAGAAATAAAATGTTAAGTTGATGAAACATTCCTCCTTGTATTGAAAAGGGCATATGAAGAGTCATAACAAAGCTAGTTAGGGGTAAAATGTGAGGGTGCACAAGATAAAGGGTAGAATAATTCGAATGATGGGAGTTATTCGTTATTTAGAGAAGGAGAATAAGGATGAGAGAGAGACTCCTCAAAGAATATGAGGATGGATAAAGAGAGAAAATTTAAATTTTGTATGTAGTACAATGATAAAGCAATGTAATTTTTTTGTTTTTTTATCTTAACATGGTTATTTATTTTAAAATTCAAAGGTTTGATTAATATCCTCATTGTCTAGCATGCTTATGATTCATTCATTGCAGTAAACCCTGAAAGAGACCATGATTTTTAGTTTAATCAAGTAGATATAAAGTTAATACCTGTTTAGTTAGAATGAAAAAGCTAAAGGAATATAAAGTATTATATGACCTTTGAAACGACCTTTGTGGAGAATTTTGGTGAGATTGGTAACTGATTCACGTGATGAAGTGTGTGTGGAACGTGGTTGAGTGATTTTGAAGAGCCTAAAGGTTAAACACTACATTATTTCCTTTTACATGTTGAAAAATATTAAGACCGTGCACTCTATATTTGAATGAACTTAGAATTATAGAAATTAAAGTGATGGTATGGAATGCATGTTATCTTTGAAAGAGTTATGTAGATGCATGTCATGAGTAATAGACCATTAATCTATTCAAATAAGACTAATATATTTCATTATAATTGTAGTCATTTATTTACCCTTAATACCTTTACTAACCCCAAGCACTGTGCACCTATCATCCAACGGGCATTGGGCCATCACCCAAGGCACGCGCGGGACACTCAAGCCCCTACTTTATGTGAGCTTTGTGAGATGATTCCACAATTAATGGAGGATGATTTGTAGAAGCATAAGTACATTCACTTATTTAAAGAGGTAGAAGATGTAACTAACATATCTAACATTAATGCATCACAAAAGCTAAATAACATTGTAAGAAGCATAATAAATTGGATTTGAGCCATGATAAGTCATATAACACGAGGGTTTACACCCATAAACAAGATATACCAAATGAGCCCATATATATATTGATTTAACATAGTTCTGGTAGCCACATTACAGTCAAAAGGGTCATCTCATACCATACATATTTAATGAAAGAGACTCAACTCCTATCAGCATCTCTGATATGAGACCCTAACTATACTCTTCCCATTTTATCCTTGTTACAGATCCCATTACCCATACATATGCTTGTGGCATCCTTTATAACCCTCTAGAACTAAGTGCTCTAAACCCTAGCATTACTACAACACTTTGTTATCCTATGTATCTTTGCATGAGTGTCATACCTATCTCTCTGCCTCCATCTATATCTCCATGTCCTCTCTTCTATTCTCCCCTCTTCTCTAACCCGAGCATATCTTTTATAGGATCAACACCCACCACCATGCCTTATCTCCTAAATAGATCATGTGCCAAGTGTCGATGTGGTCCTCCATTGGTGAATGCTTATCCCTTTGCAAACCTTCCACTCTTTGTAATGATGTCTTCTAGGAATATTCCCTACGTGGAATATCCTTTTCTTGACCTCCAAGGTTCCAGGATGGCACCTTATCCACTCATCATGCCTAGTCGGGTCCTCACATTTTTCCTCAAGTGCCTCTAGAATGCCAAATATGGCTAAGTCCCTTAAACCCATGTTCTACCTCCCATGTGTGCCCTGGTTTCACTTAAACCCTTCTTAAACCCCTTTGTCATGCGTGCTTTCCCCTGAGCACCCTTCTTCTCATTGTCCTGTGCATGCACCCTTGGTACTTAGCCAATATTTCAGGGCCCAACATCACCCCACACTAAGCGTGTTCTCCATCCTCAAAACATCCTGATTCTTCAAAGAATAAAGAATAGTGGAACAAGGACAATCTAAATAAAGAATGAAAGAATAGAAGAATCTACTACTATTGTAGGAGGAGTGGGAATTCCTTCTTTACTGTTGCTTCAATATTTTCCCAAGCATCCACCTCACCCTGTGCTTGTTGAAGTAGGTCACCTACTAGAGCGCTCACCTCATCAAAACTCAATTCGTCACTCTTAGCATTCAATGTATCTACAATTCCTTCTAGCTGCTTGCTAAGATCATCCAATGTGTCCATTCTATGAGTGACCTAGGGATATAGTTCCTTAAGTCAATTCTTAATCAAACCTTGCAAGGTTTCGATTGCTTCCAACTTTTTCTCAACCTTGGCTAGGATCTTATCCCACTTCGCCTTGTTTCCTTTGTTCTTCTCTTGAAACTCCTTTAGATCCCTCATGCATAGCAACCAATATGTTTGCTACCCTATCTCTGTCAAGCGTAATTATCATAAACAACCTTAGCCATTTGTGCGGTGGTCTTCACAATGGTAAGGAGCTTAGAATACCGAGTAATTGTCTCCCCAATCTTCAGTTTTTCTTCCTCCTTCTGGCATACCAATGCCTCTTCTGTTGATTCCAATGTGAGTGGCCACCTTTCCATGGTGAGGATGTGGGTCAAGTCTTCCAAGAATTACATGGTTGACTCGTATTTTTTCTCAGGTGGGGCCAGGTCTTGGGTGCTTCAAGATTATGGTGTCTAAATCATCTCTATTTTCTTATGGATCTCACACACCTTTTCCTTTTCCTCCCTTAATTCATGCCTTAATTATGCACTGATCACTCCTCCTACTTTAACTCCTTGTCCTTTTCAATGATCTCTTCATTTTTATTTTCAAGTCTTCCTCCAAGACCTTACTCTATCATTTCTCCTAAAGAGCCTCACCTCAACCTCCACCGACACTTTGTTGAGTGCGTTACAAACTTGCTCATTTGATAGTTGTTGAGCATTCACCGAGGGTTTACTCCCTTGGTATTTGGTATCTTCATCAATGCCTCATGGTTGACCTCGAATTTGGGCTCATCAACATGGGACTCAAAATCCCAAGACAACATCTTCCTTGTGTGGGTACACACCCTCTTCATCAAAAGAAGACCATGTAAGGAGTTGGTTTAAGGCATGATACTTTGGAAACATGTGTATAACCTTATTTGGATCATTGATGTAAGTCATTCCTTGTTCTTGCACCACTACCATACCCTTTCCACCTATGTGTGCTGCCTTTGGGAAGCTTACCACCAGGATGGGATCTCCGCCCATGCTTCCATACTCCTTTTCTACACTTTCACTTTCCTCCATCTCCTTAAGTACTTCTTCGGTGCTGCTCCACCTCTTGATCCACCAAGTCTTTTATGATGCCTACTACCTCCCTTTTTGTGACATCCTCTATCTCTCTTTGGTCAGGCTTGGAGTCCTTTGATCCTTCATGTTGACTTCCTTCACTTCCCCCTTGCCATGAGTGCCTCCTTTATCCTCATCCTTCTCTTCATTTCCCTCCTCCTCTAACTCATGTACATCGTACATAGGATGGTTCTGAGCCTCATCATGCTCTTCATCATCCTCATTGCCCTTGTCAGCCTCCATGCTCTCTATTTCTTCTGAGTCCACCTTTTCTGTTACTCTTTGCTTCTTCCTAACTAGTGATTCTAATATAGGAGACTCTTCTTTTTCTTCTTCCCTAGGTGACTCCTTTCTTACCGGTGACTCTTCTTTCATAGGGGGATTCTCTTGCTCTGGTGCCTCTTCCTCGGTGTCTTCTCTCTCTCTCTCTCTATGTGGGGGACTTCTTCCTTTATGCATAGGTGATTTTTTTTGTGCCCGAATCCTGCATGCCTACAGATTGCCATCTCTGTATACTTGGTGCCTTTTTCTCAGGGGCATCCTCTCTCTCTCTTTTTCCTAGGCATGGCCTTCTTCTTATGGTGGGGTCTTCTGGGATAGAGACATCATTTTCAACGTAAGCACCCTTCTCATACTTCAGCCTTATACGCAGGTATACCCTTATTGCGTCCTCCCAACAATAGGAAATGTTATTGGCTTCAACATATGTACGTCATGGGAGACATACTTCTCCACATAGGTACACTTCTTTGGATATATCAATGTTTTGCATAGCTCGTGGTAATCCTGGTCTACCATGTTGAGGTCAAACCTTAGTTTCTTTTCCTCTTTGAATCGATTGACCCCGACCTAGAAGTATTGTGCTATGTGAAGGAGAATGAAATTTACACTAGGGACCCTTGGCGCCATCTTCCAGAGTAAACTTGTCAATACAGAAAATGTTGGTACATAGTGAATTCAACCTCACCTTGCAGTAAAATAGGTAACTACTCTTAGGTATTCTCCACTCATCACCGAATGCATCACACATCCGTTATACCATTTTTCTAGGTGCACCTTGTGGGTGACCATCATGGTGTCACAAGTGTACTTCTCAAATATTTTGGTGGGGGAGGGGTTCTCATCTGGTACTCCCAAACAAATTTATCTGGCCCATCGGGCACTCCAATCTCCAAAAAGACAATGGTAAGGAGGATATTACCAAACATGATCTTTTCTCCATCATGCACGCAACATTGATGATTTCTTCTTCTATGAAAGCTGAGAGGTTATAGATGGTCCCCTCTTTGAGATCTTACAAAAAAATTCAACCAAGCCTTGTTGATATGTGTCCATCTCTCCTTCCCATTTAGTTTTTGTGACCAAGCGCGTGACCATCCTCATTACAGGTCAAAAAATTTCGAGAGATGTCAAAGTATCATGACCCCTTCTTATAGTCATAGGCTTCAACAATATTCTTGATGGCCTCCTTATCATCCAAGTCATCATCAAAATATTCTCCTTCATAGACAAGACCAGTAAACTTAGAAATCAGTTGGGGAGTTATCCGCATCCTACGTCCTATGAAGTAGAAATGGTCTTCATGTACGCGTGACATTAACCACTAGTATAGTCACTTAGGTTTTCCAAAATAGGGAAACTCATAGAGTTGTAATAACCTAACTTTTCTCCATCTTCACCTTTACCTCATCATCATAGATATACATTCCATCTAGTGTCCTTTTGTCTATAGGGCGAACTAGTTCCAATGCTTTTCTCATTGCTCATTCGATGGTTATAGCTTTGATGGTTTTTCGTAAGAAATGACATGCTACCCATTAACTTTCTTTGAAATAAAGGCATATTTTTTTCTAAAGCCAATCTTCAAAGACTTTTATTCCCATCCAATCCTAAGTGTAAAACTTCTACAACTTCAAACTGGTGTGCAAAAACTTCTCCCCTTACTTTCCTTGATCTTAAGTGCGCACTTGCATTTGCAAAAACTAGCACTTCTTCTTTTCCTTACTCTAATTTTTGACATTGCCTACCTCATGTTGTTCATGTGCTTCTCACCATTGTACATGATTTTTGTAAATCCTTCTATATGACACCAAACTCCTTATGTTCACCTTTTCTACGTGCGCTCTTCCAAACTGTGCTTTTGATCCTTCAACCTGGGCCATCAAACACATCTTCCTCTACTACTTCTAGTACTTGTTGCATGATCACTCCACCCTACACAAAAAAATAGATGCGTGGTCCTCTTTTCATGCATATAAATTTTTTTGAAAATAATAAGTGGCTACCAACACACAACATGCACACAATAAAAAAAAAAAAGGAACAAGCAAAAGAAAGGGAAACACAAAGAAAGGAAATGCATTAAGGGAAATCCTAGGCTAATGGCAATACTGCCTTATTTATAAACACAAGGAAGACTTATTTATAGTAGGGATTCAACCTAATCCCATTGAAATGGCCTGGTAACCATGTTCCATCCAATGCTTGTAACTAAAAGCTTCCTAAATCAAGTATATAGGATACAATGTATGGGCCCATCCAATGGACTTTGAATTTCCCAGATGGTAGTCTTGAATCATACAATAGAACCATCTTCCCAACCTCAAACTTTTTTTCTTGATGTGTCTATCATGCCATGCCTTTTTCTTGGCTTTTTCTATTTTCTGACTCTAACGAGCAATAGCCCACCTCTCATCTAACTTGCATTAACTTATCAATCCTCTCCTTAAGCACTTGTTCATCATCTAATCCTCCTATGCATGCTATATGCAGTGATGGTAACATGAATTCAATAGGTAACACTACTTCTTCCACACAAACACCAATTGAAAAGGTGTGGCCTTGTTCAATCTTTTATAAGTAGTCCGGTATGACCATAACACAACAAAAACTTTATCATCCCAATCTCTTCTTCCTACATCAAAATTTTGGTCAACATGTGACTCAATATCTTGTTAAATGCCTCAGGTTCCATTAGCTTGGGGGTGATAAGGGGTAGTTTTGTGGTGGGCTACCATGAATTCTACCAACAAAATTCTAACTGTCTCATTCAAGAAATGAGTACCCCTATCACTTGTTAAACTCAACGGACATCCATATCTATTGATTATATTTTCCCACAAGAACCTAGCTATTATTGCCACTATGAAATCCATTGTAGGCACTTCCTCTACCCACCTCATTAAGTAAGTAATTAGTATGTACAAGTAATGATATAGTGTGAACCATTCCTTCACACGACAGGTGAAAATCGGTCCTACAAAATCAATTTCCCACTTCTCAAATGGTTCTGCACTAGCTATCGGTCTCAAGGGAATCTCATCTCTTCTTTCTTGGTTTTCCAAGGCACTGGCAATGGTCACAGGCCTTGCAAAAACTCAATACAATCCTTGGTAGATGCTTTCCCACCAAAGCCTCTGCTAGAAGGATCTTGCATGTGGTTGTATTCCCCTGCATAGTGTCCTCCTACAATCCCACCATGTGCTTCCTCCATGATTGCAACACATTCATGCTCTAACACACACCAACAAAAAACTCATCATGGCCTAGCTTGTATAAGTCTCCACTAATTAACATATAGGGCTGTGGCATGTATGGCTAACTATTTCTTTCCAAAGTCTTCATTCCCTCCGGTGCCACACCCATTTTGAGAAACACAACAATATCTTCCAAGTCGAGGGGTGTGCCACTAGAATCTAAATAGCAATTAAATCTAAATAGTTGTGCATCTGAAATTGTATCCTCAATGCTCTATGTGTCCTCCCTTGAGTCAATCCTCGATAAATGGTCAGTCCCAAATTACTCTTACCCGGTTTCACAACTACCATAAACTTGAATTCTTGAAACAACAAGACCCACCGGTATATGTGCCCTTGTAAAATGGGCTTGTTTACTAAGTACTTCAATGCCATGTGGTCCATGTAGAAGATAAAGGTGTTTCCAACAGATACTTCCTAAATTTGTGTAATGTAGATCATGGACAATGCTTCACGCTTAGTAGTAGTATAGTTACGATTCTACTTTGGTGTTAAACTTTTCCTACTAGAAAAACACAAGGGGTGGTCAATAAATTCCTTCTCTAGGTTGTGCTAAGATTTCCCCAATCACCATCCTCAAAGCATCAACATGTACATGGAATGGCTTATCCCAAGAAGGAAAGTATAATATGGGCACAATGATAAGCTTATTCTTCAATGTATCAAATGCCACTGTTGCCTCTCCCCAGTGAAATGCACTTTTGTGTTTTAAAATCTTCCAATGGCATGTGGTGATCTTGGCATACCCCTTAATAAATTTCTGGTAATACCCCGATATGCCCAAGGAATCCACACACTATGCTCTTGGCTAGGTAGGTTCCCCCAATCCCACAATAATGAAAACTTTGGCAGGATCCACCAACAAGCCTTCCTTACATATGATATGCCCCAAAAGGGTTCCAAATGGAGTAGTAAAACACATTTCTTAATGTTGAGGGATATCCTCAACTACCGACATCTTTCAAACATCAACCTCAAATTGTCACAATGATCCCTTACTAATCCATATACCATCCAATCATCAAGGTAGACTTGAAGAAACTTATGGATGAAGTCTTGAAATGCCTGCACCACAATGCACAAAACACACAAGGCATGTTTCTTCAGTCCAAAAGGCATGACTGTGTAGGAAAATATTCCCCATTCAAGTGGTGAAAGTTGTCTTTTCTTCTTCCTTTGTAATTCTAACTTGATGATATCCTAAGAATCCATCTGTGAAAGAATAGATCTCATGCCCAGCTACTCCTTCCAGATCTCCTCAATGAAGGGGGTTGGAAAAGGGTCAATAACACATACCACATTCAAATCCCTATAATCAACACAAATCCTTATCCTCCCATCCTTCTTAATGTTATGACCATCATGGACTTATCCATTTTGATTCCTCAACATGCCTCAATGATGCCTGATGTGATCATCTTGTCAATCTCCTCCTTGACTTTTGATGAAAGATTCAGATTCATTCGATAAGGTCTCTTCCGAATTGGGTGTGCACCTTCCTTTAACTTGATTTTCATTTCCCCAAGGAGTGGTGAACTCCTTTAAGCTCATGGTACCCATGTAGAAATAAGTCCTAAACTCATGCAATAGATCAATGATCTTTGAAACCTCCTTTTCTGACCAATAGTCTCCAATAGTAGCCTCCTTAGGTTCTTTTCCAAACCAATGTTAACCTTCTTTTTTTCAGGGGTTCATGGTAGGTAGCGTGCATTTCTCATCAACACTATCCATAACTTCACACATACCTATAGTATGGTTAACATCCAAATTTTCCACTTCTTCACCATCGATCACATAGACCAATTTTCCTTTCTTTTTTTTTCCATGCATGCACTGCTCAAGTTGTATCTCCTCTTATTCTTCCTCATCAAAGCATGCTTCTAAACTAGGTTCACCCAATAATTCTAGTATTCTATCCTCCACCATGGCACTATCTCCCATCGTTAGGCACTTAACAACCTACAACACCTCATCCACCGATGGCTTGGTACTCTATATTCAAAATCTTGAAGGAGGTCAGCCATCAACTCCTACCAATTTCCTATCTAATGGCACATCTCTGAGTGAATGTACCATGTGCATACGTGTGTAACCTTGTAAGGTGGAGTATAACTTATGCACCCATAAAGAAGGTGGCAAGGCTTCCATGCCTTCCATCCAGGCCTTCTCACATGCTTGGATGTGAAATGAGGTGGGTTCCTTCCCATGATAATCTTGTATGATAGTAGGTGCATTTCTCTGGAAAACCTAATAGAGAATGTGATTCTCACTTCACACCACTCTAGAAGGCTATCATGATGGGTCACCCACCAACATGTTGTGGTCCCGAGAAAGGTATAGCTAAGCATCCTTCTCCTTTCATCTCACTTCTCCACTGGGTCTCCATTTCTCATAGGAAAACATCATGTTGGCTCTCCAATAACTTGGAAACTTCTTTCCTCCTAGGCACTTGACTGAGCATGCCTTTTTACTCTCATCACATAGAGCCTCTTAACTACCTTCCTTCCTACTAACTCATATGTCCTCGTGCACCCAATTTCACATGCCACACTAGTTGTATCACTTATAGATTGAGTGTCTTCCCACTAATAATAATGCCCTCCTTTTTGGTTGCACAACTTCGTGGTCCCGATAGTGCACACATAAAATTTTGTCTAGGTCTTCTCTCCTAAAGGCTCAATATAGGGTGTTGACTTCCCATTTGTCAAAGGAATGATAACTCATTCCTCTTTGTTCTCAAAACTTATATACCCCTTATTGAAAATGTAAAGTCAACATTGTTCTTATAGCACTAGGGGGCCCAAGTAATGCTGGAAAGTTTTCACCTCAACAAGTGCTAAGACTTCAAAGTCTCCAGTATGAATTTCCCCTTGGATAGTGATAACAACATCCTTTAAAACACCAATGGGCATTTCCTTTGTCTTATTGGCCATATACAACACATTTGAAGATGGTTGTAATGGGGGCCTTCCCATTTGATTCCAGTGTCCAGGTGAGAACATTGACTTCACACCCATGTCAATCAGAATATTTCTTAGGAGCCATCCATCAACAACTACATTCAAGGTAATCTCCTTATCATAGTCAGGTTATGGGGAGGAAGGTTAACATGCAAAACCTACCTCTCGCTCTACTCCAACGCTTGGTATCTTATCCTCAACCATTCTCCTAATAGAGGAATGATATTCTCTTGGCAAACATCTTACACACCTCTCTGACATCATCTATATCTGATTGAGGAACCTCAACACTTTTCTTCTACCCCAACTTCCTGGATTTCTCCTTTAGACATTGAATTTCCCCTTGAAGACTCTTGATTACATCCATGGTCTCTTGATAGACTTCCTTCTGATGGGTAGGGTCTAGATACTTCCCATACACCACCTCTTCTCTTGTAATCAATGGTCTCTACTTTGGTATCTCCCTGGCATGCATGCAACCTCAGCTCATGTCATCACCACCAGTACAGGTTCTAATTCTAACTCACATGCCCCCCTTGACATCCACTACGAGTCTTCTTTTCTTAACACTTACCATCCCGATGCCCTTTTCTTTTCATAGTGTTGTTGGCTCATATGTTCAAATAGCTCTGGGAACTCCTCATACTTGTGCTTCTTTCCACACCAAGAGCATTATAGTAGGTCAGACATTCACACTTATAATGCTCTGTAGACCCACAATTGTAAAAATTCCATGTGGGAACTCACTTCTTCCACCTCCGTATGGTTTCCATGACCTCTAAATCCTCCATGAAAAGCCTCTTCCATGAGCTCCTCCATCCACATGCATCCTTCATAGTGATGACCATCATCCTTGGAATTGTTTGCAATGTTGGTTTGGTGCACACACCAATATCAATGACATCATGTATCTAGTCAATCAATCTACAATCCTTGTGTCATGAGTAGTAGAGGTGCAAATCTTTGCAATAAAAAGACACATTCTTATGGATCACACGCTGCAGTAGTAGTGGACACCTACTTACATCATGATCTCTATGGAAAATCTCATAGTCTACCATCATGGCATACCGATCTCCAAGAAAAATATCCTTTGTATGCCCTCTCTACCTCACAATCCATGCACCATAGGCCACTCATGAGTCTCATGCACCAAGTTCACAGATAGCTTCTCCAACTTGCTTTTTCCATTATAGCAATATGAGCTTCAAGAAAAGGACTAACACTGGTATCCATGCTTCCTAACCTCCTTAGCACATGGGGCAAGCCTCCAAGGCCTCACACAGGGTCTATGAAAGTCTTATGTGAAAGTGCTCTCCTAAAAGGTGTTATTAACCTCCAACAAACCATTGAGCATGCTGAGAAGGATGAATATCATAAGATAAATTTTGATAAGAGAGTCTTAAAATGCATCATACTCCCACACACTCTCTTCCATACCTTGTTGAATTCCTTCAATGCATGCTAATGCTCTTTTGTTTCAAACTCAGGAATATGAAATTCAGCTAAGAAGGCATTACGCAACATGGTGTAATCTACTACTATCTAGTGGGGGTCATACTTTCGTACCAACTATGTGTGCATCCTTGCAAATTGTTGCAAAACTAACTTTCCTTCCATTCCAGGGTAGTGATCCCCTTCATGCATGCCATAGCAGCTCACATTTTTGTACATGCTCTAGCAACATCCTCAACACCTTTGTAATCTGGTAGATGTAAAGACATTTCAAAAATACTTGTTGAGGTGGTTGAGGCCCTTGTCCACCTTGATCCAAAACCTTGATTTCCTCCAATGTTTCCTCTACCACCAATCCACTAGATCCACTAACACCTATCCTCCTAACCCACCCAGATCCTCCAGATCCACTAGGTCCACTAGGTCCACTAGTTCCTATTCCACTAATCCACCAAGATCCACCTCCCATAGCTAGTAAAGGTCCTGAAGTGGTCATGCCTTGTGTCCCCACTGTCACACTAAACTACGCACAATAGTCTGTGATATTACACCACTACCAGATGTGTGTCCCACACCACTTCTAGATGTGATACCCAAGCTTTGTGTACCCTAAAATTTTCCCAAATGTCACTCCAGATAATATACCTCCAAACACAGGAAATGATTGTGTAGCCATAGATGTGCCAAATGAAAAGTTATACCTCCTAGGTGTTGATCGGTCACTTCCACCAATACCAACTAGGTTAGTAATACTTATCTCTAGATTTGGAAAACTAAGCACCAGGGGTTGGTCACTATGTGGATTTATATGCGCACCAATGGCTCTCCTTTCTCCAAGTGATGAGCTCTCATCAAAAGCTGAAGGGGTCTCTCTCCCACACTTTCCAAGATGGGGTAGCATAGACTACTCAAGCTCCACATCCTCCACATGAACCTCAATTCCTTCCCACAATGTTTGCCTCCATAAATCCATCACTCCTAAACTTTGTTTTTCTATCTAACTCCCTCTCATGAGCTTCATTATACTTGAGTCATCTCTCTTCCCTCTCCTTTTCAGCCACAAGGTCCACCATCTTCCTCCACCCTAGCTTCCTCACCCAATGCTCAGAAGAAGCTTAGCTGGCCATAGGAAATGCTTCCAAACTTAATGTAATGATCAAGATATTTATAGCTAAAGGGATAACATGCAAGAATGATCCTCTTGGCTCCCTCAAGAAACTCAAACTCAACAATCTCTAGACAGGAATACGTAGAAATTACATACTCCAAGGTGTAACTCATCAACACTCTACTCCACCAATGATCAACAACACATGTCCAAGTCAGATCAACATCATGCAACCTCTAATACTCATCTTGGGTCCATACGCGAGGTCTATAGTACCATCTTGATCTAGATGCATACGCCAAAATCCATTCATACAACTCCACTGGAAAACAAAAAAATAAGGTCTCATACAACTCATGATACAAATGTTCTTCTACCCATTTACGTGCATCAAACTTAGGTCCATACTAAAATCTCTGAGAAAAATCATCCTCCATGTGCTTTTAAGCCATGCTTTGACACTATCCAAGGTCAAGCACTCTATCATCACACACCATTCTCACAACAACTTCAAAAGAGGTCCCAACAATGGAACCAAGATGTAGTCATTTATTTACCCTTAATACCTTTTTCTAACCCCAAGCACATGCTGGCCTATCACCCAATGGGTGACTGGGTGCTCACCCAAGGCACACATGGGGCATTGAGCCCCTCCTTTATGTGAGCTTTGTGAGAAGGTTTTGCCATTAATGGAGGATGATTTGTAGAAGTAGAAGTACATTCACTTATTTAAAGAGGTAGAAGATGCAACTAATAGATCTAACATTAATGCATCACAAAAGCTAAATAACATTGTAAGAAGCATAATAAACTAGATCTGAGCCATGATAAGTCATATAACATGAGGGTTTACACCCTTAAACAAAATATACATAATGAACCCATATATATATTGATTTAAAATAGTTCTGTAGCCACATTACAGTCAAAAGGGTCATCTCAAACCATATATATTAAATGACAGAGACTTAACTCCTATCAACATCTCTGATATGAGACCCTAACTATACTTTTCCCATTTTAACCCTTATTACAGATCCTAGTTACCCATACATATGCTTATGGCATCCTTTATAACCCTTAGCACTAAGTGCTCTAAACCCTAGCATTACTACAACACTTCTTTCTCTCTTCTTTTTCTTTCTTCTCTGTCATTCTCTGCATCTCTCTCCATCTCTCTCTCTCTCTTCTATCTCTATCTTCTATTCTCCCCTATTCTCTAACCCAAGCATCTCTTTTTATAGGATCAACACCCACCACCATGCCTTCTCTCTCTGAATAGATCACGTGTTAAGTGTCGATGTGGTCCTCCATTGGTGAATGCTTATCCCTTTACAAACCCTCCACTCTCTGTAATGATGTCTTCTAGGAATATTCCTTACATGGAATATCCTTTTCTTAACCTCCAAGGTTCTAGGTTGGCACCTTATCCACTCATCAATTGTTAGCTCATAAATTTGAGAAAGGGTGAGAAATAGGTAGAGACCAATTTTGAAGCTTTGTAGACAACTCATTTTATAGAAAATTTAGTCTTCTTGGGCTAGACCCGAGTCCACGCTTAGGGTTTGTAGAGAATTTATGGCTTTGAAGGCATGAAACATTGAATCCAAGTCTTAAACTCAAGATAAACCTTTATGACATGGACCTTAAACCTAATCAAAAAGGAATTTTTAGATTTCATTGGATTCTTCTTGAGTTATTTATGATAGTCTTGTAGAAGGGTAGGTTACATAGTCTTATACCTAATTAGAGGAGCCAAATAACAAAGGAAGTGGTGTTTATATGTGGATTTCAATTATGAAACTTTTCTCACAGTAGAAAGCCATAATGGGTGCCCAGAAATGTGGAGTGTGTGTCTTGAGAATCCTAATGAAAGTTAGGGCTAAAAATGCATGAGGACATGGCTAGTAGGCCTAATGGAAGGTAAAAGAAGAAAAGGGCAATTACAAGAAGAGAAAAGAGAGTTAGGTTATGAAACTTGGAGCACACCATGAGTTCCATAAAGAGTTCTTGAATAAGTTAATATATTTTTTGTGGGTAGCCCTAGATTCTTTCAACCTTAAAGCTAGCAGAGGTAATGGACTTAAAAAAACTAGAATGACCATTTTGACAAGTTTAGTAAAAGATTGATCTTTAAAGTTTTGTATCATCTCAGTGATTGGTATTGCTGGCTCTCAGATCTACACCCCAGGGGGAAGGGGAAAATGAGGATATGCGGAGGAGATTGGGTGATGGAGGGGGACCCTCGTGATGTGTCATCTTATAGCTGGGGGAAGGTTTCCCTCCACTCACCTATCCACCCTTCTTGAGGGGGTGATGGGGAGGTACCTAGACAAAGGGTGTGGTTGTGATCCTTGTTACTTTTGACTATGCCCAAGTTAGGGTGAGAGGACCTAAGAGTGTGGTCAGGGTAATAGGCATGGAGTCGGGATGATAGTCCGAGGACTCCAAAAGGGACAGATTGGGACTAGGTGCAACCAATAAATATAATGCTCACTCGAAAGAGTGGTCACTAAACACTTGTAGACACCCGAGGACCCGATGCGGACCATGAAGGGCAAGTGTTAGTCCGACCCGAGACTTTGTCCCAAATTTTAATGCATGAATTATGTGCAAGCTAGTAATGAGGGACTTTAGATCAGAGGTGAGAATGAGCAATATATATTGAGTCAATAATGTGTTCTCCTGTGGGTCAATTGAATATGAACAAGGTGATCTGGGACTGCGAGATGAGTTAAGGTTTTATTGAAAATTTATTTGAGATTTTTAGTAAGGATGAAGGGAACCTTGATAGAAAAGTGGGAGAGAAAGGGAAAGATCCATGAAGGGAAATGGGGGAAATTGAGAGAACAAAAGGCCAACCATTGTCTGTTCCTATCACTACATGAATGCTAGTGAAGGAAATAAATGTGCCCCTTGTATGGAAATTTTTCTGTAGGGAAAGCTCCGAGAAAATCAATATCTAAATTCTTGACAATCTAGCTTAGTACACCTAAGGTAGGATCATCTCATGCGAGATCATGCTAGATAGTCTGGATCAAGGGACCCCTAAGAAATTACAAGTCATACCCCCAAACCCTACTTAGTCCGTAGGGAGATTTTTACAGGCTTTAAATGAGGCTTTCAGGTACCCCCAAAAACATCAAATACTCACACCCTTCCTAGATGAGATCTAAGAAAGTGTAAGATATGTTTAAAATCGAATTACAACCATGATTCACAAATAATTATAACAAAAGACACATATCACTCCCACCTAACATCATTTTGTGATAGAACAAATAAATGTCATGAATCTAGACAAATTCATCAGATAAGAACCATTAAACTTAGGAAAAGACAAGGGAAACATATATTAATGATCTCAAATCCTGTTAATGATTGTACATATGCAATCATATTAACAAAATTCCTGATAATTGGGTCTTACAGAGAAAAACCTTCATCACAAAAATAATCCTTTCCTCTGGTTTGCAATGCCTATGCAAATTCCCACCATATTTTTTTGTCCCCCAAGGATCTTCCTACCAATTTTTTTCCTTTTTCTCTCCCTCCTTTTAATCTCTTTCTTACTTCTTATATATCACCTTATCTTCTTAAGGTTTTAGATAATATTCCTTAGATACCCAAACAAACTATCACTGCCTTCAATTGCTTGGGGTCTCCATGAAACTACAAACGATTATTCACAAACGACCACTAGTTTCGCTTATCGCCACCGTGTCTTTTGCATACATCGTTAATGAAACAACCAAATATTTTCCAAGTCATATCACATTTAACATTAAAATTTTTCCACATGTGTACAATCATGATGTGTCCAAAAGGTTAATGTGACAAGACATTCTCAAATTGTGTGGGCAATTAATCCTTTTCCGCAACACGTTCCCCATAAACAATTGATCTTTATTTAAGCTCCACACGTACCTAAAAATCAAAATTTGATATGGAATTAATAATGAAATGATTTTCCTTGCCACATCAATGCCATCACCATGCCTATTTAAGTGGTCTACCAGCTATTTCCCTTCCGTCACCTATCCTTTTCAGATTTCTCTGTAGAATCTTCATAACCATTTCCTTTCTTGCCATCCCCTTTCAATTCAATATTCCTAGCAATGGATTCATCTTTCCTAAGTGTGAATTTGTTAGGTGAGGAATTGTCCATATGGGCCAATTATTTCAACTTTCAAGGCCAAATGAGGCTTTGATTCACCAAGTTTTTAGTGTATGAAATGCTAGAGCCAATCTCTAGGATTATCTTCATCACCTACCCTGCACTGTCTTTCATGAATCACCTGGCTGAAATGTGTCCTTATTTCCCTATTTTCCAAACCTTACATTTTAACTTGTTCACCTAGATTTTCATTTAGATCCCAAGTCCCTAAGGAACCATTGGTCTCATCATTTCCCACGTGTTCATAATGACCATTGACACATGATGAAATCCTACTATGCCCCCTCTCTTCTGGAAATAAAGCTCCACTTCTCCACCCAACATCAAGAATTAAACAATGAGGGTCCATCCTCAGATGGTCATGTGAGCAGAATGGAGGAGTGAATTGTTACTTTAGAGTCTACCATGTTAGATATCTAGGCCATGGTTGGACTACGTGTAGTTTAATCAAAGAAGAGGCAAGCCCTCCCAGACACTCAAATTTGTGGTGTGAACCCAGTTCTAGAGACCCATCCTACCAGAGACCAACACACCAAAGTGTACAACATGGCAGGGATTTGTCTACGTGAATGGGTGAACTCACTTGCATAGAGGAGAGAGCTAATCAACATCCTAAATAGGATCGAGGATGAGTATCCTTGAATTACGTGAGAAAGGGATGTCAAGGGGCATGACGGGGGACATACGGTTTGTCTTCGATGTAAGTGGCCCATGAGGACTTCATCTAGCGTCGTGACTAGTTTTTGAGAGGTGCCCCTAATGTGACTCGCAACAATGGAAGTTTAACATATGTGCTACCATATTATATGTATCGAAATGTATCTTATTTTTTGTTTTTATTTTGTTCATATAGTTACATAGTAGAGGGTTAGGGCCCCGTAAATAGAACCCCCATTTTGCTATTACAAATGTTGCTTTGAATTTCTCTTCTATATACCATGTGCAATTGTTATCCATTTTCAAGCATATCCTCACCTTTTCTTGTTTTCATCTTTTGAAGATAAGAACACCCTTAAAACAAACATTCCATTTGGCCTTCATTTTTTGTGTGTTACACTTAACTGCATAGAAACATGGGAAAGAGAAGCAAGTCTTTGTCACTTCACTCATCCTTATGAACTGGGAGAAACTGTAATTTCTTTATCCCTTTTTGTTTTCAATTAAATTTCCAGTCCGGAAACAACATTTGCGATTGTATCAAAGCTGCAAAAAGTAAGTCGGACCCGACTCCTGAAATGTAATTTACTTTAAACAACTAAATAAGGGCCTTTTCTCGGATGCCGGGGAGGAACTGTCCTTAGATCATTCCCGGGTGGGACCTGGAAGTGGATAACACCTGCCCATTTTTACGATGGGGAATATAACCCGACTCGAGTTCCAGGGGAACTTTTCAAGTTACTTAGCAGTTTAGGCCACATAGTTCGGAAATATCTAGCCTTTGGGCTTTAGGGATAAATTGCACTCATCACATTTGCACTTTGGCCAAGCACACCAAATCCCGACTTTGCATTAACCATTCAATCTATAATATACCTTAAGTATGCAAAACCTTCAAGAAATTTTCATGGTGAAAGTAAGACCAACTGCTCAATCATCCATCCAACTATAACACTTATGATAAGAAAAAGAAATATTCCTCAGAATTGAGCCCCATATTGATCTATCTCCTTTGATATATTTTTTAAAAGGGATGAAATCAGGAAAATATATTTGGGTACCAATAGGTATAACATTTATTTGAAGTGGTTTAAATAGGGTATATGAGTGGAAGATGTCCTTTAATGCCATTAAGTAAAAAATTACTTATCAAAGTGAAGAGCTAGTGAAAAGAGAAGACAAATAGTTTTGAGAATATGAGTAAGATGGTTGTTTTTTAGATTAGAAATCCTTGTGAAGGTGTATTATCAAAGGAAATAAGGGGTTGAAACAAGGCACATAATTTGAGGAATCTTTCTAAGGTAATATTTGACCAAATTTGTAAGGTTTAGCCATTTCGGGATACTAGAAGGATCCTCCTTTGCGAGCTTAGTAGAGGTTATTTTAATTCTTCCTAACTTATTGAATACACGAGAAAGTGTATATTTCTATGAATCATTTGGTATTAGAGCATTAGGCTCTTATATATATTTCCTATTGATTATATTTGAATGATGTTGTTGTGGCTAACATTTCATTGTGTAAGTATGTGGATGAAAGTGACAGTGAAGTGAAGTGGCTAAGAAGAAGTGAAAGAGTGAAAGGAAATAAGAGAGAGTGAAGACACTAAAAGAACATGTTTGAATCCTAGGTGAGGTATGAAGGAGATCAAGGTGAAAAGGACTTGTTCAAGAGAATAAAAGAAAGATATGGATAAGGAAGACTTAGTTATATAACTAGTGAAGATGTTAAGCCACATGAAGAAGAGTCAAGATGAGAGATAAGGCCAAGAGAAAAGAGGAAGCTAGAAAGTTGGATATGTGGATTGAGAAAGAGATGAGAAATCTTAAGAAAGATGTAGCCAAGGTTGAATAATTGCTATTGAATATGCAAGAAGAAGATACAAATGAAGAATAATAATATGAATGGGAAAGTGAACAAGAATAAGAACAAGAACTCAAAGATGAAGAAGTGATATATTATTACCATAAAGAAGGTGAACTACTATAAGACATGGATGTGTTAGTAGAGGAAAATGAAGACAAATAAGAAGATGCATCAGAAAATCATGATAATGATGAGGTATGTGAATTAGGCTATGTACCTCTTGAAGTTTTCTTATTTGTAAATACACAAAAGGAAGATGAAATAAGAGTTGATAGTCCAAAATATGATGAAGATAACAAAGAAATGGATGATTTTAAGCTAAAAGAAGAGATGAAAGTTCTTGATGATTTGTTTTCTCATGTTGAAAAAAAAGGAAACCAATTTGAATGAGGTGAGAGAAATTGAAGAGGAGTTGGAATAACATGTACACGAAGTGATGCATGCATTTGAGGAAGGCAAGGTAAACCAAATTGACTCAAAACTTGCTTATTTGATAACTGAAATTGATGTTTCATTAGGTGAATTCCTAGAAATTGTGGAAAATGACTCCATTAGTGCATTTGGAGAGAAAAAGAGAATGGGATAAGCAAGATAGAGTGGAGTGATGAACATAGAAAGAATAATGATCAATGTTTCATAGGCGAGGTGGATGATTTTTTGTGTATGATGAATGAGGAAAGAAAGGATATAACTAAGATAATGAAGAATTCTTGGGAAAATGAAGATGTAAATGAGGAAAATAAAGGTATAGGTACAAGTCCAAAACAAGTTGAGATGATGAAAAACATGAAGAAGAAAGCATGCAAGTAAGAAAATGAAGAGAAAGGGACATTTTCAATATTTTCAAGAAAATAAAATGAGAATAACATGAAGAACAAAGGATATACATGAATGAAATCTATGAAGAAACATGAAGAAGAATGTGTTTGTTGTTGTTGTTGTTGTTTTATTTGTGTAGGTACATGTGATGAAAGGATAAAGCTGAAGAAGATAAGGATGGAAATCAAGAATAAGAAAGGAAAATTCAAGAAAAATGCAAATAGGAAGAACACTATATGGGACCCATGTGGTTATGACACAAGAACGGAAAACAATGGGAATACAAAAGAAAGAAAAGAAAAACCTCACGAAGATCAAGAATCATTAGAAGAAGAAAAGTTACGATATATAGATCCTTTTCTCCACCTTGTGAGTATGATGCAGAAAATCATCCAAGAACATTTGTAAAGGTCAATTTGAGTATATTGGAGTATGTTAAGTCATGAGAGAGACATGGTATTATGTGTTTAAGAGTGAAAATTCAAAATGGTGTTTTCCCTCCAAAATTGTAATTCAAATTATAAAAGCATGTAAAAGATATGTTAGCAAGGTTTCAAGGGTCAAGGTGGTTTAGAATATGTGTGAGTGATGAGTAAACATGTTATAGGGAGTCCTAAGTGTGAGTTAGAGTAATAAAATGTTAAGTTGATGAAAAATGCTTCCTTGTATTGAAAAGGGCATATGAAGAGTCATAAAAAAGTTAGTTAGGGATAAAATTTGAAGGTGCATGAGATAAAGGGGAGAAGAATTAAAATTATGGGAGTTAGTTGTCCTTGAGAGAAGGAGAAGAGGGATAGGAGAGAGACTCCTCGAAGAATAGGAGGATGGAGAAAGAGAGAAGATTCAAGGTTTGTATGTAGTACAATGATAAAGCAATGGAAAACTATGGTTTTGATCTTAATATGATTCTTTCTTGTAAAATTCCAAGGTTTGATTGATATCCTCCTTGTCTAAAATGCTTATGATTCATTCATTGTAGTAAACCCTAAAAGAGACTATGCTTATTTGGTTTAATCAAGTAGATACAGATTGAATACCCTGTTTGGTTAGAATGAAAAAGCTGAAGGAATGTATAAAATATTGTATGATTGTAATGGCATTTATGGAGAATTTTAGTGAGATTGGTAGCTAATTCACGTGATGAAGTGTGTCTGGAATGTGGTTTAATGATCTTGAAGAGCCTAAAGGTTGAACATTGCATTATTTCCTTTTGTATGTTGAAACAAGACTGAGATTTTGCACTCTGTGTTTGAATGAACTTAGAATTATAGAAATTAAAGTAATGGTATTGAATCATGATATATTTGAAAGATTTGTATAGATGCATGTCATGAATAATATATTAGTCATCTATTCAAATAAGACTAAGATATTTCATTGTAATGTTTGAGGGTTTAAATACTCTATCCTAGAGAACATGCACAGACTCCTGTTTGGGTGAAAATGATGATTATTTTAGTTGATACTTATTATTGTTAGCCCTGAAATTTGATCAAGGGTGAGATAGAGGTAGAGACAAATTTTTAAGCTTCGACAACAAATACAACTCATTTTATAGAAAATTTACTCTTCTCGGGCTACACCTAGTCACAATTAGGGTTTGTAGAGAAGTTATGGATTTGAAGGAACGAAACATTGAATCCAAGCCTAAAACTTGAAATAAACCTATGTGACATGGACCTTAAACCTAATCAAAAGTAATTTTTAGATTTCATTGTCCATTCTTCTTGAGTTATTTATGACAGATCTTGTAGAAGGGCATGTTACATAGTCTTAAATCTAATTGAAGGCACTAAATAATAAAGGAAATGGTGTTTATATGTGGAGTGCATTTATGAAACTTTTCTCACAAGTAGAAAGCCATAATGGATTCCCATAAATGTGGAATTTGTTTCTTGAGACTCCTTCTAATGAAATTTAGGGCTAAAAATGCATGAGGACATGACTACTAGACCTAGTGGAAGGTAAAAGGAGAAAAGGGTGATTGCAAGAAGGGAAAAGAGAGTTAGGTTATGAAACTTGGAGTACACCTTAAGGTCCATATAGGGTCCTTGAAGGATTTATTATCTTATTGTGGGTAGCCCTAGATTCATCTAACCTTGAAGCTAACAGAGATA
Source organism: Taxus wallichiana var. yunnanensis (assembly GCA_018340775.1). Lineage (NCBI taxonomy): Eukaryota > Viridiplantae > Streptophyta > Pinopsida > Cupressales > Taxaceae > Taxus > Taxus wallichiana. The sequence goes on along the minus strand of CM031244.1, from coordinate 433,381,535 downwards.
ATGGACTTAAGAACATTAGAATGAAAATTTTGACAAGTTTAGTAAAAGATTTATCTTTTGAAGTTTTGTATCATCTTAATGATTGGTCTAACACTAATTTGAAGTGGTTTAAATAGGGTATATGAGTGGAAGATTTCCTTGAATATCATTAAGTAAAAATACTTTCCAAAGTGAAAATCTAGTGAAAAGAGAAGAAGGATAGTTTTGAGAATATGTGTAAAATGGTTGTTTCTTGGATTATAAATCATTTTGTGAAGGTGTGTTAGCAAAGTAAATGAGATGTTGAACAACGTAAATGATTTGGGAAGCTATATAAGGTAATATTTGACCAAATTTTCAAGTTTAATCCATTTCGAGGCTACTAGAAGGATCCTCCTTTACGAGATCTTGATAGAGGTTCTTTTAATTCTTCCTAACTTATTGAATGCCCGAAAATTGTATATTTCTCTACATCAAGTTTCTTAGATATCTTGTGCATAAGAGAACATATATAATTTTGAACCAAGATCTCAACATGGTTTTCACACATGCCTCGAAAGAGGGGAAATTCATCTAGGTACATTCTACACCTATAATAGACACAAGTGGAATTTTGGAGTAACATATAAGTATAAACAAGGTATAGATACTCAAAACACATCCAGGACATAAAAAAATGCACATGTTCAAAACCATATGTATGGTATTGATCATCCAAAGCATTTTTTCCTAGGGGAAGTTACATCAACTTTCTCAAAGCAGTGATCAATTTTCAGCTATAGTTATAGGTTTTGGAACAATTTCATATCCAGTTCACTTAGTTTAAACAAGCTACAGGGGAACAAATTACCTCACTCCTTATTCACCATGAAATTTAGTTTCTATTATAGTTTTAGGAATATTGGGGCATGCATCTCCTTCCTTCATCTACATTTCACTACATTATAATTTCTATTCAATAGTGTGGTACACGGAAGGCCACAACGGAATTTTTTTCTCTTTTCTACCGTGTGTCCTTATTTATAGAATTGGGCATGTATCTGTCTACAATGGTGTGGTCCATGGGATTATATAAGGTATCAAAGTGACTAAGTTATTTTTAGGAAGTCCTTCCTTTCCTCTTGCACTCAAAGGGAAGATGCCAGAGTTGCTGAATAATTTTGATACCAGTCTTCTTCCTTAGTGGGGTGTTTCGGCACTTCATTATTATTATTATATCCTCTAGATTATGTGTTGGGTTACATGCACCTAACACTCTAGTTTCTCCTCAACACAATTGGGGATTGATCACCCCTAATCCTTTAGCAAATTCAACAATGTCAATCCTCAAGTACAAACAAAGGAAGAGAAACTCTTCCTTCAAAAAATAAACAAGTGTCTTCCTTGTTTACATCTCTTCATTTCATTTTTATGCAAATGAAAATCTTTCATGTTATTCCCTACATTTGATTTAAATTTCAAACCTTCACTATGGGCATTGCATACTCTCTATGTTTCAGTTCATAGTGGAGAATACTAATATCAAGCACAACAAAACTCTGCAAAACAAACTCGAGTGAAGAAAAAGTGTGTCTACACACTAATATATATTTTCCTTTAAACATGTAATTTCATTTCATATTCAAAGAGGGGGAATGTAGACATTCAAATTTGGAAATTTACACTTTCACACTGCTAGTTTTGATAGTGTACTCTTTCCAAGAGAAACATAACCTTTCCATTCCCATCTAATACATTTTGAGGTCTCATGTCTAGTTTGTTTACCATTACAAACTGACATGTTGTCAAATTTTGAGAGTACAATTCATAAAATCCATAGAAAAACATTAATTGAAAAGTTCCAAACTTCAGATTTCATGTTTTCCATCCTTGGTCAAGGCCTTACAATTTGGTCAAGATGTTATATGATCCCGAATGACTTATATGGTCTTTCAATTACATGTTCTCTAACTTTTCTTTTAATTTCATACTCTTTTTCTGGTCTTTTATTCCCTCTGGATTGTCTTTTCCTTAATAAATCACTTATGTAACCTTATATAAGCAAGTAAACACTACCTCATTTGTTAACCTAAAATCCTATGGCACTGCATTGATACACTCACTTCCAACACTTGCAAAAAGGAACCCAAGGCCCCCTAAATCTTACAATAACATACCTATAGTCATCGGGGTAGTAATCACCACAGGTATGATGCTTCTTACTAGGTCATGGAGTCATCCCATCTCATCTACAAGCACTAAAACATCCCTTCTCCAAGTATTTTAACAATATCTAAACTCAACTCAAGTGTTGTTAAAGAGAGCATCCAAATCTAGTTGCATTCATTCAGATATCACATGATAAGTGGAGAATGATGTGCGGGTTGATGCCTCTTTGGAGTAGTGCCAATGTTGGTGGTGTACAGGAGCCCAAAACCTAACTAATGTTTATTTTTCAAGGTATCCCATCTATGATTAGGGTTTGAGATATCATTTAGGATGTTTTTAGAGCTTTGTGACATGATCATAAATTAGGGTTTACTAGTGACATAAAATTCTAGGAAGGCAACCATCTTGAGAATTTATAAATCCTAAATCCAAACAAGTCCAATACCATATGGTATGGTCTTGACAGAGTTTTACCATTTTTACTAGGTAAAATTCAATTTACATATCCACAAAGAAGCATCATAAATCCCAAATATCCTTGTTCCAACAATTTGCACACCTAGAATTTCCTATAACCGTCTAGAATGAGTTAAGTGCACTCATCTCCTTGTGTCTTCAAGTTTATATCTTGTCTAGTACATCAACTGTAAGTATTAATGTGTTGTTATGATATTTGTAATTAATTTTGGAAGTTAATTAATCAGAATAACCTCCTATAGCTAACCCTTACATCCTTTAGTGTATTCATTTCGAATAATATTAGATTTCATATAATCTAAATAGGGTGAAAATAGGATCTATACACGTGTTGATCCATAATGAATTGAACCTTAAAAAGATTTTGTGTAATGATGCGTAAGTCAAATTCTGTAGCAGGAGCACCATCAATTTACTTGATGGAGTTTAAATTGGGAACACAACATGGGAGGAAATGACAGAGGGGATAAATGTGAATGATGACATAAGTGGATTGGTAGATCTTGTAGTGGTGAAGCTTAGTAGAAACACACTAAATGTCTAAATAAGATCATTTAATAGATATACATTGTTGTCATGCTAGAAGTATAACATGCAAAATTCATTTAATAGATATACATTGTTGTCATGCTAGAAGTATAGCATGCAAAATTTAAAATTTTGGTAATGACAACCAAGCCCCCATTTGAAAACCCTCTCCCTCGGTCATTGTAAACCATTATTCCAACCAAATTATCAACTTTTAATCCTAATTTTGGATGAGAAGAACATGATAACATGATTTTAAAGTGTTTTTCATGTGTAGGGAAGTATACATAGTTTTATTCATGAATTTATTGAGATCCAAGGTGGAGTAGTTATTCCCAGAGGCATAAAAAGGGATATATTTTTAGCCATTTTTAGAAAAGAAATACTCTTCGAGGATGATTTCAAGGTCTCAACCCATTTGAGAGTTGTGAAAATGAGCATTGAAGAGATCTAAGGTAGTTTCAAAGAATTCAGTAGGGTCATATGGTTTCATGATCTATTCAAGTGAAACAAGGTCATTGCATGTGCGGGAATGATAGATTCAACAGAGAAAGTGGACTTGTTCTAAAGATTCTGGGAGTTGCAGGAGGATTTGGGAGGTAAAAATATGAAATATAAAAATCTTGGAATCCATCACATGGTAGGCACATTAGTTTTGGTCAAGTAACCACAATCTTCTCGTGATAATCGAGTCACTATAACTACCCCTTTGTGCCAAAAGAATGAATAGGTGTAAAAGTAAAATTGAAAGTATAATTGTCTCTTGTAAATGGTTGTAATTATATCATCACGTGTTTTGGATTCAAAATCATATAAGGTTTGAACTCGAACTCCATATCTTGTTCTTGAAGTTGAAAAAACACTCTTTGTGTTCTAATTTCATGTTGACATGATGACATCAACATAATTTTCAAGGTTGACCACAATTTTCACCCTCATATTTCCATTTTTACTTATCCCTTGGTGTAGGGGATAGTGGGGACACTTAAGTGCACTCTCCTATTGGATTTACACTTTCATCACTTACGACTTACAACTTGGTCTCATTAGGAACAAGTGTAACTCAAAATTAGGTCCCCTCCTCATGATGATTTGACCCTTGGTGAAATTTTCAAGATTGTGTTTCCCTTTTACCTTGTACCAACTTATAAGGGGACACCATGGAAAATAAAGTGTGCTCCCTCTATGCATGAGTGTGTTTCGCCACTTAAGAGATAATGTATGTTTTTAGGAAATCTACAAATAAGTGTTTTGATTAACTTTGCCCCCCTCCTCATGATGAATTTATCCATGACACATTTTCCACCCTCATATATCCTCTATCCAAATAATGTTGTATAACCGAGATCTACACAAAGATAACAATAATAATAAACAAAATTATATAATATCTTCTCTATTATTTCTCACATTTCATTCATACGGGACATACAAATATATATGAAATATCACTCCTACAAATGATGAGTTTTTTCAACCTACTAACCCCCCAAATATCTATTTAGATGTGATTGTTACTAACATAACAATGCACAACCCAAATTACATAAGTTGTTAAAAAATCCAAACTAATATATATTATTGTTAATATAACAATAATATTATTAACTACTAACCATTTACAAGATAATAATTACTCACGTAATTATTATTTACTCATCACATGTGAACACTAACATAGATTTCCTAACATTCCCCCCTTAGTGTTTACATGGGAGAAAATATAGTCACACTTCTTTTTCAGCTTGCTTGCCTCTCGCTCATGATCTTGGACCTCTGTATGAACCCCTGTCCATCCAGTATGAACCCCTATTCAAAAATAGGAACCCTTGTTCCAGGTACGAGCCCCTGCTCATCCTCTTCAAGTATCATGATGCTGATTTTACTTTTGTGCTTTCATTTTCTTCACTATGTTTATACACTATGAGGTTACATAGCTCGATTTCATGCAGAATGGAAATGGAATATTGTGTCATATTCCCCCATAATGTGAAATTTCCATTATTTAGAAAACACTGCAAAAGAAGAACGCCACACTAAAAACAAATACTGAAAAAACACACAAGTCACCAATGCTTTTGTGCGGCCCCGTCGCTGATGACTGACGAGAGGTCACTGATTGACCTCCAACCTCTTGTGTCCTCCATCCTTTGATGTATTTTATCTAGTATAGATAGTCTTTAGAATCATACCCATTATCATTATTTGTTGATTCTTCTATATCATCCCATTCTTCGTCATCAGCCACCATGGCATTCTCTTGTAGTTTTCCATCAAGTAAATCTTGCGCTCTTTTCCTGTAGTTTATAGACAAATGACCAGATTGTTTGCAATAGTAACAAGTGATCTGTTTGCTAGTATATTTGGAATGTGATCCTTGGTTAAAAGAGGATTTGTATCTACTTTTAGTATGTGATCTATTTTTTCCATACATTGCACTTTCTTCTAGTTCAATTTTCTTAGTCTGATTTTCTTCTTCTATCAGAGAAGAAATTAGATCTTCCAAACTCGGATTTACTTTACTCAATGTAAATACCATATTAGAATAGCTTGGAGGCATACTATTTAACAATACTACTTTTGCATCATCATCTCCCACATCAATTTTTATTCCAGCTAGTTGATTTGAAATAGAACGAAATTTACTTATGTGATCAACCATACTCTCACCTTCTTCCATCTTGAGCCCGAATAGTTTTTGCTTGAGTGTCACTACTGCACTCCCTGTTTTAGATCCAAATAGCTTGTTCAAAGTAGTCCATATGAAATTTGAACTTTTTGATAAATCAATATGATGCAAATAAGCATCAAACAAATAATTTGCTATTGCTTTCTTATCCTTGCTTTCCCATTTGGTGGCTTCATCAACATTAGTTGGTTTTGAAATATTACTTCAACAATTTCCCACAAGTCTTTATTGATCAAAAGTAATTGAGTTCACACTTTCCATGTGTGAAATTCTTTTCCATTGAATTTCTGTAATGGAATTTCCATTATGGGTGTTGAACTCAGTCAAAAATGCACCCTTACAATAAAATTTTAAAAATTGAAAGTTCAAATTTCTAAAATATTTTTTTCCAGCAGCATAAAGCATAGGATCAATGAAAAGAGCTAAAAAAATTACATTTAAAAAAAATGGCACCCCATTCCGAGTTACCAGCTTGAAACTTATGCCACTTACAACTTATAAGTCCAACATCTTTCTGGACCCTTTCCAAAAATGGAAAGTTTCTTTTCTATGCTTGTGTTTTTTTTTCAATATGTCCAAAAATGGAAAAAATAAAAAGAATGCGCAGAGTTACCAGAATGACGATGTAATACATAGGCATACCGATCATAGGTAGAAGAACGATACAATACATACAAAAAATGATGCAATACACAAGAACAATGATGAAATGCACAGAAGAATGATCCAATACGTAGGTAGAATGATCCAATACGCAGGACGATGCAATCAACATATCCACCTTACCAGGCTGTGAAAATTGTGATGAGCCCTGTGATGGGAAACATTTATTCAAAGCCTCTCATCCTGGACTCCCTGCTCTGATACCAAATAATGCCATATAACCAGATCTACACAGAGATAACAATAATAATAAACACAATTATATAATATCTTCTCTATTATTTCTCACATTTCATTCATATGGGACATACAAATATATATGAAATATCACTCCTACAAATGAGGAGTTTGTTCAACCTACTAACCCCCCAAATATCTATTTAGATGTGATTGTTACTCACGTAACAATGCACAACTCAAATTACATAAGTTGTTAAAACAACTCCAAACTAATATATATTATTGTTAATATAACAATAATATTATTAACTACTAACCATTTACAAGATAATAATTACTCACGTAATTATTATTTACTCATCACATGTGAACACTAACATAGATTTCCTAACGCTTAGGAAATCTACAAACAAGTGTTTTGATTAACTTTGGCCCCCTCCTCATGATGAATTGATCCATGACACATTTTCCACCCTCATATATCCTCTATCCCTTATCCCAAAATCTAAGGGGACAACATGGACATAAAAATATGCCCCCTCCATGGAGCTAGCTTTTGGCCACATGTAGAACCTAGTTTCATCCTCTAAGAGCTTATTTTCAGCCATTCCATCTTAGTCATATGAAACCACATGATACCACTTATCATGATCAGAATAAGGGTACAATTTGGTGTACTTGATGCTCCCTTTAGTCATCTTTCCCCTATTTTCTAGGGTGTAACTCCACTTCCAACCCTCGATTGACCAAGGTTAAGCCTAGGTGAGTTAATGATGAGTTAAGGTGTGCAAATGGAGTAGAATTTTTTTATATTCAACACTCAACCATTTTTTATTTTTGAAATATTTATTATTCCCCCAAAACTCATCTTCATGCTGGTATGCTATTAAAAAATTATTAGACACCTTCATAACTAAAAATGAAAAGTTTCTCATATATGCAAAATCACTCATCCAATATAAGATTTAACAACCTCTTCTAAAAATTCCCTTCTATCAATCCCAACCTTGCATGCGTTAAAGCAACTTGTATAAGTTTTAATATATAAAAGAAAATTTCAGCCATTACAATTTCCTTTTTAGATATATAGAGTTTTGCAATTGAAAACCTCTAAAAATTGGAGCAAAGCATCCTTGTGAAAAACCTAAACTTTTGAGACCATTTTCATTCCATTCCGACATCCAGAGGTCCACCTTCTAAAAATAGTAATTTGTATCGGTCCTCTCAAGTATAAAAATAGTAAGTTTTAAAAACATAAAACCTTTAGTATCCTGTCACTCCTTGCAAGTCAAAAACACTAAAAAGTGACAATTTTGGAAACTTACTAAAAATATCCATTTGGAATAGGACCTACTAAAAATAGAAAGTGTTGGGATTAGGGTTGAATCATTCATATCCATTCATACCCCATTTTTTTCACTACTTCCCAACATCATGAAGGTCAAATATTTAGGTCTAGAGCCAATTTCCACATTGAACACTTTGAATATCCCAATGTGGGTGACAGTGATGTGACACACATGGACTCGAAGATCTGAAAGTAAGGATGTTAGGTGAACCTTGTGAACTGTTGAGGAAAATATATTATTGAGTGGGATATTCAGAGAAGGTGGTCATCCTATGTCTGTTTAAAAGCATTGAGCTAGTCCTAGCTTGTGCACAACACTATGTGCTAAATTCTAGAAACAATCCAGAAGGTGAAAATTTTAATCTTGTATTCCTCACACAAAAATTACAAATTCCTACCTATAATAATATGGTAATCATGACTAGGGTGTTTTCATCATAGCAATGGGAAAGAATAGACTCATATTTGTAGGGCTTGGCAGTTGGTATGTGGCTTAAACAAGGAAGGAAACCCTCTTAGATTCCTAAGACTTGGTCTCGAAGTGAATTTCATGAAGCATACTCAGATGCAATTGTTCTACTAAATAGGATAATGGTAGAAGAAACCACAAAGTAATTGCAAGAATGGATGGCTTAGTTAATTCAGTGGTGTAGACACCAATTTTTGTATCGCTACCCCTCACCCCATGTTCACTCTCCATCGTCTTTACATACATACCTCTCTTCCCTTTCGAATTCCCTTCTTCCCTCCTAAATTCAATTTATCCCACTTATCATTATTATTCCTCCTTAATAATCCCTAATCATGTTTAGTTAATTCTAAACACCCATTTAATTCTTTTTCTCTCCCTAAATCTTCCATTTTATCCTTTCTAGGCCATCATTTAATGATTTCACCTCTCCATGGCCTTTATTTAATATTTTCACCCTCCACCTACTCATTTACTCATTCTAAGTAACCTTAACTCGTCATCACCCTTCTAAACCCTAATCTCGCATCAAATGGGATATTTGTCTTGAGCTCACCACCTTCCCACCACCCAAATGGATGGGTCCTTACCCGGCAAGACCCATTTGGGTCACCGTCGACCCTATAAATCTACCCTTGCCCCTCCCTTTCGAAAGATGCAATTTTAAAGACTTCTAGAGCTATTACGATCTTGATTTTGTTTTTATGTGTCCTTGTAGTTACCACCACTCTCTTAGAGTCACCTTTAAAGATTTTGAGCCCAATCTTGGAGATTGGAGGTCTTCTTTCATCATTGCATGTTTGGATCTTCCTTTGCAACTATCATCATTAGATCTTGTGCGGTTTCGTTGTCATCGAAATTTTTGTCTCACCATTCCCAGGCCTTCATTACTCATATGTAAGTCTTTGTTTCAGCCCATCCATTTTTGGCCAACCCTAGATCAACCCTAGTCACCATCAACCTTGTCTTGTCACTATCAACCCAACCTCAATTTTTTTTGCACCTATGTCATTTAGATCCATAATCATCATCTCTATGATATTACACCACCCAAGTCTCAAACCTTACCAGTCTTCCCTTTTGTCACTTCAGATTTGTTTCACATTAGCCCATAGTCTTAGATCAGTCGCCAAGGACAAAATCTGTCTTTATTAAATTCACTTTCATATTTCCTAATTTTCTTGCATCCTTTCTATAAGATCCAGCTTTCGGATCTCTTGCATGTTCCATATTTGCATAGTAGCTCATCATTAGCTTGATATGCCTCTAAAGTTTTTAGACCAACATTTTCATCACTTTGTTTTAGTTGATCGGCTCCAGTCCATAATCGAATACCCCTCTACAACCTTGGGGCACCATCGACCCATCCAGGTTTGGTTAAATTTTGTTAGATCAGATCTACATTTCTTCGTCTTTTACTACATTTCGCTTTCTATTACAATTATGATTATACTACACCCAATTCATCAATATTTTATTTATATTTATGAAAACCCAGGTTGACATCCATCACAGGAAATTTTCACTTCTTGGGACTAACATTGTCAAAACCACCCATCTATCTACTACTCTATTTTCGTGTTGAGTTCACTTGATTTGCATGTCATCTAGCTTGATGCGGATAAATATCTCTCATTTTTTGACCATGTTCATCGTCATCACATTCAAAGGTACCATAAACCCTCTCATACTTGGTGTTACTTGTTTCTTCTATTACTATTTTACTAAAATGGAACATGAATGAAGAAATGTGTTCAACATTCTGGCACGCCAGGTGGGACACACCCTTATTTGGTGAGTCTTTCATTTCCATTTTCTTCTATCCATCTTCCAATTACCTTGTAGGTAGGAGCATGAATTTACTTTATTATGCTGGGTTTCATTGCTTAGATTGGATTTTTCTTTTCTTGGTTTCTTAAAAATTAAAAATTCAGATAAAAGGAAAATCATTATCCAAGTATTCCTTGTTTTTATACCCCATCTCTTTCTTTAATTACATTACATCCTTTGTATCTTATTTTCATCGAATCTACACATTTCCTTTCGGATCTAAAGAGAAACCTTCATAATTGCTTGAAAATATAGTCTAACTAGGGGGTTTAACTCATTGCATACACTTCATCACACACATCCCAAAACACACACATTAAACTACACATCTCAAACATTTCCTCCTAGGTGGAACTATTGGGATTTCATCACCCAATAGCCATCACGATGTTCCTCAGCGTTACAATTTTTTTTTTGAATATGGGTATATTGGCTAAGAACCCGACTCTCTTATCACTATTAGACCGTGAAGTGAGGGGGTGGTTCCCAATACCAAGCCCCATAGTCATAGTAATCATAGATTCAGGTCTCACGTACCTTCAATTATATCAAGGACTCCATCCAAAACTACCTGAAACCATCCATAGATTGCCATTTCCTAGGTTCCATTTGAGCCCATTTTTCATTTCTTTTTCACATCTCTAATAATCAAGATAATCAAAATTTTGCATGACTTGCTTGTAATAATTAAAAATCAGTATAGCATTTTGTATTATTTCTTGTTTCATTCCCATCATTACACGTTCCCAAGAAAATAAAATGGAACAAAACATGTCTTCTAACAATATTCCTACATCTACCATGGTTTCTCAACAAACCTCCACCCTTTCTATCATTTCCTCCACCCCTTTGGTTACCTCTTCTATAGTTACCCAACCAATGGTTCCCATTTCCTCTTTCCAAGAGTCTCACACCATCTAACCTAATACCCATGTCGAAACTAATCCATTTATTCATCATCATTCTATTCCATCTAGACCAGAAACACCTCCATCTGCTACCTCTATTGAAGCTTTGGGACCTCCTTTCATCCCTCATGGGTGTGTAGAATTCAAGAGCTTCTCGATGCTAATCCAGTTTCTCTTCATGAATATATCCTTTGTAAGACCACTAAAATTCCCATTGATTGATATCCTTTGCAAAAAATCTATGCTTACCATTCCAATCCTAAATCCATGGGAGTCTTAACATCACAATTAGTCATGTTCTTCCCTAGAGCTATGAATGAACTTGCTATGGCACAATGTGATCTTGATCCTCACCCATCTCCTTCCACAATCCCTCATGCTCACCAAACCACTCAATTGGTGACACCCATTCCCCCTAACTTTCCTCATATTAACACCACTATCACCTCTTCTATCCCCATTACCTCATCATCCACTACAGTCACTTATGTCCCTATCCAATCATCATAAGAGTCTCACTTGCTTCCTCCTACATCTGAACAACATAATTAAACTTTACCTCTTATCTCCACTTCCCATGTTCATGCTAATGTCATCACTTCACAACCTCATCCATCCGAATCAACTCAAACCCACCAACCTCCTCCTCGAGGTGTTTATCACTACATACTTCCCAACCAATCCACTCAAGTATCTCAACCACCTATTACTTACATCCCAAATCATCATATACCGCATCAATAAAATGTCCCCATCTCTCAAAATCCAACTCAATCTCACTAATCTTATCACATCCCCATTCCTCAATAACAAAACCTTTATCTCAACCCATTCAATCGTAACCCCTCAATTACATTCCCCCTTATCAACCACTTCCTCCAACACCTACACATCCTCAAACATATCAACCTTATCAACAACCTAATCCATCTACCTCATATGCATCACAATATCATCCTCCAACTTCTCAATCCCATCCATCAAATGATCCCATGCAAGCATTATTGAGTAGAATGGATAATCTTGAAGCCGCTACCTTTGGACCCAAAACCGTATTCTCATATGATCAATTTTTCAACAAACCCATCAACCCCTTGGTTTTAGTTAAGCCTTATCCTCCTCATTAGGAACTTCCAAAGTTCTCTAAATTAAATAGTAAGGAGGATCCCCAACAACATATTTGTGCCTTTAGGCACACATGCTACTTAATTACCCATGATCAAGACCTTATGCTTTGCACCTTCCCCATGTCGTTGGCTGGTCCCGCCTTGGATTGGTATAATGGAATTCTTTAACATTCATTATTCTCATTCACCCAACTTGTGCAATTGTTCCTAGAACACTTCTCAATCAATATTGCGTGTAACATTACTATTATTGACCTCTACTCCATTCGACAATATGATGACGATTCTATCAAAAAATTCATCGTATAGTGGCGTGGCATCATCAACCAACTATTATTCTCCCTTCCACAAAATGATCTTATTGAACTCTTATCACATTCTTGTGTGAAGCATATATCCTCTACTCTTCAAATCTAATCATTTCAAACCTTTGAAGAGGCATTTACCATGGCTTGCAAACTTGAACTTCATGCCCTTGAGCAAGGCCATCTTAAACTTCAATCAAATAAACCCAAGTCTGAATTTACTAAATCCTCCACGCATGGTGAAAAATCTAAGAATGTCGCTAATTCCATCATGGTTAAATCATCATCCACATCCACTTCTCACACAGAGCCTCCACAAAGAGCTCCTAGATCACCTCCTAACTATACCCCTCTTGGAGAATCTTATAGTGCAATATTTGACAAGTTAATGACGTCAATCTCATTTGAATTCCTCCCATCTAACATTTTGATAAATCATGACCCAAACCAGCATGGTAACATGAAGAATATTATTACAAATATCATCAGGTCCATGACCATGACATTAAGAAGTGTCAAACTTTTAAATACCTCGTCAAAAACTTATAGACTTTGGTGACCTTCAAGTGGAAAATCCTAATGCTCGACATATCAAGCTTTAGATGTTTTGAAACAACCATTCCCCAATCATCCACCAACTAATCAAACTCCACTACCCAGATCTCAAGCACCTAACACTCACACAATCAACACCACAAATCAAGAGATGACATCATTACCTATATCCACGACCACATTATCTACTACATCTACCTCTATTTTATATGTTTCTCCCACATCTACAACTTCATCAATATCCACACCTACTTCTACACCTATCACATCTACACCAATCATATCTACACCAATTACATCTATAATTATCACACCCACACCGATCTCCACTACATCTACTCCCTTGTCTATATCTACCACATATCCACCTATTACATTTATTCCTTCACCCACACCCACTTTTACACCTATCCCTTCATCTATTACCATCCCCACATCAACCACATCTATCATGGTGGAAACTCCTACTTCCACATCTATACCACATTTTGAATAATCTATTATGTGGAAATCCAACATAATTACAAGTGATGTTCATACCCCATCAATTAAACCAATTACCCCCACATCAACAAATCTGAAACCCACACAATCTACAACTCCTTTAGATCTCATCAAGCACATCAATCCTACAAAGATACTCATCTATGACACAATCCACATCATTTGGTTCTATTTCTATAGATCCTATGGTTGAAATAGTCATCATTCTTGCCAAAGGTAAATCCTTACAACCAAATACTAAGAACCTTGACATGCCCATCTAAAAATATCTCACGCATCCACACAAAAATTTAGAGCTCACTCCTCCTAAGACTAACCCTCCTAAGCAATTTAATGTCACATCATCGGTGTTAAGAGCATGTCCTTCTATCTTAGGACCAACCCCTTCATCCAAGATCCCTTTTATAAACAAATCCAAATCAAGACAATCTAATCTTTCTTCTAAATATGACCGTCCATCTAAATCATCCACATCCATGGTTATCAAATCAGAATCCAAGTCACCTAAATCACCATTAATAACAAATGAGAATAAGATAAAACCACCTTATTCTTATTCAAAATCCAAGGTAGAATCAAAGGATCCCATAAATCCTCATTAAATTAAATCATCCCTTTTACATTTATCCACCATCCTCAAATCCACTCCACCTATGAACTCCACTTCAAAAACTATCATAGGTCCCTACACCGAAATCTTCCAACGCTTTCTCAAAGCTTCCGCCATCACCCTAAGTATTTGGTTTGCATGTTCTTAAACCTTCATGGTTTAATTAAAATCTTATTTGTGCATACCATCATGCACCTGGTCATGATACTGAGCATTGTAGGGCTCTCCAAACTATCATTCATAATATTATTGAAGAATATGATCTTCTCATTGAAGGGAATCACCCTCTTCCATCAACCAATCTTACTTATTCATCCCAACCTTCATCCACTAAGACCTCTAAGTCTCCTCATTCATCCAAGACTTTTGTTGTCATCCCTTCTCCAACTATGAATTCTCCCAAAGAAGTTACTCCTCTCTTTATCAATGTTGTTCAAATTACCACCCATTATCATCCACATGACTTCCAACCTCCTACTCAATAAAAATCAAAAGTCTTCATCACCACTCCCTCTAGTGAGCCTACAATTCCCTCTTCTTCATAAAAACCTAAGGTGTCTATCATAGCTGCCCCTCGGCCTGTTGCTTTATTGAGCGAGTAGTATTACGAAATAAATTCATCAGACCCTAGTTAAGATGTCACTTTATGAGCTCATCCAAAGCTACCCACATCATAAAAAGATCTCATTGAAGCTCTTAAACACATTCCTAATCCTAATGATGAGGCTCAACCTTTTGCATCTATTTTTGGAGCACTTTCCTTCCACTTCCATATCCTTTGACAATAACAAAATTCCTGACATAACTCTTGAGGAGCATGACATTCCTCTTTTCATCACTTTGCGTATCAATGACACTTCCATTCATCATTCTATGATTGAAAATGGGGCTAGCATAAACATAATCTCATCTCATACCTTCTATCAGATCAAGATCTCTAAATCTATTGTTTCCCAATCACCCGTGGTCCTTCATGTATTCAATGATGCTATTGTACCCTCTTTGGGAAAAATTATTCTTCTAATACGCGTTGGTGAAAAATTACTCCATGAATTTTCTACGGTAAAAGGGGAGTTCCAATATAATATCCTCCTTGGATGACCATGGATTCATGCCATGTGTTGCATTCCTTCCACCCTCCATTGATGCATCAAGTATGAACACGAGGGAAAAATTATAACTATCCATGCGAGACATTCTTTCGTTCAAAACATGTCACATGAATTATCGTCCTAATGACATGCTCATTCCCACAAAAATATTCTCGAAGCATCCACTAGCTCATTTGTCTCCATGTCCAAGCTTCCCAATGATGAATCCTTAGAAAAAATTATGGATCAAATCATGCTTGAGGAGTATCATCTCCTCACGCTTAACACTCTTCCCACACCCCATAGACTTGGCAGACCCGATAAAGCACCAATGTACCAACTTGACATTAGGGATATCATTCCTTTTGGTCCACCTCATCTTCATACCAATTTCATCTATGGTGGCATCAATTTCCCTTCCTCCCATATTGATGCGCAACCACACACCAAACTATACACAAATGGATTTGAATTAATTTACAAGAAATCCTTTGCCTACACCTATCTTCATTGTTTCACCTGAAATGATTTAGAATGAGGCGCTATGAACAAGGCATGCATGACCTCATCATTGATCAATCTCATAAACCCCATGAAAAATTTGGGTTGGGCTACAAAGAAAAATATACCGACCCCCTTCCACCATCTTTGGATATTATGGAGATTGATCCCCATCTTCTCCATCCCACAAGGTTATGGACACATATGACACCGTGTCTATTTCCCTGGATTTTTTTAAATATCTACCATCACTTTGGGACCATTTAATTATTAGTGTGAAAATGAAATTAGGTCCCCCTCTTCAATTTCCTGATATGGTAGAAGAATATTCTCCTACCATTGACATTCTTTAGTGCACCAATGATGATTCCATCCTTTCTTACATGGGGGTAGAATATTCCTATCTTCATAAGACCTTACCACCAGACACATCTAATCTTCTTAATGAATCCACCATCAAAATCAACATTGGGAATCCACATGAGCCCCACATTCTCAAAGTGGGTCAATACCTTGATTGACACGAGCTTGAATCTTTCACCGCATTCCTTTCTCATCATATCCAAGCCTTCACATGGTCGTACATTGACATTTTGGGTCTCGATCCTTCCATTGTTGTCCATAACATCGTTACCTTTCCTACCACTAATTCGGTTAAGAATAAGTTTCACCACATGTAGCCTCGAGTTTCCCTCCGATTAAGTCAAGAACTTCCACTCATTTTAAGAATAGCTATTCTTCTTCTTTATCTCAAAAGAGAAGTGAAAAATCTTCCCCTAAATCCATTCAACCTACTCTATTGTTTCCATGTTTCCTAAAAGTTATTATCCTATCTTTGACATCTTAGATCATGTAAATAAATCTAAGGTTCATATTTCTAAATTAGAATATCTACAAACTCATGTTGGACAATTTGAAAATTTGGTCAAATTTATCAAAGATAGTAATTCGAAATCAGCCATGTCAAATAATTGTAAAGGCTTACTCCACATTCCCATGAAAAGCAGAAGCCAAAATCTCTTGGCTTCTACCCTTCATCCACCAAAAAGATTGAGACTTTATATGTTTCCCTATTAATCAATGGATACGATTATATACTTGTATTATTGATTTCGGTGCATTTGACAATGTCATGCCTACTAAGGTTACCAAAGATCTTGGTTTGATTCCCTCCCGAGTATTCGATCATTATTACTCCATGGAAATGAAGGAAGTTCCTCTTGTTGGTAGGATCAAGGATGCGTAGCTCACTTTCATGATTTTATTGAAAAAGAGTAAAGGTGACAATTTTGGTGGTAGACATGCCGACTACCTATTGTATGCTTCTTAGTAGAATTTTTGTAGGGATATAGGAGGTGAAATAAAAATGGAGTGGTCTTCCGCTTGATACTACCAAGAATGAAAAAATAAGCTTCTCCCTAAACTAAAGATGAAATATACTGTTGAAATCGATGACCCAAGAGCAAAAATCCTATTCCAAGATAGGGATAATGAAAATATTATATCCAGGAAAAAGGTAACAAAACTATTTCATGACTTCTAAACAAAGTGAAGAAGCTGAACATCCTTGATGAAAGATAAACATAAATTGCTGATGAGGTTTGGATTATGGATTTTGATGGAAGTTATTCATCAACAAGGTTAGGTGCTAGAATTGTCTTATCTTCTCCGCAAGGAGATTTATTTCCTTTTTCATACAAGCTATTATTTTCTAATACCAAAAACACTTCGAATATGAGGCATTGTTTCTTGGGTTACAAGCTATTGAGGAAATGGGAATCAAGAAGCTCGTAGTGCAAGGAGATGCAAAGTTGATTGTATATAGGTTAAGTATTTGTTTCAAGTAAAAACTCTCGTCTATGCCACTATCAAAATAGAGTATGAGATTACATAAATATTTTTGATGCATTTAATATCAAGGTAGTCCCTCATGATCAAAATTATAGATCTGATTCATTAGTGGTATCCACCTCTCTAATGATTCCTCATCCTAATTTTGGTGAACATAAGTATTTGGTAGAGATGGTTACTTTGTCTCGAGTGTGCCAAACAAATCAAAGATCTAGCAAGTGTTCAATGATGATGGTCATATTTTTTCTTTCTTGCAGCGAGAATGGTGATTTTAGGTCTATATATTTTGAAGGAAGTGATACCCTCCCATGGGAGTTTACTACTAATGATAATGATAGTGCCAAAAGTGATCAAATTGATGAAGATGGAGTGATTCAATTGAAAGGAAATAGAATTATGAAAGGAATAGTTTCACTGGAGGAATTATTTGATAAACATGATAGGTTCATCCAAAACAAAGCCAAGGATCAACCTATATCTTATGATGGATATGATGAAATGAATATCGGAACAAGTAAGCAACCAAGGATGGTGAAAATTAGAAAATATTGTTCACTCAAGGAATGTAGAAACTTTTCAACTTTGTAGAAGAAGTATTTTGATGTGCTTGCATACTCATATGAAGATATTAAGTCCTTTAAACCACAATCTATGCAACACTCTATTCCCTTGAATCCCAATGCAAAGGCCTTCTAGAAGAAGCAAAGGAAGTATAATACCAAAATTTCTAGAAACATTAAAGAAGAGGTTAAAAAGTTACTTAATCCTTACATCATCTTATGCATCCATCCCTTAACATGGAAAAATAATATTGTACCGATAAGAAAGAAAATTGTGAGACCCACATTTGTGTGGATTTCCAAAATTTAAATCAAGCTTCACCAAGGATAACTACCCCTTATCGGTAATGGAACATATTTTACAAGTAGTTAATGGTTCCTAAATGATGTTTATACTTGAAGAATTCTTAGGGTACAACCAAATTGAGGTTGGCAAAGAGGATCAATTCAAAATTGATTTTTGATTAACTAAAATTAACTAATTGTAGTATGTGGGGATAGTTAATCTAAGCTATGAAAAATGTAAATAAAGTAAATAAATATATTAAGGAAATATGTAAATGACCTAAACAATTATTTAAGAGTAAATTCTAGTACTAATGTGTAAGAGAAAAGAGGAAAGAACTCAGTTGAATAAAAAATTCTCTTGGGATTGTGTTTAGAGGTGAGTAGAAAATATGGAGGTGGTAACGACTATGCAAAAGCCTCGAAAAGGATGGATCTGGAGTATCTAGCTAGATTGAAGCACCTATAGAGGGATCGGGTGCTTTCGGGTGCTCTAGTTTTCAAACTGGGCTCCCTGGTCTATGTAAAAGCTCTAAAACTGATCTTCACAGGGTGAGAGGAGGTCTCAAACCCTCACTATCTCCGTGTTGCATTAGATTCACTTCCTGTATTGGATGTCACTAATATTCCAAGATGGTTTTGAGACCAAGAAGAAGTATCAAAACCCTAAAAAAGAAAGATGAAAATGAATGGGTCAAACTGACCTTAACTATCACAACAATGGGCTTATTAACTGAGCATTGCACTACATTTGGACCCAAATGTAGTTCTAGTGAGTGTGTGCATAATGTGCCCTAGGTGCTCTTGTGCTAGTCACACTTTGTGAAGTAGTGAGTAATAAATAAATGTAGAAAATGTAATAGTATGTGTGCATAAAATAAAATAGAATCCCTCCCCCTATGAAGTGTGATGCAGATATCCTATCCTTGTGCCTTGATGATGGAGTTATGTGGATGCAAGTGATCTCTAATGCAATAGATGGATGTAATTATAGATGAGTGATAGTAGTGAATGATGCTAGGTCCCTCATTATGGTCTTATAAAGTTTTATATTTATATGGTTCTCTTGATCTAATTTCATAATTAACCCCGAAAAGGTAGACCAAAAGAAATATAAAGATCTCAAACGGATAGAAAGTGCAAAAGTGTTGGGGTTAACACACCGAGTTGTATAGACAATATATCATATCTAAGCATACATGCAAATAAAAGTGGATATTCTACCAGAATAAATACACAAAACAAGAGATATAAATCAACACTAGATTTAACGTGGTTCACCTAGTGTGGGCTATGTCCACTAAGAAATAAGCCAATCTATTATCCAAAGCTTTGACAAGATTGACAAGATATATAATCTTCCACACCTCTCAGATGTACAATAATTTCTTTCTCTCAAGATTTTGTTTCATCACCAAGAATTCTATCTCTCACTAAATTTTACAAGTTCTTCTTAATTATTATTAATGCTTACTTCTAAACCATATCTTTTATGCTTATATAGTCATTTATAAACTTAGGGAACTTATCATGCAATTACAATCAATAAATATACTTTAATGATAAAAATAGATCTAATTCCCGAGAGTTAATTAAAACATCCTCGCACAGGTAATCGATGTCGGTTAGCCCTAACCGATGTCGGTTCCTCCTTACTTGACCGATGCCGGTCCTAGGTGACTGATGCTGGTTCCCCCTAACCAATGACGGTTACTGTATTTTCCAGCAAGTTTCACATTACATGCTAAACTAAAGTAATTGAGCTCCATAACTCAATAATCTCCCACTTGGAGATTAATTACTACACCATACCTATACAACATCATTCTTGGATCCTTCTTTATTGCTTCTTCCTCTTCAAGTCTAAAACTTGAAGACCAATAGAAGTGGAGTGTAGCTTCAACTTCTCCTTTGCTAATGGCTTCATTAGCATATCCATAGGTTATCACTCGTTTGAATCTTTTCCAGATTCAACTGTCCATCCTCTAATACCTGCCATATGAAGTGATACCTCAACTGAATGTGTTTTGTTCTCAAATGAAAGACTGAGTTCTTTACCAAGTGAATTGCAATCAATTTCACTTTGACATTTTATAATTACCTTGCTCCTTTCCCAAATCTTCCATGAACCTACTCATCCATATCATTTCTTTGCTAGCCTCAGTAGCTGCAATATACTCTACCTCTATAGTAGATAAAGCCACAACCTTCTACAATCTTGAAATCCAACTAACTGCCATCCCACCTACTGTGAAAATATATCCAATGAGTGCTTCTCCTACCATCCAGATCTCCAGCCATATCCGAATCAACATAGCCACATAATGAAATATCTAAACCTCCATAGCATAACTACATGCTATATGTCCCTTTCAAATACCTGAGTATCCATTGGACTGCTTTCCAATGCTCTTTACCTAGATTGGCCATATATCTACTCACCACTCCCATTGCTTGTGTAATGTATGGTCTGGTACAAACCATAGCATACATGAGACTCCCAACTTCTAAAGCATATGACACTCGTGTCATGTATTTGACCTCCTCGTGTGATGAAGGACACTGATCTTTTCTCAATTTGAAGTGTCAACCATAGGTGTACTAACAGGTTTTGCATTTTGCATGTTGAACCTTTCTAACACCTTGTAGATATAATCTTCCTGAGACAAATATAATTTCTTGTTTTTCCTATCTCTATGTATTTGCATGCTAAAGATTATTTTTGTAGCTCCTAAATCCTTGATAGAAAATGTGTGAGCTAGCTTTCCCTTAAGCTCACTAATGTCCTGCATACTAGATCCTGTAATAAGCATATCATCCACATACAATAAAAAAATAATATAGCTCCCATTTCCAAGCTTCTTGAAATAAACACAATGGTCAGATTCACATCTCAAGTAACCATGCTCTTGCATAAAACTATCAAACCTCATGTACCATTTCCTTGGAGCTTGCTTGAGCCCATATAGGCTCTTTTTCAACCTACACACTAATTTATCCTTACCCTTGACTTCATACCCAAGCGGTTGCTGCATATAAATATATTCATCTAAATCACCATGAGGGAAAGCCATATTCACATCTAGTTTCTCTAAATGCAAATCTTCTACTGCAACTAAGCTCAATACAGTACGAATAGAAGTCATCTTAACAACAGAAGAAATTATTTCACCAAAGTCAATACCTGTTTTCTATGTAAATCCCTTTACTACAATCCTGGTCTTGTAACTTTTCTGTCGACCCTCTTCTTCCTTGATCCTATAAACCCACTTGTTCTGTAATGTTCTCTTACATGCTGGCAACTTAACCAAATCCCAAGTCTGGTTATGTTCCAAAGAGTCCATCTCCTCATCCATGCCATACTCCCACTGAACATGGGTCTTATCCTACATTACTTATTCAAAGCTTTCTCGTTCACCATTATCATCAATAATAAATAAAATAGAGAAGGTGTAAATATTTCGGAGGTTTACTTACTCTTTGTGACCTTCTCATAGGATTTTGGGGTACCTTAGTCTCAATCTGTACCTCTTGTACATTTGTATCCAAATTTGTGACAATGATCGACATCGGTTCTTTGATCGATGCCGGTTTGGATCTTCGTAACCAATACGGTTTATTTGGTGATGGCGGTCAGGATCAACCGACACCATTTGTGTAATTGTGTAACCATGTTGGTAATAATTTTAAATTTGAGGGTTCATTTTCATTCATAAACTTCTCAACCAGTTCATCCTTGGGTACTAAAATTTGATCCCTGTACATTCTCTTTTCATTCCATTCAACATCATGAATCCTAATAATTTTAGAATTCTCTAAATCCCAAAAATGGAAACCAAAATCACTAGATCCATAACCAATGAAAGTAAATCTCTTGGATTTTACATCCAACGTCTTCCTATTTTCCTTATTAACATGCACAAAAGCTTCGAACCAAAAAATTTAAGAAAAGAGAGATCTACCTCTTTTCCACCCAAGCTTCCTTTGATATTCCTCCATCTAGTGAACTTGAAGGCCCACATTAATCAAATAAACCACTATATCAACTTCTTTTTCCCAAAATTGTAAGGGAAATCTAGAATGTATCCTCATACTTCTAGCACATTACCTAATTGTCATGTTCATCCTTTCTACAATACCATTCTCTTGTGGTGTTCTTGGAACCATTCTTTCTCTGCATATCCCATTCACAACAATAATCATTAAAATCCTTGCTACAATATTCACCACCATTGTTAGATCTAAGGCATTTAAATTTGAATTTGATTCATTCTCAACAAGGGATTTTCATATTTTAAAAATCTCAAAAACATCAGATTTATGTTTAATAAAATAAATCCATAACTTTCTTATAGCATCATCAATGAAAGTAACATAATACTGGGATCTTCCATGAGAAGCTACCCGAGCTAGTCCCCACACATATGAGTGTACAAGCTTGAACTTACTGCTCCTTCTTAGTTGCCCCAACTTTGAGAAATCTCACTCTCTTTTTCTTTCCAAAGATACAATGCTCACAAAGTCAAGATCTAAATATTTCAAATCTGATAACTTACCCTTAGCCTTTAAGATATGCATTCCTTTTTAGACTCATATGGCCCAACCGGTTATGCCACATGCATGCATATGAATCTTAAGTAGAAAATGCGAAAAAGAATCGATAATACGGGTAGATAAATATAACATTCCTACCTTCTTACCTCTTGCCACAAAAAGAGCACCCTTGGTGACTTTCCAAGAGTCTCCTGTAAAAATAACCATGCAACCAGATTCACCTAGTTGCCTGCAGAAATAAGATTCCTCCTGAGGCTTGACACATGCCTCACATCTTTCAATACCCATGTATTTCCATTCTACAATTTTTGATGAACTTCCCCTTTACCAGTAATATTGCAAGGTTCATCATCACCCAAATAAACATGCCCAAAATTGCCCTGGACATAATTTCTAAAATAACCCTTATTAGGGGTTGCATGGAAAGAAGCTCCTGAGTCTAAAAACCATGATTCAATTCTATTATCTAAAGAAAGAATAAGAGCATCTTGCATTACCTCTGATGTATCAAGATTTGCTTCTTTACCTTTGTTTGGTTGTTGGTTCTATTTATCCTTTGACCAACAATCTTTCTTTGCATGTCTTTTCTTTCCACATTTCTAACAAGTAATTCCCTTACTTCTAGATTTAGATTTGTTATCCCTTGACTTTGATTTCCCATTACTCTTACTCTTGGATCTCTCCTTTTGCCTACCCCTTCTTTCTACATTCAAAGCATTCCCAGATGATGATTCCTCTGTACTCTTCCTGCGGATTTCTTCATTTAAGATTATACTAACCGCATCATCAAACTTCAAAATATTATTTACGAGATGTTGTATTACTAACAACCATCACCAAGTTATCCCAACTATCGGAAAAGAACATAAAAATAAAAGTTCTTTCACTTTATCATCAAATGGTATATCAATCGATTTTAACTAATTTACAATAGATTTGAAATCATTCAAATGACTAGATGTAGATCCAACTTCATGCATTTTAAAATTAAATAGTTTCTTCATCAAATAAAATTTATTTGAAGCACTAGGTTTTTCATATAAATTAGCAAGAGATTTCATTAACTCTACTGCATAATTCACTTATGTAATATTGGAAGCCACGAATCTTTGCCGGGCTCAATCTTATAGATCCCAAGGCCTTTCAGTCAAGAATTTTCCATTCTTCATCAGTCATCTTCATAGGTCTAGACTTCTCATCCAATGGTAAATACAAATCTCTTTGATACAAATAATCCTCAATCTGCATCTTCCATAATTGATAATTTTAGTTGTCAAACTTCTCTACCTTGTATTTGTTTTCTTTTGCCATTGTTGTAGCTCCCACTCAATCAGAAAACCTTGTGTGAGTAAATCTATCAACACAAAAACCCTCAAGCATCACTTTGATACCGGTTAGTTAGGGTTAGCACATCGGTTGTATAGACAATATATCAGATCTAAGCATACATGCAAATAAAAACAAATATTCTACTAGAAGAAATACACAAAACAAGAGATATAGATCAACACTAGATTTAACGTGGTTCACCCAGTGTGGGCTACATCCACCAAGAAACAAGCCAATCTATTATCCAAATATTTGAAAAGATATACAATTGAAGATTTATAATCTTCCACACCTCTTAGATGTACAATAATTTCTTTCTCTCAAGATTTTGCTTCATCACAAGAATTATCTCTCTCACCTAATTTGGAAATTTGGCAAGTTCTTCTTAATTCTTGTTAATGCTTACTTCTAAACCCTAGATTTTATGCTTATATAGTAATTTATAGACTTAGGGAACTTAGCCATGTAATTAAAATCAATATATATACTTTAATGCTAAAAATAGATCTAATTCTTGAGAGTTAATTAAAACATCCTCACACAGGTAACCGATGTCGGTTAGCCCTAACCGATTATAGTTCCTCCTTTCTTGTCGATGTTGGTCTAGGTGACCAATGACGCGTTCTCCTAACCGATGACAATTACTATATTTTCCAACAAGTTTCACATTACATGCTAAACTGAAGTAATTGAGCTCCACAACTCAAAAAAAAGGACCAAAGTGCCCTTAGTGGGACCAAGTCACCCACAAGACCCCTCCTAATAATCTGGGTGCCCCATTCGAGGATAAAATAATGTGGGATGACAAAAGATGACTGGGAATATGGGCATAAGAGGTCGGTAATGAAAAAATAAAATAAAATAATATGGATAAAAGATAGGGGTTAATTTGTAATTTCTTCACTCAAGAACCTTCTAAATAGTAATATGAGACCGAGACTAAATAATGTCTAAAGTGCATAATTTTGTGTCTACATTTCCCCCACTTTATGTTGGTGAAAAAGATAGGTAACATAAAGTAGATAGAGATGCATGCTTGATGTTCATGAAGAGTGTAGAAGAAATGTGCCGAAGGCCTAGACAAAGCGTGGATTGAAAAAAAGATGGAGGAGTGTGGAAACTAAAGATGAAAATATGCAAATTAAAAGTGATGAAATTGAACCTAGGGTGGAACGTGCGTGTAACTACTCATGTATGTGATGTACTGCATAATTAGTAAAGTGTGTGCTATTGTCGAAGTGTTGTTGTTTTTGCTTTTTTGTTATTGATACACCTATTTGACTTCTTGTTTCTCATATGGTGGACTTGCGAAGGAGAAAATGATCAAGTAGTCAAATAAGTATATATGTGTAAAATGCAATGTAAAATACACATATAAAAGTATGTAAATGTAAAGTATGCAAATGAAAAAGTGTAAATGGAAAATGTAAATGCAAATGAAACATGTTCACCTAATCCATATTGAGAAAGAGAGTGTTGAAGGATATCTGTCTTTGTGAGTTTTTGGGAAATCTCATGCCACCCTAGCCAAATAAGTTTAGGGAGGAAATCCTCTGTGTCCTCCAAGCTCTAATTACTTCCCTGAATGTGTGTGAAGAGATCTCTGTATCGTCCTGGTTTTTGGGTCATCCGATGCCACTTTGGCTGAAGTAGTGTAGGGAGGCACACCCACTATAACCTCCAAGCTTGTAACTACTTCCTAGAATGCTAAGGACTCCATGTCATATAAAATATGCTATGTATGGAGTTCATAGACTAGTCTGAACTCACTCATTGTATGTAAACCCACAATGCCAAGGGTAGAAAGTGCACTAAATCAAGCTCACTAAATGCGTTGTGTTATTATGTAAACCCCAAATGATGCCCCCCTCTTTAGGGGGTGCATGCGACATAGATGATAGGAGAATGAGGCCCTAAAAGATGATAAACTTCATGAAGCATGTACCATGGAAAGTGCTTGGCGAAAAACCAAGGCACGTACGTACAAGAAGGCTAGCCAAAGACAAATGTGAACACACATGCATATAGAAAACAA
Organism: Taxus wallichiana var. yunnanensis; assembly: GCA_018340775.1. NCBI lineage: Eukaryota > Viridiplantae > Streptophyta > Pinopsida > Cupressales > Taxaceae > Taxus > Taxus wallichiana. Next base: position 433,355,009 of record CM031244.1, on the reverse strand, counting down.
TGTGTAAGATACTCAAACAATGTAAAAACTATCATAAAAGTAGTAATGTAAACACACATGAAGACAAGTCAGCCACACAAAGAGGTCAGTAAACATGGGACATCACTCATGATGTTGTAAAACATGCAAGGCCATCATAGCCAAAAACAAGCAAACAAGTGTGCACACCAAACAAAGGGAAAGGTCTGCATACAATACCAAATAATAACAAACAATGTAACAAAAAAGTATGTAAACCAATATCCCTTCATAAAAAATGCGGGCCATTAAGCACCCGTTATCATGTTAGAAAGATAACTATTATGTCAAAAGCATGTTTAAGCAAGTAATGTAAAGTGATAAGTAAAAATGAAACAATAACACCTGTGAGAGATGAATGTGGATGCCCCTAGTGACCAGGTGTAGTAAGGGTAGAAGGCATGCATCCATGCAATGTGTAAGAGACTTGTATCGTGATCATAACTAGAAACAAATGTGAACGCACATGTATGGATGATATAGATAAATGACATACAAGTAAGCTAACTATCATGTGTAATAGAGCGATCATGAACAAGCAAAAGCAAGCAAGAATAAAAGAAACCATAATTTGCAAGTATGTTGTGGATGGATGGAATGTAATGCAAAATGGAGTTATAGGAGCCATGTGCCCCCAAGGAATGGAAATGTATGCAGTGAGGTTCATTTGTTTTCCCCTCACTAATCAAGAATGAGCCGTAAATGAGAGTGCGTCATCGAGAAATGGTTGAAGTGTGTGTTGTTTCTAATGTGTTGTGATGAATGTGTATGTATATTGATGAGATGTAACCTAGAAATGATGTGTGCATGAACCCTATAGCTGAAGTGTATATCATGACTAGATGAGTGTATAAGTGATGATTTAGCCTAAGTGTATATCACTATAAGATGAATAGATGAGAGATGAGTTAGCATATTATCATTACAAAATGAAAAAAGGGAGTGGTGATGTAACCTAAGGTGTATACCACTACAAAATGATAGAATAGGTGACAATTTAGCCTAAAGCATATGTCACTAGCCTAGGATTGTCGCATGATGAAAGGTTGAATAGTAAATGTGTGATGAGTGTAAGGTCCATTTGATTTGTAAACCCTTGGTAGTTGAGTATGAACCGAGGAACTAAAGTGAATCATACGGTAGTGAGTGCAACATGTAGAAGATGATATAGTATAGGTGATGACCATGCGATGAGTAGAATGTGTAAATATGCTATGTGTAAAATGTAGTATAAAATGCGTAAAATGTAAGATGAATAGAACATATGAATACAAAACATGTAGAATGTGTGAAATGACATTTATGTAAATGGACTAGTAATGTATTATGTAGGATGATGTAATGCTATAATTATATATGATGATGACTAGTATAGTATTTAGAATATGTGTGAACATGCACAGTGTAAAATGAATAATGTAGTATGTAGGATAAGCAGTGTATGATGTAAGACGTGTAGACAATGGTGTATTCCTAATGATGAATAATGTGAGGCATGATGTATAAATGCACAAATGTCAAAATGTTGCAGACTAATTTTAGAGTGTATGGTGTATTACGCGTATTGTAGCAATAAGTGTGGTGTGCAGTGTGTGGGGTTCATGTGTAGTAAGCCCTCAACAATCAAGTGTGAACTGAAGCACAAGAGTGTGTCATTGGGTAATGGTTGATGCTTTAGAACATATGATGAGTATTAATATGCTACTAGATGAATGGATGATAATGCAAAGATGATAAAAACGTATATGCTATGATGAGAGAAGGGGGATGTATTAGATGTTATGCCCCCCAAGTGTGTTTAAGAAGAGCATGTAAAGTCATTGATAAGGTTGTTAGTTACCAAAGACCAAGTTTGCATTTATCGGAGGAAGCATGTGGCATAGAAGCAACAAGAGCATATGAACCAAAATGCATATCAAGTGTAGCATGTGTGGACTGTTGTGAAGTATTAACATGATGTGGTGGAGTTTGTAATGTGTCTTGACTACTAGTAGGAGGGTTAGTTGTTGGGACAAAAGTGATTGTTTGAAGCTTAGACTTGAGAGGAGGCCAAGTTGCATTGAGTCTCAAAGGAGACTGCTTAGGTTGACTTGGTAATGTAGTAGATGAATTAGGAGGGTTTGTGAACTAATTTTGATAGGTGGTTGAATTTGTTGACTTGGGGATACCATAGGTGATTGCTTAGGTGGATCATGACTAATTGAGGAAGGAGTAGCCTTAGGAGCCCATGTGGATGTAACCTTTGTAATAGGATGTTGTGCATTAAATGAAATAAGACCTTGATGCTTAAGAATTTTGATTATGTGATGAAAAGTATGGAAATCATTGTCATTATGTCCATTGATTCAATGATAATTGCAGTATGGATGACCTTGATATTTTACTAACTAATAAGGAGAATAATATTGCATATGTGGTAGAGTGATCAAATGATGATTAAGGAGGTGAGGAAAAATGTCATGTGGCATGGTATTATGCTCAAACATGAGAGGTTCAATCATATTACATGTATTAGACATAGATTGCATATAAGATAGAGAAGGAGCATAAACATGTGATTGAGAAGAATCTTAAGCTATTGAATTCCATATCTAAGAGATGTGATTGTGAATTCCATGGCCTTAATTTTATCTTGAAATAAATTATGTAAAACATGAATTGAGTCCAATAGCGGTTGATTAGATTTAGGAACACTAGGCCTCGGGTGCGTCGAATAAATGACCAAATAGAGGAATTGTTTCATGTGGTGGTGTATTGTCATCAAGATAGCTGGTGTCTAGAGATTTTTTTAAGTAGATTGGTGATGTGGATATCTATTAAGTAAATATGATAAAAAATTGATCCATGATAGAGGGAAAAAAATGAGGATCCTAAGTGTGAAGATTGAGTACGGGCTCACCAAAATGATTAACTCAAATTAACTAGCTATATAGTATGTGGGGATAGTTAATCTAAGCTATGAATTTTTTAAATAAAGTATATAAATGTAGTAAGGAAATATGTAAATGACCTAAACAATTATGTAAGAGTAAATGATAACCCTAATGTGAAAGAGAGAAGAGGAAAGAACTCAGTTGAATAACAAATGCTCATGGGATTGTGTTGTAGATGTGATTGGAAAATCTAGAAGTGGAATATTGTTTGGAATCCCTAAAAAGGATGGATTTGGAGTATCTAGTTGGACTAGAGCACTTGGAGAGGGACTGGGGTGATTGTGGGTGTTATGGTATGCAAAATGGGTACCTTGGTCTATGTAAAAGCTCTAAAACTGATCTTCACATGGATGAGAGGTGGTCTAAAACCCTCACTTGTCTCTCACATCAGATTCACTTCCTGTATCATATGTCACTTGATATTCTAAGATGATGATCAAACCTGTAAGAGATCAAGAAGAAGTATCAAAACCCTAAAAAAAAAGAAAGATGCAAATGAATGGGTCGGATTGACCTCAGTTGCCACAACAGTGGGATTAGTAATTGAGTGTTGCACTACATTTTAGACCCAAATGTAGTTCTGGTGAGAGTTTGTATAATGTGCCCTAGGTGCTCTTGTGCAGTCACACTTTGTGAAGTAATGAGTAATAACTAAATGTAGTAAATGTAATAATGTGTGCATGTAATAGAATAGAATCCCCCTATGAAGTGTGATGCAGATATCCTAGCCTTGTGCCTTGATGATGGAGCTATGTGGATGCAAGTGATCTCCAATACAATAGATGGATGCAACTCTAGATGAGTGATAGTAGTGAATGATGTTAGGTCCCTCATTATGGTCTCATAACTTTATATTTATAGGGTTCTCTTGATCTAATTTCGTAATTAACCCTGAAAAGGCCGACCAAAAGAAAGATAAAGATATCAAACAACTAGAAAGAGCCCAAAAAGTGGCGGAAAGTGCAAAAAGGATGAGGTGCCCCGTGAGACCAAGGCGCCCACAGGCGCCCGGTACTAATCTGGGCAAGGCTTAAATAACACGGGATGATAAAATATGACTAGGAATATGGGTGCAAGAGGTTGGTAATGATGAAATAAAACAAAACAAGATGGCCAAAATACGGGGTTAATTAGTACTTTCTTCACTCAAGAACCTTCTAAATAGTAGTATGAGATCAAGACTAAATAATGTCTAAAGTGCATAATTTTGTGTCTACAATTTTACCACCCCTTGGGGTGCCTTCACATATCACTGTATGAAAATCATATTAATTAATTATGGTGTCGGTTTTCATAGGGAAATGGACTTAGCCTTGAGGATCTAAGAGGAAAATGTATAGTGGTTTACTTGGACGACCTCATGGTGTATTCAAAGAAGAGAGAAGAGCATTTGGAATAATTGGAGCGAGTATTGATCCAATGTAGAAAACATAACATCTCTCTTAATCCGAAGAAGTCAATCATTGGTATAACATAAGGAAAAATCCTTGGTCATATATTGAGAAAGAGGGTAAAAAAATTATCCAGAGAGAGTTTAAGCCATCAAAATTTTATCTCTACCTATGGGAAAACCCAACATAAATTTATTTTTGGAAAAGTAAATTTCTTGAGAATGTTTGTTCATGAATTTGTTGAACTCAGTAAGGATATTATCAACATGATGAAGCCCAAGGAATCCTTTAGGTGGAGTAAAAAATGTAAGGAAGATTTTAAATTAATAAAAATGCTATTGTGAAGGCACCCACTTTGGTCTCTGCATCTAAAATTTAACAAGGAATTGATTGTTTATTGTTACACCTCCGAGCACACCATATCAACTTTGCCCTTGTTCAAGATAATGAAGAGAAATTTAAATCACCCATTGCATTTATGAGTGCACCATTAAAAGCACATGAAATCAATTATTCACAACATAAGAAACATGCATACATAGTGTTCCAAGCTCTAAAAATTTCAAGTTCTACCTCTTGAATTCCCACACCATCATTATGGTTCCTAGCCCATTGTTAAGTCCATTAGAATGCAACAAGATCCGATGCAAAAAAAGGGAATTGGGTATCAAAGGTTTATAAGTATGATATTGATATCATACCTTATAAATTAGTACGAGGTAATGGATTGTGTGAACTATTTGCTAAAGAAGAATGGAAATATTGTTCTAAATTCTATAAGTGTTTGATCAAAGACCTTCCTCTTTTCATCTTCATAAGTACTACCGGCTCTTGGTGTTTGGACATTACATACTTCCTGACCTATGGTGTCTATATTACAAGTAAATATGTACTCTTCACCTAAAGGCAACAACGTATTTAGTTTTGAAGAATGTATTGTACAAGAAAGGATTGGATGGAACCTTCTTAAGATGCATTAAAAAGGAACAAAAAAATATTTTCAAGGCATTCCATGATCAGGCATGCGGAGGGAATTTTTCAGCATTGGTAACAACACACAAGAACATGAGAGGTGTTTATTATTGGTCCACCCTCTTCCAAGATGCCTTCAAATGGGTAAGAAAATGTGACATGTCAAAAAGTTGTAGGAAATCCAGGAAAAAGCTGGTTTTCCTCTTTGGCCCATGCTCATTAAAAAACCTTTCCAACAGTGGGGTTTGGACTTCATAGGTGTATTGAATCTACATTCCAGTATGGGTCATATGTATGTCCTCACCACTATAGACTATTTCACAAAGTGGGTGGAAGCCATTATAACCAAGCATGCCAATTTAGAGATGGTGTGCAAATTTTTGAAATAAAATATCATTGTCTTGTTTAGATTTCCAAACAAGATAGTAGCTGATAATGCTACTTGTTTCTCTTTTGTTAAGATAATTGATTTATGCTACAATCACAATATTTCATTGTCACATTTTGTTGATTACTATTTTCAAGGCGATGACCAAGTGGAGTCTAGTAACAAGAACATTGTTACTGATGTTCAGAAACTGGTAGATGCTAATTAAAGAGATTTTCATAAAAAACTATATGATGTTTTGTGGGATGATTATATAACACTTAATAAATCCATCGAAACTCCCCTTTCTAGCTGATCTATGAGCTTGAAGCTCATATCCCTATTTAACAAGAGTTACATGCCTTACAATTGGTAAAGGCAATAGAAAATGGAGAATAACATGTTCTCTTGATAAAAGGATATGATACTTGGAGAAATTGAAGGAAGATAGAGAAGTAGTAGTGGATGTACTTAGAAATCACCAATCAAAAGTAAAGAAGTTGTTTGATCAAAAGACACATAACAATGAATTTCAAATTGGATATATTTTCCTACTCTAATACAAGTGATGTGAACCCAAAAGAATCCATTGGAAGTTTTACTCTCTACGGCTTGGTCCTTTCAAGATAAGGCACTTATGTGGAGAGAAAACATAGTATCTCACATATCTTAACGGGACCCGTTGGAGTTGCCCCACATTGGGAAATTTTTTAATCTCTATAAGAAATGAGGTTGGTTGTCCCTAACCATGTATCATAGTTTCCCTTTCAGTTGTGTGTTTCCCTTTCCGCTTTGTGTGTTTCCCTTCTTCTTTGTCATGTTTTATTTTTCATTATTTGTGTTGGTTGCTTGTATTAGTTGAGGAAGTGTTGAATCTATTTCTAAATGGATAAGACACTAGTATGCTTCTCCATGAGATACCTAACATCTTTCATTATCCCTAATGGTTTATGTACATGAGTTAGAGCCAACCATTGTCATGCTAAAATTCTATGATGCAAAATTTAAAATTTTGGTCATGACAACCAAGCCCCCATTTGAAAACACCTTCCCTTGGTCATTGCAAACCCTTCTTTGGACAAATATATCAACCGTGTCATCCTCATTCTAGATGATAATAACATGCTAACATGATTTTTAAGCATGTTTCATGTGTAGGGAAGTATACCTAGTTTCAATCATGAATTCACTAAGATCCAAGGTGGAGAAGTTATTCTCAAAGGCATAAAGGCCTATTTTTATCCATATTTTAGTAAAGGAATACCCTTTGTAGGATTATTTCAAGGTATCAACCCATATGATAATTGTGTAGAGGAGTATTGTAGAGATCTAGGAAGTTTCAAATAATTCTGCGGGGCCATATGGTTTCGGGAGTCATTTAAGAAAAATAGGGCCATTGCAGGTGCATGGATGATAGTTTCAATGGAGAAAGTGGATTTGTTATGAAGATTATGGGAGATATGGAAGGAGTTGGAAGCTAAAAAAATAGGAAATGGAAAGATATTGGAATCCATCACATGGTAGGAACATCAATTTTAGTCCAAGTCTTCATAATCTTCTGTGATAATCTAAGTCATTGCAGCTACCCTTTGTGCCAAAAGAGAAACTAGGAATACAAATTAAATTGAAATCATAATTTTCTCATAGAAATGGTTGTAATTATATCATCAATAGTTTTAGATTCAAAATCATATAAGTTTTGACCTCTGAACTCCACGTCTTTCTCTCGGGGCTGAAAAAGTATTCTTCATGTTCTAATTTCATGTTGGTCTGATGACATCAACAAAATTTTCAAGCTTGAGCACATGTTTCACCCTCATATGTACCTTTTACATTTTCCATTGTGCAGGGGACATTGGGGGAAATAAAATGTGCTCCCCCTATTGGAGTTACACTTTCTTCACTTAAGACTTGTAACTTGGTGTGTTAGGAATAAGTGTAACTCAAAATGAGTCCCCCTCCTCATGATGAATTGACCATTGACACATTTTTCAAGGTCATGTATGTCCATTTTACCTTGCCCCAACTTATAAGGGGATATAAGGGACAATAAAGTGTGCTTCCCCTATGCATGAGTGTGTTTCGTCACTTAAGTGACAACCTAACATGTTAGTTAGAAAGCTATAAACAAGTGTTTTGATCAACCTTGGCCCCCCTCCTTATGATGAATTAACCCATGACGTTTTTTCAACCTCATATGCCTCCTATCCCATGTACCAAAATTTAAGGGGACAATAGGGACACAAAAATGTGTCCCCCCTCCACGGAGTAGCTTCCCTATCACATGTAAAACCCAATTTCAGCCCCTAAGAGCTTGTTTTCTACCCTTCCATCTTGCTCACATGAAACCACATGTTTCCACTTGTCACAATCAGAATAATGACATAAATTAGTGTACCTACTATCCCCTTGCTTCATCTTTCCCCTATTTTCTATGGTGTAACTCCACCTCCAACCCCCAATTGACCTAGGTTAAGCCTAAGTGAGTTAATGATGAGTTAAGGTGTGCAAATGGAGTTATATTCAACACTTAACCATTTTTTATTTTTGAAATATTTATTCTTCCCCCAAAAAATCATCTCCATGTTGTTATGCTACTGAAAATTTTATAGACACCTTCATACATAAAAACATAAAGTCTCTCATATCTGAAAATTCCCTCATTGAATTTCCATAAGATTTTAATAACCAATTCTAAAAATTCCCTTATATTGATCCCAAACTTACATCCATTGGTGGCATGTAAAATTTTTAATATCTAAAAGAAAATTTCAGCTATTGCACTTGCCTTTCTAGATATACGAGTTCACGGATATTGAAAACCTCTAAAAATTAGAGCAAAGCATCCTTTTGAAAACCTAAACTTTTGAGATTATTTTCATTCCATTATGACATCCAGAGGTCCACCTTATAAAAAAATTAAGTTATACTAGGTCCTTTTAGTGTAAAAATAGTAAGTTCTAAAAACAAAAAACCTTCAGTATCCCTATCACTCATTGCAAGTCAAAAACATTAAAAAGTGATAAGTTTGGAAAGTTACTAAAAAGTTTTGGTATTAGGGTTGAATAATTCATATACATTCATATCCTTCATACTTGTTTCACTACTTCCCAACATCATGAAGGTCAAATATTTAGGTTTATATATGATTTCCACATTGAAACTGAATATCCCATTATGTAAGGGTGATAGTGATGTGACACACATGGACTGGAAGATATGAAAGCAAGAATGTTAGGTGAACCTCATGAACATGTGGAGGAAAATATCTTCTTGAGTGAGCTATTCATATCAAGGGGTCATCGTGTCATTTAAAGCACTGATCTAATCCTAGCTTATGCACAACACTAGGACCCGATTCCATAACAATCTAGGAAGATGAAAATTCCATTCTTGTAGTCCTCACACCAAAATGTATTTCTCAATTCTTGTAAATTCCTACCTATAATAACATGGTAATCATCACTCGGGAGTTTTCCTCATAGGAATGGGAAAGAACAAAATCATATTTGTAGGGCTTGGTAAATGGTTCATGGCTTAAATAGGGAAGGAATCCCTCTCGGATTCCTAAGACTTGGTCTCAAAGTGAATTTCACAAAGTATACTCAAATGTAATTATTTTACTAAATAGGGTGATGGGAGAAGAAACCAAAAAGTAATTCCATAATTGGATGGATTAGTTCATTATGGTGGTCATAGAAGGATATCACATGATTAACTGAGGAAAATCATAAGTAATAACATTCATCAGCAACTGTTGTAGTTACCTACCTCCAAGAATTTCAATATGATTTCTTATCTAGTGTATGCCCTTGCATACATAAGGCCTTTCCGAGGTCTCTCCATTATACCTAATGTGCCACAGAAGTCACCAACCTATGAAAAATACCCACAACTCACATATCGGAAAGTAATTCACACTTATCTAGGGTGAATGATGCATTCACCATGCATATCATAAGGTTAATTGAAAGGAATCGAGAACAAAGAATCTCATCTCAATTATTTGGGTTGATCAAGAAATATGGAATTTACTTCATTCAGTTTCCCACCTTCACCTATATCAGGGTTGGAGGATTTGATCTTGCGCCCATGGTCTACCAAAGTATCTAAGTGACGTGATCATCATAATTGAGTTGTGTAGGTAGTTATCCCATGTTCACACCATGTGCAAGAGTGTAAATAAGAAAGGTGTATCCTTTCCTATTTCTCTGGGAATCTACTCATGCAAGAATATCACATATGCAATAAACATTGAAACTTCCTTCACAAATTTCAATTTGTATTCCTATGTGTCTCGGTCTATCTTTGAAATTATTAAGATCATGTAAATTTCCTCCTGTCAGGTTTGCATCATATTCCAAAAATTGAGGACTATTGGGCTAATTACATTGATGACTTTGAGGTCAAAAATGAGACTACATGAGAATGACAATAGATTAGATGAGGGAATTCAAGATTGACTCAATTGAAGAAAGAATGAAGGATGATGGATTAGACCTAATTAATCATGAATATTAAGAAATGAAATATTCTCCTCTTCTACCCACCCCATGGAACATTTGAGAGTTTGATGGCATCAATGAAAGAACCATGGTAGTTATTAAGGGGTCAAAATATTGGTTCAAGTGAAAGAGGCCTGCTTCATTGAATCTAGTGGTCTATTGTCTCTTTCTAGGCAAGTGTCTATCACTTCATCTCTCGGAGCAATTGAAAGGGCCATAGGGTCTCCTCATTCAAAGGAATATTCCAAGAGGAAGCTTGTGGAAGCTGAGTAAATTGATGTTTCTCCCCTAGGAGGCTTCATAAGAAGAAAAAAATTCAGATAAGATCCCGTTGAGCCACTTTAATTAGGGGAAATTAATCCATCACAATCTCCTAATCATAAAGAAAATCCAGGTGTTTCTTCCTCAGTAGTTGAATCATCTCATCTTGGGCAAGATCTAGTTCTTTATCATGTTCCTGAGAGTTCCTCTAAGATTGATTTTTGTCTACACTATTTGATACCTTCCCATGGGTACATGAGTTTTTTGAAGGAGATTCAAGAATGGTGCAACAAGCCATGAAACCTAACTTTGAGGCCATCTCAAAGTACATCAAAACCAAGCGTACTAATAAAGCACAAAAACTTATCATTTATTCACCGAGCCTTATAGATCTAATTATGTGAAATTTTCACATCTAAAAGTTGTTAAGCCCATGGGAGAGGTAACAAAAGATGATTATGATATGAATAGGATTTCCTTGGGACATGCCACTCATGAGGGATATGTGCACCTTGTTTCCTTTTTTAGTCACCATGTACTTTTTCACCAAGTATAATCATAGTACTCACAAGACAAGGATGATCTTGGAAATAATTTACACATTGTTGTCACCTAGCTTGTAAAATCTTAAAATGTTAGAGGTCATGGGAAAAATATCTATGTTTTTTTCATTCCTCCATCTTTTGCTACACTTCCCTAAAAAAGCTAGTCAAATTTTGGCAAAATTGGGAAAACTAAACAAATTGGTATTTGGAGGAACAAGAGGAATAGGTCCTCTATTATGCATGTTCCTCCCTTTACTGCCAAGACCGACTGCTTCATTCAAATCAACAAATTTAGATAAATTGGGAATTGAGAGAATAATTCTTTAACAACATGTTTTCACCAACCATTGACAAAGTCTATAACATGCGAGATAAGTCAACCTTTCTTGGCACCGAGGTAAGTGTTCCATTGTTCCCTAAATTCCCCACATATTTTCCATATCTGATTCAAGAAGAAATAAAGGTTAAGTTGGTGATTAAAGACCTAAAAGTAACTATTACATTTTTCCATGATTTCCTTGCTTAACGATTAAATCGATTGGAGGAACAAAACAACTATCGGTTAAGTCAACCTTTCATAGAATAGAGGTTAAAAATTAGTTAAGTCGGCCTTTGGAGGAACAAGAAGAAATATTCTGAGTTTCTCCGGTTCCCTATTCTTGTCTTTAAATTAATGGCAAATGTTGAAAATGGAAAATGTCTCAAAATATCATGTTAATCAGCTACAAAACTTACCCTTGCAAGTCCAGACTTGGAGTAAAACCCCAATTTTATCAAATCTAGAGTATAGATCAAGTTAGGGTGAAGAGGAAGCCAAACATGTAAGGGAAAGATAAAGGAGATTTGGAGATTATGTTAAGAAACATACAATAAGGTCTATTGGAGAACATTGACTCCACAATGAGTTTCGAGTTTGTGAAGTCTTGCATGCTCTTTTCTCTCTACAACTTTATTTCGCTTATATGTACTAGATATTTTTCATTGTAATGGGGGATTAGAGAGACATATAGATGGTTATGGCCAAGACCTACTATATTTTGTACTTGTTTCACCTCTTGGATCAATAAAGGAGTTATTTTTTCCTTCTCATTACCTGTAATTTGTGCAATTTTGTGTTTTTAAGTTGATTTTGATCTTGTGATATTGTTTATCCTTGATTTTGTAGTCTAAATTCCATGCCCTATTACAATAACATGCTAATTTGTAGGTCATAACTTGTGTTTGACTAAATTTTTACAGGATTCAATTGTAGAATATACCAAATTTCTCTAATAGAGCTATTTTCTACCCCTTTTCTATGATGTTATAACTTCCAAACCTTTCTCTGAAACACTTATGTATTAGTTTGTCAATTTATGATTCATACAAGGTGTGCTAGATCCTTTGATCCATATTTATGGTTAAAACAAGTATGATGTCCTCAAACTTTCTAGAGTATCACCCTCTTTTTCTTGTTTTCGAGTCTTCCCTTCCCCTTTTCTAGTTTAGGCGGTAGAGTGGAAGCTAGTTTTAGGTGTTACACTAGGGGAACCAACCATCTCTTGAGACTCACTCTAAATTTAGGTCACCCATAACTTAGGAGTTTTTCAATTTTTTTAGTTGGAAGGGGATTCATCACACCACCTCCCAAAGGGTGAATTCCTTTATGACAATAGTTTCTAGTAGCACACATGGTGGGATATGATAAGAGGATTTGCTAAGAATTGGATGATGTTGTTAGTGATTTGAAGTGTTTAGAAACATATATCCCACATCTGGTGATTCCACAAGTATATATGTTAGAACATTTACATGATGTATAATGTTATGAATTATAGATCCACAATATAAATTACCGAATATTATAGTTTATGAAGTGCAATAATTAAGAACATAGATTTGAATGATTATGTTGAAATTTATGAATGTAAATATAATGAACAAAAATAAAATAACATTGTGATGTAAGATATATGTGGGAAAACCATGGAATGTAAAAACACATTGCAAAATCACTTCTCTTTATTGAGAATATACTTTTACCAAACACTCCCACTATTTTCTCATGTAGTTACACCTTCAATAAGGAATCATGAACTACCTCATACATTTTCTCATGAGTCTTACTAATATTCTCACACATATAGCTCATATACAATGTTACAACAAATGTAACCAATATCCAATGAGATCAACTTGTTATATACAAGGCAAGTGGTCATGATCCACTCTTTAAAAGCCAACCCGAGTCATTTGGTGGTTTTATAAATAAGTTTCCCACTTAATATTATAAACCTCAACACTCCCCCTTAATGTTAAGTGGGCAAACATGCAAAAAATGTTAACATTTGTTCCTTATTCCAAGTTACCATTTGGTACAAAAGGAGTTATAATCCATAAATCAACTTGTGATTTAGGCTAGCATCCAGAAAAACTTGTTCTACGGGTTTGCGAGTTACGGTGCACTAAAGAAGAGTCTTACCATGTTTTCAACTCCAGAGTACACTACCATAGTTTCCTGTGGACTTAGAAAAGCCATGAAAAATATAACCACATTATAGGTTTTAGAGAAACCATGAGGCACTTTGGTTTTGTAGTTCAAAACAATGTTCCGAGGATTCCTTAAAAATTACAATACAAAGGAACCAATGAAAATTATCAATATAAAGTGATTAAGGATGAAGAATTACATCATACTATGGATTTAATAAACTCAACATATCTAATACTTAGCTGGGAATTATAAAGGAACAAATGAAAATTATCAATATAAAGTGATTAAGGATGAATAATTACATCATACTATGGAGTTAATAAACTCAACATATCTAATGCTTCGTTGGGAATTACAAGTAAACTTCACATACATGAAAATTTACTTAAACAACATAGAAATAGTCTTGGGAGTATCCATTTTGAAACATTCAAGCTATTAAGAGGTGGAATTTTCATGCACACTCCCCCTCAATGGTAAATTTGAAAGGCCTAATAAGGCACGAAACTTGCAAAACTTCATAGAACACACCGAATTTGTGAAGATATTTGAAACTTAATCTTCAGTCGAACAAAACTTGAGATCAATATCACCATTCATGACTTTCTCTCGAATAAAGTGCATATGAATCTTGATATGCTTTTTCCTCTGATGCTGAATTGGATTATTTGCAAGATCAATACAACTCTGGTTGTCACATAGAAGAGTAGTGCTTCCTTTGATGCCCATATGTAGTTCATCCAACAGTCTTTTCAACCACATGGCTTCCTTTGTTGCTTCCATAACACTTCTATACTCTACTTCAATAGAAGAGATAAAAATTATTGGTTGCTTCTTGTTACTCCAAGTGATAGCTGTACCCAACTTGAAAAAAATCCAGTAAGTATATTTTCTATCTATAACATCATCGACATGGTCAGAATCACAATATCCAAATAATTTTGCATCATCACAAGAAGAATAATACAAACCATAATTAACTATTCCTTTAACATATTTTAGAATTATTTTTCTATTTTCCAATGATCCTCATAAGGATCCTACATGAATCTGGAAACAACTCCTACTGCATATGAAATATCTGGCCTAGTGATAGTCAAATAAATTAAACTACCAACTAGTTTATGCGTACAAAGTAGGATAAAATTTAGCACATGTAGGTTTAGGATCTAATTTCATACCAACTTCAATAGGAATGGCAACAAGTTTACAATCAATCATGTTAAATATTTTGAGTAAATTAGTAGAAAACTAAGATTGAAATGCAACAATAGATTTATGATCTTGAAATATAGCCATGCCTAAAAATGATTTAGCAGACCTAAGTTAGTCATTTCAAAACATTGTTTTAATCTTTCTTTGATCTTGAGAATTAAATTTTTATCACTACCAGTAATCAAAATATCATCAACATATAAAACAAAAATGACAATATGATTATTTTCAAACTTAACAAATAAATCATTATCAAAACAACAGTTAGAGAAACCAAGATCCTGAAAGAAACTATTAATTTTAGCATACCAAGCTCTAGGAGCTTGTTTAAGACCATACAAGTATTTTTTAGTCTACAGACATATAGTTCCTTACCGGTGCTCTTCAAAACCTTTAGGTTGATGCATGTAGATTTCTTCTTTCAGGTCACCATTTAGAAAAGCATTTTTAACATCCATTTGGTGAATCTCCCAACCATATTGGACAACCAAAGCAAGAAGAATTCCAACAGTTCTCATTTTAGCTACATGAAAAGGTTTCAACATAGACAAGGATAGGTTTCTTAGTGAAAAAACGAGATAATAATCTTGCCTTAAATTTATCTATTTCTCCTATAGAGTTATACTTAATTTTATACAACCACCTGGATTATACAATGATTTGTTTAGGGAGGAAGGACTAGTTCCCAAGTGTTATTTTTAATTAAAGAATTGTATTCATCTTTCATAGCCTTGATCCATCTGTCATCTTGATTGACCTATTTTAAATATTGTGGATCAAAATCATATAGGGACATTAAGGCATGATAAGTATGTTGACTACGGGTTACCTTTCTAAGGTTATCAGGATGAGAGTCTTTAACTAAATTTTGAGCCCATTTAGGAATTATAGGATGTAACACATTTTGAGATGACTCCCCCTCAATATCCATCATATCTAGAGCAAGATATTCATCCTCTTGAAATTTTGTTTCCATATTGTCAAGAGAAGGATTATCAAGCTCTATTTCAGGAGAAACAAAGGAGGGTTCACAAGAAGTGTCACAAAATGTCTTTTCTAAGACACATAAATTTCTATTTTTAACTATATCATGCTTGAAAGGGTTATAAAATCTTAATCCTTTTGTTCTACAACCATAACTAACAAAAATAAAGGAATAGGAGGTTGGATCAATTTTATTCCTTTTAAATTTTCTAATAAAGATAGAAGCGGGACTACCAAATATTCTTAAGTGAGAGATATCTGGTTTTTTCTTTGTCTATACTTCAGGTGTATATTGGTGAAGATATTTAGTAGGAAATATATTTAGGATATAGAAAACAATATTCATTACTTCTTCCCATAAAAACTTAGGCACATTTGATGCATGAATCATATTCCTAGCCATCTCTAAAATAATCCTATTTTTCCTTTCTACAATGCCATTTTGTTGTGGGGAATAGGGAGTAGTTAGCTCTCTCTAAATCCCACATGACACACAAAACTCATCAAAATTTTTGTTAACATACTCACCTCCATTATCAGTTCTAATTCTTTTTATTTTCAGATTAGAATCATTTTCAACAAGGGCTTTAAACTCTTGAATTTTTTGCCAAATAATTAACAATTTTTCACCCCCTTCATGGGAGTTGTAAAAGTTCCATTATAAGTTTAATTATTTTGGAAAGGTGACTACCTTCATGCATGGTTTCTAATTGTTTCCATGCATCAAGTAGGAGAATCCATATGACCTATATGTAGTAAAAATTCATCTTTTATGCTCTGCAATAGGATTGATAGGGCTTCTATGATTTTGGAAAGGAGCTAAGGTTTTTAGGATTTTCTTTCCTATCGGTGGGTTATTTCTCCACACCAGTTACAAGATCCCATAATTTTTTGGCCATGAAATAGAATTTTAATCTAACTCTCTAAATACTATAATTTGTTCCATTTAATAATTGATATTTCTCCATTGAAAAATAGAAGATCTAGCAATTTTAAGGAAAACTTAGCAACACTTGAAAAATATAGTATAATGGATTAAAATTTCAAATAAAATGGCTTGAAACTTGATGAAAATATCAAAAAAATTCAAGAACCAAGGAGGAAGCCCATAAAACACAACAAACAAGCCGCAGAAGGCTGCAGAGAAGAGGAGAAAAATATAAAATTTTCAAATTTTGAAACCCACGATACAAAGGAAATTCAAAACCCGTGGTACAAAGAGAATAGAAACCCACGATATAAAGAAAATAGAAACCCACAATACAACGAAAATAAAAACCCATGGTACAAAGGAAATGGAAACCCATAGTCAAAGTAAGATTTGCCATGTGACACATATCTAGACAAAGTAATCTGGGCATGTGTTTGATTTCCAAAATTTCCAAGGTAGATGAGCCCAATGGACGTGAGGTCCCTAAAATTTAACCAATAAATAATAACTTATCAGGTCCGCGATAGGGTTTGACAAGTCAACAAAATACGCAGCGATCAAACAAGGTGACTCATGTCACGAGATCCGGGAGACTTCAAGGAAAAGGAAGCCATCGGAACTCAACCCACGAATGAGCCAAAAATAACAAAATTTGAAATCCATCCAAGTCAAAGTAGGCTACAAAACAAAGAACACCACTAAATAAAAAATCAAACTAGTCAAATTAGTCGCACAACTATAACGGCTATAAAGAGCTTGAAATATTTAAATAAGTGATGTAAGACCGATAAATCTATGAAGGACACAAAAGATGAAAAATAATGCAAAAGGCTTGTAAAATCCACATAAAACTAGAAATAAAGTTGTGCAAGGCTAAAAAAGCTGCAAAGGACCATGAATTTTCCTCGAAGGCCTAAAAACATAGAAAAGAAATTGCGGTTGAGGAAAAAAAAAAGATCTATGCACATAAATGGTAGTGAGGGCTAACAAAGACACATGCACAAGCAAGAGATATAAAAACTAATCATCCAATATTTTCATTATTTTAGCGAAACAACAAAGGATATTTTGAACTTGATTAGACTTGAAGTCGGCCGTAGTAGAACAATTAGGGTTTCACATATTTAAAAATTTCAATTTTCTTCACACCTATAAATCAAAACATCCACATCTATCCTACACATGCATAAACATGAGCTTTGATAACATGTTAAAATATTTATGGGATGTATAATGTTATGAATTATAGATCCAAAATATAAATTTCCAAAGATGATTGTTTATGAAGTGTAGTAACTAAGAACTTAGATTGAGATGATTATGTTGCAGTTTACAAAGTGTAAATACAATGAATAGAAAGCAAATAACATAGTGACACAAGATATAAGTGGGAAAACTATGGAAGGTAAAAAACCCACTAAAAATCACTTATCTTTATTAAGAATATACTTTTACCCAACAATCCCACTATTTCCTCATGTAGTTACACCTTCAATAAGGAATTATGAACTGCCTCATACATTTGCTCATGGTTCTTACTAATTTGCTCACACATATAGTTCACATACAATGCTACAACAAATGTAACCAATCTCTAATGAGATCACCTTGTTATATACAAGGTGAGTGGTTATGATCCACTCTTAAAAGCTGACATGGTTCATTTGGTGGGTTTTATAAATAAGAAGTTTCCCACTTAATATTATAAACCCCAACAATATAGATATCCTAAGCAGAGATCAATGCAATTTTTGTGCCAAAATTTACAACCATATAAACTACTAGAGGTATTCCATTTGATGTTATTACAATACCTTTGAATTCGGTAAAGAAAGCGATTTTTGAGTTCTAATACATTCACTAAAAATCCCTCTATCTCAAGCAATCAAAGCTTACCTATAAAATTCCCCATATCAAGTCTAAACCCCAAAGATGTACATCTCTAGAAACATGGTTTTTATTCTTATCAATGGTGGAAACCCACTACATCTTTCCCAACATGATGACATCCTTGTTGTCTCATCATTAAGATTATTCAATATTTCATTGGAGAGAATCAAACTACCCCTATAGAGAACATTAAGGATGTGGCCAACATATGTTCTATCCATCATGTCACTCAAGAAAATGTTGTAGTCTGATTTTGGCAGCCTCTTTTAAGGGAAAAGCCTTACAGTGGTATAGGGGATTAAGGGTGAACTCCATTAGCACTTGGGATCAACTTGGAGAAGCATTGTGTAGACAATTTGAAGACAAATAAGATCACTTGTCCTTGGTGGAGAAATTGACCTCTATCAAAAGAGCACCACATGAGTATATGTTTGATTTCAATTTTAGATTCCAAAGAACATGGGACATGATCCCTCAATTGGTAAGGCCTACTCTTGAATATACTTTTCTATATTATCTAAGAGCATTGAATAGTGATATTTTGGTGATGATTCAATATATGGGTGGAAGAACACTACCTGATGCATATGACGTATCTATCGGGGGCCAAGAATAATTTCATACAAGTTAGAAAGATTACACCAAGACCCCTATGCCTATATTTCCAAAAGTACAACCCTCTATGCCACTTCAAATACTTGTAATAAAAACTATTCTAATACCAATTAGTCAACCTATAAGCCAAATCAATACTATCCCAAGCCAATATAATGACTTACAGGAAGTTAAAATCCTTTTACAAACCTTTTGGAATGAAATAGTTTCTCTTAAGAGGTAAAAAAATCAGAATTACAGACCTTACTATCTACCCTACTAGCCTAATAAGCCACCATTTCAACCTAGTTTTCTAGGCCAAGGCCAAGTCACTAATACTAAGCCTATTCAATCATACAACCCCAATGTTGCTAGCACCTCTAAGGAAATAGTTCCTATCCAAAACAACTTAATACAAGACTATGAGTGGTGCTTCCTTGTAACCAACCCCACAACCAAACCTCTTGTCCAAATGGTGTCCTCAATCAAGCACTAATGGTACAAAATTCCTCAATTTCCCAAAATACATTAGTTGAAACACCATCACAACAAGAGGCTTCTCAAGTACTAGTACATAATGATGCTACACTTCTCAATTAGAAAGGGAGGAGTTTTGTAGAGTAAATCAGTTGCAGGGTCAAAATTAGGGTTTTACCTCTCGTGATAACCGACACAAGGTTAAAGAAAAGAGCCGTATAAGTGGAAAAATCAGCTGATAAAGGTCTTATTTAGTCTCTTAAAATACCTCAAGGTGTTTCTGTTCCTATTCCAACTCATAAAGTGTAAGAAATTTAGAAGAATCGATCTCAGTAATATCTCAAAGAATAAGCCAATGCTCATACTTTAGCAACAACACAACCACAAGAAAGTACAATTATAGGTAAAGTAAAACAAAAAGTTAGTACTTCCCCATTTAATATTCTTGATCATATGAAGAAAAAAATGTGAATATTTCAATGCAGAATCTTTGTTTATCCTTGGGCAAAGAGATCTCCTCTGATATACCTTGTTTAACCTTAGCCTTTCAAATGAGTCATCCAAGGAGCAATCAAAGGTTGTACTTACCAATACACCTTAGTCAAAGGAAGACCAATCAAGTAAAAGTGTAAAAACCCATCCTTTCTATGTGTCATTGATCATTGGAAACCATTTAGTCCACAACTACATGATAGATTCGAAGCCGCTTGTTCAATCATGTTTAAACAGAGATAGTTGATGAGCTTGATATAGATTATAAGCCTCTTTCTAAAGGAGTTATACAAATGGATGAGACAACCGTAGAGACTCACAGGTGTCATCATAGGATTGAGCCTCACTTTACAT
This sequence comes from Taxus wallichiana var. yunnanensis, assembly GCA_018340775.1. Lineage (NCBI taxonomy): Eukaryota > Viridiplantae > Streptophyta > Pinopsida > Cupressales > Taxaceae > Taxus > Taxus wallichiana. The sequence continues at coordinate 433,334,607 of CM031244.1, read as the reverse complement.
GCATGTCCTAATTTCTCAATTCCCCAAGATATTTTTATAATTGACCTCCCTCCATACTTCGCTTTATGCCTATCTAGGGATTTCACAACCAAGATTAGGGGATATTTGTCATCAGATTGGTCTCACATGTTATTTAGAACCAGGTATGGCACTAAAGTCACCATAAGGTCTGAACCTATTGTAAATAATCATATATAACCTCATGTGCCAAGTGACATCAATGCCAATTGCATAATCATGGATGAAGAAGATCAACTAGTTAAAAGGAGCTAAATAATATTCTTGAAGGTATACCTGATTTATTACTTGATGAATGGGGGACTGAAAGTCATGAGTTTGATCCTTATAAGAACATTGAAGAGGCTGGTCTTGGTACTTACTATTTTCATGAGGAGGACTCTTTCATTCCCAATCTTGTAAAGACAAATGAGCAAGATGATGGTGTTTGGAAAATGTACTTTGATGGGTCCAAGAATAGAAATGGAGTAGGAGGAGGTATTATGCTGATGTCTCCAATGAAATAAAAATATTATTCTTCTCTTAGGTTTTAGTTCAGCTGTACAAATAATTCAGCTAAATATGAAGCCCTTATACATGGTCTCCAATGGGCTAGAAGGAAAGGAATAAAACAATTACAAGTCTTTGGTGACAGTGAATTGGTTATACATAAAGTAAGAGGATAAAATGTGACTAAAAAAAGCTTTGGTTCTATAATAATAGAGTATGATACCTCTTGAAGAGTTTAAATATTTCAACTTGTAATTAATTCCTAGGGAGGAGAAAAAACATGTTGACAAACTAGCTTCTATAGGTGCACAAATTAACATTCCTGAAGACATAACAAAGGAAAAAGTACAAAAACATGTTAAGATGGTTGTAAGGCCATTTGTACCTGATAATAACACCAATTGGAAAGTGTTTGAAAATGACCAATAAATAATCAATTTTCTACAAGAAGAAGTGAGTTCTCAACTAAAAATCAGGACAAACTATAACATCAATATGAAGAAGATCATCTAGTTAAGGTCGAACAAACTACCTCAAGGTTTGGTCACTCTTGAGTCCATCTTCAATACTAATGATTAGATCAGAGGAGAGAAATTAAACATGATGATTAAACATGAAGACTATGAATTGACCATCATTGGAAAGGATAAGTTCCTCAAGCTTGATAGGGTATGTACTCTAGAGGAAAGACATGCATTTGTCTAGCTTTGTCAAGAGTTTAATGATGTTTTTGCATGGGGATATGGTGATCTTAAAGGTTTTAATATAGAATTAGCACAACACAAGTATAGAGTTGGATCCAAATGCCAAGCATGTTAGGAAAAAGCAAAGGCATATAAACCCAAAGATAAAGCCTCTCATGAAGTAAGAGTTGAATAAGTTGATAGAGGATAACATAATATTTCCTATCAAACACTCATCTTGGGTTACAAATTGGTCCTTGTAAGGAAAAATAATGGAGAGATAAGGTTATGTGTTGACTTTAGAGATCTAAACAAAGCTTCATTAAAGGACCACTACCTATTACCTTCCATGGAACAAATCTTACAAATGGTGACAGGTTCAAAGCATTTTCACTTCTTGATGGCTATTTTGGCTATAATAAGATATTGGTACAAAAAGAGGATCATTTTAAGACAACATTCACTACAAAATGGGGAACCTATGCATACAAAAATATTCCTTTTGGTTTGTCTAATATAAGAGATCATTTTCAAAGAGCCATAGTTATGACATTTCAATGGATAATCAATGATATAATACTTGTATATCTTGATGATATTACAATATTTTCAAAGCAAGTTGATGATCATGAAAAGAGTTTGCGAGAATCAAATCGAAAACGAGGCACCACGAAGTAGTTGCACTCCAATGGAATCGTGATAGCTTCAGCGATAATAAGAAAAAATTGATCAGTAATGGAAGAACTTGCTCAACAGAAACAAAGCTTGCATAGAGGAAAGACAACGGAGTGTCTTGGCATGCTCATAAATGAATAGAAAAGGGGTACATATAGGGTGTTGAGTAACCCTAGTGCATGACACACATGAAACCCTAAACCTAACCCATGTGAGATGACCCTCCAACATGAGAGGAGGACACATAGGATAACTCACACTAACACCCCCTTCATCAAAGTTGGGGTTGCAGAGCTGTGATGAGGTAGACGGAAGAAGAAGACACTCCTAAAAACTAAGAAAGATGTGCCAATGGGGCCCGGCAACTAAAGGCCTAATAAGGTGCCCATATATAAACACAATCTTCCTACAAAGAAGAAGAAGAAAAGATGGAATACATAGCCCAAGAAGATGGGCAAGCTGCAGAAGACCTCACACCAAGAAGAGACCGTAAGTGAAGAAACTTCATCTCAGTGAAGGGATTGGTGAATAAATCTAAAATCTGATCAACTGTCTAAATGTACTGAATGTCGATGATACCATCATGAATAAGCTCCCGTATGAAGTGTATATGGATCTCAATGTGCTTCGTCCACTGATGCTGAACTAGATTTCTACAAATAGAGATTGTGCTCGTGTTATCACAGTAGATAATGGTAGGCCACCGAAAGTGGATGCCAAACTCTATCAGAATACCCTATAGCCAAATAGCTTTTGTGGCAGTGTTAACTGCTCCTCTGTATTCTGCCTCTATAGATGATATCGCAATTGCATTCTACTTCTTGCTAGACCAACTAATAAGACCCGAACCAAGAGAGAAACTGTAGCCAGAAGTAGATTTCTAATGATCTAAGTCATCGACCCAATCAAAATTTGTGAATCCAATCAAGTCAATATCAACCCCTCCATGATAGTGAATTCCATCAGATAAGTGCCACAAACATAATGAAGGATCCATTTATCTCGCTTTCCAATGCAACTCATGTGGCTCTGCATGAATCTGACACATCCCAACAACATATGATAAATCCAGTTGAGTGTGAGTCAAGTAAATAAAGATCCCACCAATTATCGATAAAGAGTACCATCAACCAAGGGAGTAGAGCAATTTGAAACCATCTTAACCCTAGGAAAGAAAAGGAGTAGGAGAAGACTTGCAATCAAACATCTAAAACCGAGCTAGCAAATCAAGAGCATACTTAGGTTGTGAAATCAAGATTCCTGAGTCAGATTGTGAAATCTGGATCCCAAGGAAGTAATGAAGCAGACCTAAGTCAGTCATGGAAAACTTGTTGGCTAAGGTGATCTTCACAGAATCAATAATAGAGGAAGAGTTGCCTATGATCAACAAGTCATCAACATATAGAACAAGAATGAGTATGGAGTCATCTTGCCATAGAATATAAACATTTGGATCAGAGTGACACCTAGTAAACCCTGATGTAAGTAAGAAGGAGTCCATCTTGGCATACCAAGCCCGAGGGGCTTGTTTAAGGCCATAAAGAGACTTATTTAACTTACAAACGAGGGAGGAATCTTGGACATAACCCGGAGGTTGTTCCATATAGATCTCTTCCTCTAGGTCACCATGAAGGAAGGCACTCTTAACATCCATTTGATGGACTTTCCATCTATTCACTAGCAAAATGGCTAGGGTCAGTCGAATAGAAGTCATCTTCGCAACCGAGCAAAGGTTTCTATATAATCAACCCCAACTATCTGGGAGAAACCCTTAGCTACTAATCGTGCTTTAAACTTTTCGACGTCTCCATCTACTCCATACTTTGTTTGGAACACCCACTTACATCGAACGATTTTTCTTCCTTTCGGAAGAGTGGTGAGATCCCAAGTATCGTTCTTCATGAGAGAGGAATACTCCTTATCCATGGCAAAATCCCACTCAGAATACCAGAAGCCTCCCGGAAATACTTTGGATCAGAAGTAGAGGCAAAGAAAGAGTGGGGTCCAATGAAATCTGAGCGAGTACGTCTCATATCCGAAGTATCTCCAACTAAATCTCCAACACTTTGCAAAGTTTTCCTAGCCCAAAGGGGACCAGGAGGATCAGGCTCAGAGTCGGAAGATTCTTCACTTGAGTGAGAAGGGACATAGTCCTCGTCATCACTACTGTCATAATCAGAATACTCAAAGGTCTAATAGTCGGGAGGATCCGGAAGAGGAGCACGCTCAACAGTATCATCATCTGATGAGTTAGAATCCAAATCAGCGAGCTGAAGAACCTCAATAGGTGGAGAAGTAGAAGTCAAGAAGACTCATCAAACTTAACACTTCTCTCAATATACAAATCATGAGAAGTAGGATTCATCAATCGATATCCCTTCATGCCATCAGGATACCCTACAAAGATACAAGGTTTGGATTGTGGTTCCAAAGCCTTGTGTTTCTTCTTGGGAATCCGAGCCATAGCCTTGGATCCAAAGACTCAAAAGTGCTCAACATCAGGCTTGCATCCAAACCAGGCTTCAAAGGGTGTCATCCCTCTTACTTCCTTGTGTGGAACACGGTTCTGAATGTAATTTGCACAATTCACTGCTTCGGCCCAATACTACGGAGGAAGAGACTTTGAGTGAATCATACAAGTGGCCATATCCTTCAGAGTATGGTTCTTTTTTTCTGTGACTCCATTCTGCATGAAGGGCTATAAGCAATTGTATGCTGCAAAGAGATCCCTTCAGAAGTATAGAAATCCATGAACCTATTGTTTACATATTCACCTCCATTGTCAGTTCAAAGAACCTTGATAGACCATTCCGCCTGTTTCTCAACAAGAGCCTTAAAGTCCTGAAAATGTTCAAAGACTTCAGACTTAAGCTTAAGAAAATATACCCAAGTATATCGTGAATAGTCATCAATGAAGGTTAGCACATAAAGAGCTCTAGTAAATGAAGGAGAAGGAAATGGACCAGAAACATCGTTGTGAACAAGATCCAAAGGACGAGTGGCTCTCCAGATTTTCCTTTGTCAAAGTTCTTTTTAGGATGCTTTCCAAGGGTACAACCCTCACAAAGACCCTTAGAAAACTTGATGCGAGGTAACCCATTGACCATTTTGTTTTGACTCAATTGTTCAAGGTAGCGATAATTTAGATGTCCAAAATGCTCATGCCATAGCTTACTAACCTCATTTGCATGAGTGAGCAAGGCAGTGGGCGTAGAATCAGAAGTAAAGTGGGAGAAGGTGTACAACCATGAACGGTGATCTACCTTTCCCTCAGCCACTGTAGTGTCATTGTTAAGCTCACGAATAATCACCGAGTTAGGACCAAATTCCACTCACATTCCTTCACCAAGGTGAGTAATTTGGTAAACCGATAAGAGATTGGTAGAGAGATCAGGAACACTCAACACTTGGTTAAATGTTCCCCATCCATCTCTATCGATCCACTACTGGAAAATGACACTGTCGTGTCATTACCCATCGTGATTTGGGACATACCACAAGGTTCGATGTTATAAAACTCAACATGTGAAGAACCCATGTGGTGTGAGGCACCGAATCTATAATCCATGTCGTTGAAGGAGAAACTCTAGCTACAAGGGCCTTTCCTTTCTTCTTATCATTTTTAAGCACCTTTTGTAGCGAGAAGACTCGGCCTTCAGAGCACTTTGTTTTATGGATTCAGGAACACTTATTTTATTCTTCTCAAGTAAATGAGATAAGTGATCAATATGTTTCTTAAAATAGTGTTGCTCATCATGACTAGACTTCTTGCAATAGGAACACAAATACTTGCTTTTCTGTGCCTTAGGCTCAGAAGTCGAAGTGTTTGTGTCATTTTTAGGTTTGGTCTTAGTTTCTTTCTTAGGTGATCCTTTGTTTCCTTCTTCTTTTTAGTATTCTTTCCTTGCTAGTACTTCTTTCTACAAGGGCATGTGACTTGGACTTAAGAGACCCCATTTGAATGAGTTTTTCCTATTCTCGAATGAGTTGGGACGAAAAATAGTCAAAGGAGGGCATAGTCTAAGTATCGCCCAAAGCAAAGATTTGTAGCGTAGAAAGTTGACACGAAGACAGAATATTCGGGACCTAGCTTAGAGAGAATCGACAAGATCAGTTGAGAATCTTTCTTTTCTACTTGACATCCTTTTAACAATAATCTAATGTGGATAAATTTTGAGAAGAAAGCTTGTAGGTTTTCAAAGTCACTAGGATTTTACCCTAGTAGTTCGTTTTCCAACTCATGCGCTCTCATGTCATCTAGTTGTCCAAACATCGCATCCAAAATTTTCCATGTAAATTTAGGTGTTTCAGACACCTCAATGTGGAAGAGCAAGTAAGGAGAAACGGACATGTAAAGAAGACCTAAAGCTTCATCACTACGGTTTAACCACTTAGATTTTTCAGGTTCGTCATCTGGTTCAGTCTCAGTTCCCATGGTGATGCAGAATAACTCTTTACCCCTAAGTTTCATTATTATTTTCGATCTCCATTCAAAAAAGTTGAATGGCGTAAGCAAAGGAATTGAAAGTGCATCCATAGTGAGAGAGAGAGAAGAAAGAAATGTAGAAAAGAAACACAACCACCTAGGACAATAACAACCCCCCTGCTTTCGGCACTTTATAGTTTAGTGCGTTGAGTACAATCGGGTCCGTGCGTGCGGTTTGAAACACGTGGTAACTCATTTTGCAATTAGCGTAATAACGCGTAAGAGAGGAGACCACAACAGTGTTTCGTGGAGCGCAACAAAAAAGGACACCGTAAACAAGCACAAGCAAAAAATAGAAAAAGGCGAAAGCCAACCCTGGTGGTGAGAAAAAATGTCTCACGTCGTAAAAGAAAAACCCCTGCTACAGCAGACTGTGGCGGACGCGCTCACTAGTCGCAAGCAATAATAAGGGTGAAATACAAGGTTTTAAATGAACTCAAGGAGTTCAGAGAGTCTTCAGAATGCCGGAAAAGAGCTCGGAAGGAAAAAAAGTGCTCAGAGTGATGTCTGCACACTTGACGCACAATTAGAGAAAAAAAAAGCCAATAACGTTAGAAAATTACCGTTTTGAAACGTCTTATTTAGCTAATTTGAGAGCTAGAGGAGTTTTTTAAAAATGATTTTAAAAGGTTATGAAGAACAATTTTAATTTACTAATCGTAATAAAGGAATATAAGAAATTAATAAGCTAGATTTAATTAAATTAAATCTAATTAATTTCTACTAAAAAAACTAATTAAGATTTTAAAAAGTAAATCCTAAATAAAAAACTTTCCTTTTTTGTTTAATTTTTTTAAAAATTAAATAAATATTATTAAAAAAGGAAAAAGCTTTTTTTTTTTTAAAGAATAGAAAGAATTTTTTATATGGTTTTAAAAACTTCAAAAAACACTTTCACGTATTTTATGTTTTAAAAGCTAAAAAGCATGTAGTTTAAAAGGCATGTATTTTAAAAAGCATGTATTTAAAAAGGAAAGTTACCAAAAAAACATAAAGCTTCCTTTTTTAAAAAATACGTACTCAAAGAAGTTTTAGAAACGTTTTTAAAAAACCTTTTTTTTTGAAAGAACATACCGTGATTTTAAAGAACCATGATTTTAAAAAGTTACCAAAAGAAAAAAAGAACTTACCAAACGTTTTGTTTCGAGCCAGCCGTGGAAGCCGTGGAAAAAAAAAATGTGACAAAGTGTAGGGTTTTGAAGAAGGAGCTTTTGTTGATTTAAAAGTTTAAAAAACTTTACCAAAAAAAAAAGGCTTGAACTTACCAAATGGAAAAAACATGTACAAAAAAAAAACACATGAGTGTGTGCAGGAGTGAGGAGGAAAAATGCAGTCTGCGGCCTGCAAAAAAAGTGGCAGGGTTTTGTTTGTTGTTGGAGAACAATGGGAGGACGTGGCTGGTTCAACACAACATTAGCAAAAAAATGACCTTAGGTCCTTCCACGCAAAACACAACTCCTTCCACAAAGCAAACAACAAAAAAACGACCTCAGGCTCCTTCGAAAAAGGCACGGCAGACACAACAAAGCCAAATGAACTCTAAGCCACTGAAAAAAAATTGTATTCTACAAAATACCAGAAAATAGAGAGCCAAAAACCACAGAGATCTAAAAAAATTCACTTCTATTTGAAAAAATTATTTAAAAAAGAAATGAAATTAATCTCTATTTAAAAAAAACACAGTGAAACCAGAAAAATGCTCTATTTTGATTTTAGTCATGAACCAAATTGAAAATGGCCACAAAAATCCCCGATTGCTCAAGGTATGATGAAAACCTACACATGCATAAAAGAGCACAAAAATGACACAAGTTTCTAGAAATCTTGTTAGATACGTTTAGCAAAATAATTCCAGAAAATAGTGATCGAAAAACTTACATGCAGAGTAAAATAACGAAACCAAGAAAGAGTAATCGCAACTAAAAAATAATGAGTGCACATTTACCCGATCTCAGCTCTGATACCATGAAAAGAGTTTGCAGAATCGAATCGAAACAAGGCACCATGAAAGTAGTTGCACTCCAAGGGAATCGTGATAGCTCCAAATGATAACAAGAAAGAATTGATCAAGAATGGAAGAACTTGCTCAAAGCTTGCATAGAGGAAAGACAAAGTAAATGAATAGAGGAAAGACAATAGAGTGTCTTGGCATGCTCATAAATGAATAGAAAAGGGGTAAATATAGGGTGTCTCATCTTAGGAAATTGTTTGAAAGGTGTAGACAATATGAAGTCTCACTCAACCCCAAGAAGTGCATATTTTCAGTTCACGAGGACCCTACTTCATCAAAAGCACAAACAAAGAAGAAAAAAATAAATGGAGGTTGTCTTGTAAGTGTAGACCACCGCCCGGTCATGGCGAAGAAACATGCCACCCAGCAAGTGAGTCTTGGGACAAGAAGTCTTTATGGACAAAACAAAATTTGAAACAAAAACCTATGAATTTGAAAGGATTGTATTTTTCTTTAGTGCATAGAGGACATGAGAAAGGCTAGATGTTGTAGAATATCATCAAAGCATGAGAGCAAGTGAGCAAGAAGTCTTAATTGAAAGTATTGAAGTGTTGAGATATTATCTTGACTTCCCTTTCATACTTATTGTAAATTTTGTACTTGTTGATTTGAATTGGCCAATAGAAGTGGGAAGAAAGAGCAATTGCCCTTCCCGATGGTTTTCCTCCATTGGAGGTTTTCCAGATAAAATTGTTGGTGTTATGAGCTTATATTCTTTCCTTTACTACAATTGTTGATTCTAAGCACAATAATAATTCATTCACTAGCTATCTCTATTATTTTCTAATAGAAAGTAAACAACAATGATTAATTGTGATTTTGTGAATAATTCCAAAGTTGAAGAGTTTACAGATCATTTTGGTATCAGAGCTAACAAGTATCCAGGACTGTGGTATTTTGTTCTTGAATTTGTATGACAGTGACAAGATCTAAAGGTGAAGAAACCTTTACCTTGCGATCTAGAGATTTCTACAAAGAAGTGGAAACAGAGAATTTGGGGAGAAATGGAGGAAGAGAACTTGGTCCATAGAATCGAGATGTTGGAGACCATGATGGATAGGATGTTTAGAAGGCAAGAGGAACTTGCAGATTTGTAGAAGACAACTTCCATCAAGCAAGACTCCATGGACTCGGTGGTTCGAGGCTTAGCCAAAAAAATTTGGTATAGGCAAGAGCCACCATGAGGAAGATTATGGGGAAGAGCATGAAGAAGAGACTTCTAACACAAGAGAAAAGGTAAAATTTGAACATGCTCCTTTTAAAGTTGAGACTAAAGTTGAAATCAAAAGCTTTGAAGGACAAGTAGATGTAGAGTTACTTGATAAATGGTTGAAATAGTTAGAAGTCTATTTTAGCATCCATAATGTCACTGAGGCACAAAGGATCACCTTTGCACATCTCAAAATGGAGGGACATGCTCTAGTTTGGTGGGAAACTCATCTAACTACTTGTGAAAAGAAGAAGCATCCTATTGTGAAGTCTTGGCAAGAATTTAAGGAATTACTTAGAGCTAACTTCTATCCTATTGGCCATAAAACTGACCAAATGATTAAATGGCAGTATTTTAGACAAGGTAGTGGTCAAAGTGTGCAGGACTATACTACGGAGTTTTGGAGGCAAGCCATGTTGCTAAACATGGATTTGGAGGATGAGGATATTCTGACCAAGTACTTGGGAGGACTTCACACTCACCTTCGAAGAAAAGTCATCTCCACAAAGCCCAAGGATCTCAATGAAGCATGTGTACATGCATACTACATAGATGATGAGAAAAATCAAGGAGAAGTAGAGTCGAGGGTAAAGCAGTCAACAAATCAGCAAAAAAAGGATTATGGGCAAACAAGTAACAAGAGTAAGTGGAAAGGAAAAGGTAAAAAAGCTGCCACTACTTTAAATACTTGTAAAGATCCCAAGAATTTTTGCAAGAATTGTGATATCAATGGTCATATTGACACTACATGTTGGAAGTTACATCCGGAGTTACATCGAAGAACCCAAACCAAGGACTCCAAGAAGTCCATGACAATTGTAAAGACAAAAGGGGAGGTGGAAATCAAAGATGACTCTGATGTAGACAAAAGGCTTGGATGCATGGCCACCAACATGGACAACGAAGAGGAGATGAGTAGACTATTCCAGATCAAAATCCAGATCAAGAGAACTAAGGTAAATGCTTTGGTTGATACCGGTTCTCAATCTAACTTGATTTCTGAGGCAGTTGTAAAGAATCTTGGTCTTGAGACTTACGAGCATCCACACCCTTATCCTTTGGGTTGGGTGAAGAAGGGTGTTGAAATTCAGGTAACAAGAAGATGTAAGGTCAAGTTTGGGATAAATTCCCAATATATAGATGTTTTTGAAGTTGACATTATTCCACTTGATGCTTTTGATGTTGTATTCGGAGTCCTTACTTGTATGTTAGGGATGCTATATTTATGAGAAGGAAAACCGATACAGATGGGTCAAGGATGGGATCAGCTACAACATCCGGGCACACCAACGTAAGACACAGGTTACTATGGTAAGTGCTAACCAAGAAAAATGACTTATTCAGAAAATCATAATCAGTTTTGTTTACTTTTGTTAAAGGATAAACAAGATGGGGTAGAAGTTTCAGAGATTTCTAACCAAGGAAAACAAGATTTGGATAGTATTATTCAGTCTTTTCGAAAGTATTTCAGCTCTCTAGTGGATTACCACCAAAATGGGAAGTAGAGCATGAGATTTAGCTATTTCCAGAGTCACCTCTACCAACATCGGGTTGTATAGGCAATCCTTGCTTGAGAGTACTAAGTAAAGAAACAACTCCAGGAACTAATAGACCAAGGGTGATACGTCCGAGCACCTCACCATGTGTTTCCTATTGTGATGGTGCCAAAGAAGGATGGTTCTTGGAGAATGTGCATCGACTACCACGCTTTGAACAAGATCACCATAAAGAACAGATATCCACTTCCCCGCATAGATGATCTCTTGGACCAACTTCAACATGCCAAATTTTTCACGAAGTTGGATCTCAAGTCAGGTTATCACCAAGTCAGGATGAAGGAGGAGGATATATGGAAGACTACCTTAAAAACAAAAGGGTTTGTATGAATGGTTAGTACTTCCTTTTGGATTATGCAATGCACCCACTACATTTATGAGATTGATGAATGATGTATTGCGGGATTTCATAGATTCATGTGTCATTGTATATCTAGATGATATCTTGATTTTTAGTGCCACATGGGAAGAACATCTAACACATTTGCAGCAAGTCTTGCAAGTTCTCAGGGAGAAACAACTGCTTTGTAATATGAAGAAATGTGAATTTTCCAAATAGTCACTTGTCTATCTTGGGCACGTGGTTGGAGGAGGAGAGCTATGAGTGGATCCAAAGAAGGTGGAAGCCATCACAAATTGGCCAACACCAACAGGAGCCACAGAGACTAGAAGTTTTGTGGGAGTAGTACAGTACATGCAGAAATTCATTCTAGGTTTCTCGGAATTGCAACACCTCTACACACAGTGGCCACAAAGAGTAAGGGTTTTGAATGGGGTAAGGAACAAGACAAATCCTTTGAGTTATTGAAATACAAGATTAGTCATGCTCTAGTACTTGCTCTTCCTAGTTTGTAGTAGCCTTTTGAAGTAGAGATAGATGCCAGTGATTACATTATGGGCACAATGTTGCTTCAAGGAGGTAAACCCGTATGTTATCATTCTAAAACCTTCACTTCAGTAGTTAAAGGATATTCAATATATGATAAAGAAATGTATGCACTAGTTCAGTAATTAAAAATGGAAACATTATTTGTTGGGTAAAGAAACTATTGTGCACACTGACCACAAACCTCTCCAGTATTTGCAAGCACAGTCTAAATTATAGCAGGAAAGGCACTACAAATGGATGGGGTTTCTTCAGCAGTTCCATCCTAGTGATCAAATACAAGAAGGGTAGTACAAATTTGGTGGCAGACATGTTGTCTAGGCCACCCACACAAGAAAATTTCTCTTATTTGGCCACTATCTCTCAATCGAGCCCTTCACGAAGAAGGAAGCTTACGGAGAGGCATATGCCCAAGACAAAGACTTTGGGGTAACATTTCAGAAGTTGCAGTCCCAAGGGGCTGAAAAGATGGGGATTGAAGATTGTTATCTCAAGGACGGGCTGCTCTACCGATGGGGAAACTTTGTGTGCCTAAAGAAGAAAGACTTCTATTGATGAGGGAAGCACATACCTCGAAAGTAGTAGGACATTTCGGTGTTGGTAAGACCCTAGCCCACTTGCAAAGGTATGTATATTGGCCCAACATGCAAGAAGAAGTATCAAAATTTATTCATGGATGTAAACTTTGTTGTACTAGCAAGCCTAAAACTAGGAAGGAAGGTTTGTATATGCCTTTACCAGTACCTACTCATCCATGGGAGGACATTTCTATGGATTTTGTAGGAGGATTACCTATGTCTAAACATGGCCATGACTATCTCTATGTTGTTGTTGATAGATTCAGTAAAATGTGTATTCTTATGGCATGTAAAAAGACAGTAAAAGCACATGAGGCGAAAGATATTTTCTTTGCTAATGTATGGGTGCATTTTGGTTTGCCAAAGTCTATTGTCTCTGATAGGGATTCTAGGTTCTTGGGGAAGTTTTGGACTACTTTGTGGGACAAGATGGATACCAGTTATAGAGGAGCACAACTTTCCATCCACAGACAGATGGACAAAACAGAGGTGGTAAACAAGACTTTGTACAGTTGATCAGAGGGTATAACAAAAAATACCCAAGGACTTGGGATGAGTCCTTAGCCTACATTCAACATTCCTATAACCGGGCAGTACACACATCCACTATGAAGTCACCATTTGAAGCATGCTTGGGATATCTACCTACAAATCCACTGGACATAGCAGTTGGACAGCAGGATGAGAAGGAGACACGAGACACAGAGGTGACTAGAGGCTAACAAATTCATTGAGAGGATCCGGAAAAAATCCATCTCAAAGTCAAAGAACAACTAGAGAAATCTCAAGCCAAGTACAAAGCTAGGCATGATCAGCATAGGAGGGAACACAAGCTTCATGTTGGAGATAAAGTTTGGCTTTACTTGAGCAAGGAGAGACTACAAGGTCAAGCACGGAAGCTCAAGCCACTACGATATGGACCCTTCACCATATTGGAGCAGGTTGGAGAAAATGCTTTTCAACTTGATTTTCCATCATTCATGAGGATGTACTCTGTAGTAAACTATGAAAACTTGCACCTATATGAGCCATCCATGCTAGATGAAGATGAAGAACTACAATTGCTACCTTCCATTGAGGATTGCGTCTTGGACTCATGAGGTGAATTGGAGGAGGATGTAGTGCTACAGAAGAAAGGTCGAGAGACTAGAAGAGGTCCCATGAGTCTTGGTAGATCGGACTGAAAGGAAAGACACCAAGGCAGGCCCGGTGGTACTCGAAGGAGCAAGCGAGGGAATTATTTCCTCATCTACTCCCCCACTAAGCTTTTGTGGGACCAAAATCCTCCTAAGAAGGGGAGGTGTGATCCATAGGGATCCAAAAATAACTCTACTTCATCAAAAATAAAAACCAAAAAAAAGAAAAAAAATAAAATAGAGGTTTTGTCTTGTAAGTAATAGGACCACCATACCTACATGCGTAGGTGGTGGTTATGAGAACCACCACCCCAGCCTAGGGGTGGCGGTCCCGGGGACCACCGGGTCTGCATAGGGCGGCGGTCCTAGCCATTACGGACAAAAAACAAAATTTGAAATGAAACAACCTCTGAATTTGAAAGGATGTTCATTTCTCTTCTCCTTCATGACCTTTCCCATTCTCTAGTGCATGGGAGGACATGAGAAAGGCTATAAATACATGATTGTAGAAGTGTAGAAGATCATCGAAGCATGAGAGCAAGTGAGCAAGAAGTCTTAGTGCTGGAAATTGTATTTTGTAGAAGAAAGGAGTGTTGAGACAGAGCAAGCAAGTAATTGAAAGGAAGTGTTGAGATATTATCTACTTCCCTTTCATACTTATTGTAAATTTTGTACTTGTTGATTTGAATTGGCCAATAGAAGTGGGAAGAAAGAGCAATTGCCCTTCCCGACTGGTTTTTCCTCCATTGGAGGTTTTCCAGATAAAATTGTTGGTGTTATGAGCTTATATTCTTTCCTTTACTACAATTGTTGATTCTAAGCACAATAATAATTCATTCACTAGCTATCTCTGTTATTTTCTAATAGAAAGTAAACAATAACGATTAATTGTGATTTTGTGAATAATTCCAAAGTGAGAAGGATATTGTCTTAGTGCTTCGAGATGTATGCCTAGATTTGGATCTTGTGTAAGATGGATTGGTTAATATGAAAACTCAAATTAGATACTAAAAAAATGGCATTATGTTACCATTGTGAAGAGGGGTAAAATTTTGGTTTCTTTCACTGAATAACGTGAGTAAAACTCTTTGTGATATGGATCTAAACCTACACAAAAGCACAATTGAAAAATGTTAGTTGTTTTTGGTGGTTAGGGGGTCTACCTCGGCCGATCCCTAACCCTTTATAGAAGATAAAATAAATTTTATTGATGTAAATGAAATGGCAGGTATAATTGACTCAAACTATAGGACAATTGTAGTTTTGATTCAATGAGAATCATACGGAGATCACAAGACAATCACAATTGTGTTTCCCACTTGTGTTGAAATGCCACTAGGATAGTGCTACAACAAGCAATATCTATTTGTTGTGCTTCACATTATCTTCTTCAAAACTTGTAAGACCAAAATATGTGAGGAAGAGAGAAAAATAAATCAATTATAGGGTGTAAGGAGTTCTTTAGAGAGATGAAATGATGTATGTGAGAGTGATTTTATAGATTTGGAGTGCATAGAGGAGTGGGACACACATGGATGCAATGATAGGGTCCATAGTGCATTGGGAATGCACATAGGTAGGTGGGATGGAAAAAATTAAATGTAAGTGGGTGAGGGTTAGTAAATGGGTGGTGAGTTGTCTTTTATCCCCATTTTGTGGGGTTTTATGATTTTTTTAGTATTTTTGTGTTTTATAATGTTTTTGTGTTTTCAAATAAGGGACCTTATGCGCAAGGTGCATTTTCTAACATCTACATAGGATAACCAACAATCAATTGTAAATTCATTGTCTATAAGTTGGAATTGTGACATGGTCCATTTCCTTCAAACAGGTGAGTTCCCTCAAGGTTTGGACAAAGATAAAAGGAGGTATTTTAGACTACAATCTATTCCTTATGTTTTGGTGGATGACATATTGTTTAGAAAAGATATCAATGGTGTTCTATTGAGATGTATTGAGACAAATCAGATTGATAGTATTTTAGAAGAGTTCCATGAGGGGCTATTAGGTGGAAATTTTTCTCCGAGAACTACCACTTTGAAGATAATGAGGGAATAATACTATTGAATCGACTTTTTTAAGGATGCCTATGCATGGGTTAAGAAGTGTGCTTTATTTATAGGTAAGAAAAAACTAACAGCCCTCCCTCTCCAACCCATATAGGTTGAGAAACCTTTCATGCAATGGGGCTTAGATTTCATAGGGATGATTAACCCACCTTCAAGTACAGGTCATAAGTGGATTCTTACAGCTACTGATTACTTTACAAGGTGGATAGAAGTAGTGGCCCTTAAGGAAGAAAATGAGACTTCAGTTTTGGACTTTTATGAAGGCATAGTAACTAGGTTTGGAGTTCCTGCTTCAATCATTTCTGATAATGTAATGGCCTTTCTTGGCACTAGGACAAGTGAATGGGTAGTCAAACTTGGTATCCATTTGAGCACATCCTCTAACTACTACCCTCAAGGGAATGGATTGGCAGAATCCACTAATAAGAATCTTCTTAGGATTATCAAAAGAACCATGGAGGAGAACCAAAGGTCATGGCATACAAAGCTTAAGACAACCTTATGGGCTGATAAAATCAATCCTAAAAGGGCTATTTGACCTATAGGGATGGTAATCATAAGTAAGGTTTCCTATATCACTTTAATTACCATCCATATATCTCATTAATTAGCTGGAAATGATTAAAGAAGATGCAATGGAAATTAGGTTTGCAAAATTAAAGGAGTTGGAATAAATTATAAATCGAGAAATGCATACAATAGAGCTCCATCAAGCCCACATAAAGAAATCATTATACAATAAGGAAGTTTTAAGAAAATTCAAGGAAGGAGACCTTGTTTTCAAATGGGATGAGGAAAGGACTAAGCCGGAAGGCATACCAAGTTTGAATCTATGTGGAGTGGACCATATATGATTTCTAGTTACAAGCAACACAATGCCTTTTAGCTCTCCAAGATGAGTGGTGAAGATCTGCCTATCCCAGTTAATGGGATATACCTCAAGCATTGTTACTGAAGGTCATGATTCACCCTTGTACATATTAAATAATTGTCTTATTTTATTCCAAGTGTTTCATGCACATTATTGTTTTAGTTTCATTTCTCTAATTTCCTTGGGAAAATTTCTGTTGTTATTTTCTTTCCCATAAGTGCTTTAACAATTAGCACATTTTTTCATTAACTTGAGGAGGTATTTTGGTGTTCAAATTTGTTTCAAGATGTTGTTG
The DNA here is from genome assembly GCA_018340775.1 of Taxus wallichiana var. yunnanensis. NCBI lineage: Eukaryota > Viridiplantae > Streptophyta > Pinopsida > Cupressales > Taxaceae > Taxus > Taxus wallichiana. The sequence continues at coordinate 433,317,644 of CM031244.1, read as the reverse complement.
TAGAGTGTGAAATTTTATATAGATCAATATGAATCCATTCCCAATGGTTTCTTCAAGGTGAATGATCTCCTTACTTAGCAAGTAAGAAAATAACAAATGTCACCAAAGATGTTTCATTTTTCAGTCACCATGGAATTTTTCACCAAGTACAATCATAGTACTCACAAGAGGAGGAGGATCTTGGAAATACTTTACACATTATTGTCACCTAACTTGTAAAATATTGAAATTTCAGAGGTCATGGGAAAAATTTCTATGTTCTAGTCATTCCTCCCTCTTTTTCTAAGCTTCCCTGAAAAAGAGTTAGTCAAATTTTGGTAAAATTGGGTTAAAAATGAGTAAAACTAGATAAATTGGCCTTTGGAGGAACAAGAGGAACCGATCCTCTTTTCCTTGCATTCCATGATTTACTACAAAGACCAACTCCTTCATCCAAATCGGTAAAATTAGATAAATTGGGAATTGAGGGAATAATTCTTACATTCCACTAGTTCCCCGACAACATGTTTTCACTAATCCTTGAAAAAATATAACATGCATATAAGTTCGCATTTCTTGGAACTAAGGGAATTGTTCCATCTTTCCCCGTATCTCTACCATATTTGATTTAGGAAGAAACAAAGTTTAATTCAATAATTGAAGGCCCAAGAGGAACTATTCCATTGTTACACGAGTTCCCGCTTAATCGATTTAGCTAATTGGAGGAATTGAGAAACTATCTATTAAGTTGGCCTTTCATGGAATATAGGGAAAAAATAAGTTAAGTTGGAATTTAGAGGAATAAAAAGAACTGCTCCCGAGTTCCTCCGAGTTCCCGATTCTCTACTTTAAAGTAAAGGAAAAGGTTGTAAATGTAAAAAGGCTCGAAATATTGTGTTGATTAGCTACAAAACTTACCCTTGCAGGTCCAAACTTGGAGTAAAACCCATGTTTTATAAATTTTATCAAATATAGAGTACAAATCAAGTTAGGGTGAAGAATAATTTAGTAATTCAAGGGAAAGATGAAGGAGAGTTGGATCTTATGTTAAGAGAACATGCAACAGGGCCTATTGGAGAACAATGACTCCACACCGAGTTTCAGTTTACAACTCTTGCATGTTATTTTCTCTTTATAGCTTCATTTATCTTATATAAACTAGATATTATTCATTGTAATGGGAGATTAGAGATATATAGCTGGCTGTGGCCAATCCCTACTATATTTTGTACTTGTTTCACCTCTTGGATCAATAACGGAGTTATTTTTGCCTTATTACATGTGCAAGTTTGTGTTTTTAAGATGATTTTGATATTGTGATATTGTTTATCCCTGATTTTTAGTCTAAATTCAATTTCATATTACGAACATGCTAATTTAAAGGTCATAGCTTATGTTTAACTAAATTTTTACAGGATTCAGTTGCAAAGTCTACCAAATTTCTCTTATAACGCTATTTACTTGCCCCTTCTCTATGATTTCTTCATTGTGCATAACATTTACTATTCTCAAGAGATCCTATAATGTGGAAAGCACTCCCTCCTATTTTAAAATTCACATCATTTGGCCATATATATGCACTTTTGCTTTCCCAATATTATTCCCATTCATGTCTCTAATTTGAATTAAGTGCAACAATCATATAGCTTCTTCTAACAATGTTTTTTTCTTTCCTTGGATCGGGTACATGTCATTGTATGCGCATCAGATTTGGGGCTCACTAGGAATATCCACATTTTCCAAGCCTTGACCTTTTATTTGAGATCTAGTTATACCTTAAAGACTACTAGTATCCTTGGGCACCAAATTTATCATTTTAACACTGCAAAATTATTTTTCTTTTTCTATTTATGCATTGTGTGGCATCTTTTGTATTATGTTACATGTACACCCTACATTACATAAAAACATTTCCCACTCAAGGTTTGAAGGATAGTTCTAGGTAATGTGATTTGGTTATCTATAAAGATAACACATCACCCCTTATCTCTAAGGTTGGGCTCCCATCATAATTTTTAATAACTTACATAGTATCCTCTTTGTTGTGCACCATATTATATTTCATGAAGCATTCCATCCTTGGTTTTTGATTTAATACCCTTCATAAGGAGATTAAGATGAAGGTGTGTTCCACTTGGGTGATTTCTATGGCAAAGGAGGTGACAAACCCATATTTTTTAGAAGATGATGGATCCCAATTTAGAATGTGTTGTTGATATTGTATTCGTTGTTTATTTGATTAGAAGAGGAAGCATCCCAATATACACTCGGTCGAGGAGAGGTGGCCATTTATATTTCTTATACAACTAGTTGTGCTTTAATGACTATTTTGGTTTGGAATACAAATACATTTTTAGTAACCTCCTCTTTCAATTCCATTTATGTTATACAATATTTATCTTCATGCGTAGTATCCTTGCAAAAAGAGTATACTACATTCTAAGGTTATCGTACATAATGTTATGACAAATGGAATTTATTCAAGGTGTCCTCATACTCTAGATACTTTGTACTATTGACATCTTCCTTTTATGTGTTTTAGTATAATATTTTTATGTTTCCCTTCATCCTCGCATTCTACGGACCATATGCTCAAAATGGGTTTCTTTCCTTCTTCCAATTCTTCCAACCTACACATTAACACATCTAGTTTTGATTTTATTTTTGACTAGATGCACCAATATCTCTACAATATTCAAATTTTCCACTTTTATAGCTTCATCAATTACCTTTTCTTTGGTATTAAATTTGGTTTGCACAATTGCAAAACATATCTTACTACACGATCCTTATACAAACTAATTTTCTTTATTTGACTCATCAAAATTGAAACTAGTTTTATTTATTACATTAGAAAACCTCATGTCATATTCCATGGAAAATTCTCCCGATTTTTGATTGGTTTATTTTAGATCATGGATAATCACTCCCACATATTTCTTACTTTTAAAATCCTACGTGAGTGCATCACGCACATTGTTAGGAGTTTTTCCCACTAAGATTCCATGGATATATAAATTCCAAGACCCTTCCAAGGAATGCTCCTATGAGTTCACATTTATTAGTAGTATCATCTATTACCCTGTTGTCGCCCTCAAAATCCCCCACTCATTTTCTAAGTCAAATTCAAAAATTTTAAGCTCACGCCTTCTATAATTGTTCAAGTAAAGTTGGAAGTCTAAAAGATAGAGAAATTCATGCTTTGAAGTTGTTTAAACTCTCCAGTCTGCGTGGTTTGATCAATTTTCTATTTCCCCATCTAGACGCATGAAAATTCTATTGCATCCTCCATTTGAATGAAATTTCCCATATTTTCTATGGTCAAGGAACGTCGAATCTTGTATTGTTCTCAAATTCTTAGTTCACGAAATAATTTTGAAAATCGAGGCACGAAATGGTGGAGTTTTATTCTTCTCTTCTTTTTTTCCACAATCGTGAATGACAGATAATCTCTTCCCCATCAAATTTTGGCTCCATTATCCATGGGTACATGGACATATCTAATTGGAAGTGGGTCGGCAGAGAATTTTGAGGCTTTGAGCCTCTTTGTAAAAAAGGCTAAAAGTCATAAAGTGACCTGACAACCCCGCCAAACACAAAGGAAACAATCAAATCTTGAGCCCACAGTTGGAAATTCAAAGTGGGGAAGCGGGTCGGTGGAGCAATTTATTTTTTGAGCCTTTTGTAAAAAGGCTAAAAGTCATAAAGTGACCCACAGACCCGATCATGCCAAGAAGGAAAAGGTCAAATGTTGAGCCCGCATCAAAAGAGTCAAAGCGGGTGGGAGGGCCGGCGGAGCGATTTGTGTTTTGAGCCCGCATTGAAAAAGGTAAAATTATAAAAGTGGCCTACGATTCTCTCCACTCAAGTGATGCCACGTGTCAAGATCATATCAAAAGCAAGTGAGCGGGCCGAAATGTTTGAAAATACCAAATCTCTATAAAGTCAAAAAATGCAAAAGGCATCCTCCACGCCTATGCCATTAAATTTCTCCCACGTGGATGGCTCTGGTTTAAAGTTTCAAAGGTAAGATGAATGGTTCAAATTCAAAGTTACAAAATGAGTGTAACAACCGCATTATGAAAATTCTGTTTTTCTACCATTGGCATTTCTTCATGAATCAAGAATTTGAATGGATATAAAGGATTGAAGAGTTGTAAATGCTTTCTTGCTAACAAAGAAGAAGTTGTAACGTTTCTTACAAAATATTTAATGTCTTCTTCAAGAATTGTAGAAGGGTTGGTAATTTATCTTGTAAACTCACGAGTGCATTGTACTTAGAGAAAGCAAAGGAGATAGCCATTTTCTTCTACTTTCCTCCATTCTCCAATTTCTTCCATTCCCACATTATGTACAATTCTGTTTCAAAGATCAATACAAGAAGAATGATTTTGTAGCCTCTTTGATGAGGAGATTTTAGAAAATTTGAGTTCACAATCTTATCTTATCTTGTTGCCATTTGTAGGGTTGTTTCTTCTCATAAATGCATGTGTTAAAGTTTCTGACTAATGTGTGCAGGAATATGATTTCCTACCTGCAACATTAGTTTCCCTATTTCATTTCTCACTCCCTTTCCCACCTTAAGACAAAGTATTCCCTAGCAGAGATTGTTAGCTTTGTCGCAAGGTTAGTGGAGTGCCCTTGTTGGATCCCCATTGAAAGTCCACCATAGAAATCCACACTTTTTCACGCATGCATACATGGCAAATGCACTACCGATTAAGTAGAGGGACTTAGATTCCCAGAGTGTTGGAAAGGAATTCAAAAAAATTCACCTAACAAATTCCCTCACCAACAGTTTTTGGCACCCACCGTGGGGCATATTTAGTAAAGCATCTACACTGAATGCGACCTTAAGGTCGAAAAATTCAAAAAAAAAAAAAAGAGACAACTTTCTGTAATTCAAACAGCTATATTAGCCACATGGATTCAAATCATGACTATTTCAGAAGCCCTCCTGTTGAAAGACCTAAATTTCTCTTCCACATCCAAGAAGACGTTGCTTTAGATTTGAGGGAAGCTATCTAGCATAATAGACAAATTTCCAATCACTACTTCATTGCCACAAGAATTCTAGACCTTGAAGAAGAACACATTGCTGAATTGGAGAGGCAAAGACAAATTCCAACACCGTAAAGAAGAGCATATATTTTCAAGCTAGCAGATAGAAGATTCACCTGAAACAGAGACAAGGAGGACAAATTGATCCCATTTTTTAGGAACTTCAAAGGAGACAAGAGCTACTTAGAATCCAGAGGCTTCCTTTTCAAGCAACCGGTCACGTTGGGAACCTGAGTGTTGCCAATCCTTTGGATGGTGAATTTTCATACATAAATGAGAACCTTGTAGACTTCACTAACATGAAGACTGAAGAAGAAGCTAGAGAAAGAGAGGCGAGATCTCGATGAAGAAATAAGATCTCAACTCGAAGAAATCGATAGACTTCAAGCTGAGGTAGATGAAAGAGCAAAGAAAAGTCTCAAATTTAACAAGATTGGAAGCTAGAAACATAAACAAAATGGGGGATCATGATCGTGAGCATGAACGTGGTCATGAGGCCTATAGGCCTAATGTACCATGGGAGGAAACACCGGTCCACCGGCTCTTTCTCAACCACTACATGAGCTACTGAGAGGCTCAAGAAAAACTTCCCAAAATTCAGAGGGGATGGTTCTTAGTTCCTCGAAGAACATGTAGCAACATTTATCACCACTTGTGGTGTGTTGGGCATTGAGGATGAATATGTGTCAGTTTGACTCTTTGTGGAGTCACTTCGAGAGAAAGTTGTCAATGGTTCTACATGCTACTCCCGAGGTCTTTCACTGTTGGTAGGATATAAGAAATGCATTCTAACATAGGTTCAAAAGCATAGAATATTGTCGGGATCTTCTTGTCCAATTGGTACAAATGAAGAAAGAAACCTCCGAGTCAATGAGGGACTTTGTAGCAAGATATAACAGAGTGATAAGAAGAATCCCTGAAGATGTGGTGCCTCTTGAAAATAATTTGAAGAGATTCTTCATCGGTGCCTTACCATTATAAGTAGGTTTCTTCCTTAGAAGAACCCAACCAAGAAATTGAGGGAAGCTCAAGACCATGTAATAGAAACCAATGATGATCTAATCTTGTCTGAAAGGTAAAAGGCCCCAATGGAAAGTAAAAGGGTCGAATTCAAAATCTATCACCACAGATCCGATGTTCAAAAAATGGCAAATGACTTGGTTTCCTTAAAAGAAGTAGCTATCTCATATCACAATGTGGAATGATTCAAGGAGATTAAACCCTTTAGATATGCCAAGGATTTCTCCACCTCCTCGTCATCTTGCTCTTGAAGCACCACCCGAGTCAATGCCATCTGTGAAACCAAAGAGCCGAGAGAGGAAGAATAAATTGATGAAACTAAAGAAGAAAATATGGAAGAATATGAAAACTATCTTGAGATCGAGGAAGTTGATATGCACAATGGCCTAATTGAGTACGTTGATGATGAAGAAGTTCCAAGTTTCTCATGTGCTCTTTTCACTTGTGCACAATATAGGAAAGGTGTTTCATCCTCAAAGGTTGTGGTAAAGGATAAGAAGAATAAAGAAGATTCTCCCCGAGGTCACACAAAATAAAATCATCAAGAGAGGATAACCATTACCACCTTCTATGGAGTTGGCCAAAGAAAAACCAGACTCACTGGTTATCAGGGATCATGCTACTATGCCAAGTAAGTCATCTAATTCTTCTCCCAGCTCAAAAGTTGCTAAGAAAAATTCTCCTTTAAACATTGTTCTTGCAAAAACATCTAAGGTCCAATCAAAAGCTACACCCTCACCCCCTTCCAAGCCAATTGTTGCACCCGAAAAGGAGAATTCAACATCCAAAGTAGCAAAGCCTCTATAATGTAAATCTTCCTCCATTTTTGGAACCTCTTCCTTTCTCACCATAACCCCATTTGAATTTGTGGAACATGCAAGCAAAACCAAAGTCCAGCTCTCAGAAATAGAATACCTACAAACACACCCAACCCAGTTTGACAGGTTCATTAATATAGTTTGTGGTGGTAACCTTGTATCCTCAAGTCCTAATTCTAAAGGCTTACTTCCCACACGATCCACACCACCTTCCCAAAAGATGCTAGCTCTCATTGCCTCCAAAACCAATAGGGTTGAACCTTTCTACATGTCACTCCTCATTAAAGGCTTCTAGCTAAATAATTGTATCATAGATTCTAGAGCCTCAGACAATGTGATGCCAGCCAAAGTTGTAAATTCTCTAGGCCTCACCTTGACCGGGTAAATGGCACTTGCTACTCAATGGAATCCAAACAAGTGCCATTGGTAGGAAGAATCAAAGATGCACAGGTAGCACTAGCTGATTTTCCAAACAAGAAGGTTCTCCTAACCATACTGGTGGCAGACATCCCAACATCCTTTGGTATGCTATTGAGTAGGAGTTTCTACAGAGACCTGGGTGGAGAGATAAAAATGGATTGGTCATCTGCAACTATCCTAGTAAAAGGTGAGATGAAGAAGTTTTACCAAGAAAATAGATGAAGTTCACAAGATGAAAGTCCGATGATCCAAAAGCAAACATTCTCTTTCAATATTGTGGGCTAGAAACTACTTCCTCACATCAAAAAAAGAGGAGAACTTGCCACTTCTCATGGAGGAAGAGGAAGATCAAATTTGGACAATGGAATTTTATGGTATTCATTCTAGTTCGGGCTTGGGAGCTGGTGTAATATTGTACTCTCCTTCCAATGAGTTGTACCCATTTGCCTACAAGCTGCAATTTGATAATACAAATAACACTTGCAAAGTATGAAGAACTACTCTTAAGCATGAGTGCAGAGAGGACATGGGAATCAAGAAAATGAGATGCTGAGGTGATGCAGAGGTTTTTATAAAGTAGGTCTGCAAACAATATCAAGTGAAGAATCCAAGACTCCAACATTACAAAAACAGAGTGTGGGACTACATTGAATCTTTTGATGCATTTTCCATTAAAGCTATTCCAAGGGAACATAATGAAAAGGTTGATTCTCTTGCAATGTCAGCTTCCCTAGTGACACCTCATCCTTCTTTTGGTAAAGACAAAGTGACCATTGAAATGGTATTCAGGCCTAGTTTACCAGATAATGCAAATCATTGGCAAGTCTTCAATGATGATAACCAAATTCTAGCCTTTTTAGAGTAAAGGGATAATTTCAATAATCTCTTCTTTGAAGGAGGTGAAAATCCACACCAAGAAGCATTCCCCAAAGAAGAGAAAGGGGGAATTGAAGGGATTGATGATGAGGAGTAATCAAATTAAAAGGGAACAAAATTCCCAAAGGCCTACTTTCTTTAGAAGACCTCTTTGAAAAACATGACAAATTCATCCAAGAGAAAGAAAAGTAATCTTCTCGATGCCCAATTGATTTTGATAAAGAAAACATTGGTACCCCAGGAGGAGCCAAGGATGGTCAATATTGGAAAAAATTTCTCTCCCGAAGAAAAAGAAGGTTTGTTTCATTACTCAAGAAATAATCGGATGTCTTGGCCTATTCTTGTGATGAACTCAAATCCTTCCAGCCAAAGGAAATGCATCACTCAATTCCTTTAAAGTAGGGTGTTAAGCCATTCAGAAGAAACAAATTCCATATAACCCAAAGATTGATGATACCATCAAGGAGGAGGTAATGAAGATGCTTATGCAAGGATCATCTTTCCCATCCACCATTCAATGTGGGTGGCTAACATTGTGTCAATATGAAAGAAGAAAGGTGAAATAAGGATATGTGTAGATTTTTCGTAACTTTGAACCAGCATCACTAAAGGAAATTATCCTCTTCATATCATGGACCATATCCTACAAGTAATCACCGGATCTGAAATGCTTTCATTACTTATGGATTCTCGTGGATATAATAAAATCAAAGTGGCAGAGGAGGACCGTACCAAGACAACCTTTACAACACCTTGGGGTACTTTTGCCTACAGCAGAATGCCTTTTGGCCTAATCAATGTAGGAGCTACCTTCCAAAGGGCGATGGATTTGGCCTTCAAATATCTGAAGCATTGCATTGTCATATATCTTAATGATCTCACAAAGTATTTTCAAAGAAGAGGGAGATCATATCTATCACTGGAATAGGTACTTGCAAGGTGTAGGAAACATGGCATATCACTATATCCAAAAAAAGTGCATTTTTGGAGTCACATAATAAGGCAATTTATTAGGGCACATCCTGAACAAACATGGAGCACACATTAATCCTGAGAGGATTAGATTCATTCAAGCATTAGCCATGCCCACAAGAAAGAAATGAGTTCATTCATTCTTCGGAAAGGTGAACTTTCTTCATCGTTTTGTGCCTGAGTTTTTGAGTTGACAAAGCACATCACTTCCATGATGAAACCACAAGAAAACTTCAAATGGAACAATGAAGGGAAGGCATCATTTGAAGAGATCAAGAAATCCATTTCCAAGGCTCCAACTCTTGTATCTCTAGATTTTAACAAAGAATTCATCATGTATTGTTATGCATCAGAACGTACGCTCTTTTTCGCTCTCATCCAAAAAAATGATGAAGGCGTGGAAGCACCTATTGCTTTCATGAGTTGTCCTTTGAAAAAGAATGAGCTAAAATATAGTCAATTGGAGAAGCATGCCTATGCAGTGGTCAAGGCTGTAAAAAACTTCAGGTTTTACATTCTCAATTCCCATATGGTGGTGATGGTCCCCGGCAAAGGCAATCAAGTCCATCTTGACACAACAGGATCCCGAGCTAAAAAGGAAATTGGATTGCAAAGACTCAAGAATATGACTTCAAGATTCGACCCTCGTAATGCTGGTAGGGGAAATTTTTGTACAAGTTGATTTCTAAAGATGAAACACTCAAAGTTCAATATGGAAAAGAATTATGTGCTTTCTCAACTTGTTCGAAGACAACCCATAGGTTCTCTTTGTCACCACTACTGATGAGTGGTATGCTGATATTGCCTATTACGACTTATGGAGAATTCCCTCCCCATCTTGATTACAAGCAAAGGAGAACACTCAAGATGAAGGAAACTAAATTTGTAATTTGGAATCATGCACTTTACAAAAGAGGCTTGGATGGTTGTTTCCTCAAGTGCGTAGATAAATAGTAACAAGAAAAATTGCTTAAAGCATACCATGACCAAGCATGTGGTGGACATTTTTCAGCAATGGTCACTGCACACAAGATCCTCCAGGAAGGTATTATTGGCCCACCATATTTGCAGACACTCAAGATTGGGTTTCTAAATGCAAAGCATGCCAATATTTTGTTGGAAGACCACAAATCGCTACATTACCACTCAGTATGTGGTTATTAAAGAACCATTTCAAAAGTGAGGGCTGAACTTCATTGGTGTTCTAACCCTCACTCAAGCGTAGGGCATACCTATGTACTCACAACAGCAATGACTACTTCACTAAATGGGTGGTGGCCATTCCCAAACAAGCCAACACCGAGACAATATGTAACTTCATCAAGGAGAATATCATAGTCTGTTTTGGGGTGCCATAGAAGATTGTAGAGATAATGCTTTGACTATTTCTCTTCAAGAGAGCTAACCAAGTTTTTCTATGGATATGGAATCTCCCTATCTCATTCTTCTCGACTAATATCCACAAAGATACGAAAGGCCGAATCGAGCAACAAGAACATTGTGACCACTTTCTCGTAAGCTTGTAAATGAGAATCAAAGGAATTGGCACAAAAGGTTATACAATGCATTTTGGGTGGATAGAATCATTCCCAAAAAGGCAATAGGTATGTCACCATTCCAACTGTTGTATGGAGTTGAAGCATAAATTCCTCTCACAATCAAGATGCAAGCTCTCAAGCTGCTACAGGCAATAGAAGATGGTCGCACAAGGATTCCATTGACAAGAGGATCCTCTTTCTTGAGAAGTCGGAAGAAAATAGAATCAAATGGTGGATTGCATTAAGGAGCACCAATTGAAAGTAAATATTATTTTTTGATAAGAAGTCCAAGGTAAGAGAATTCAAAGTTAGAGACTTCATCCTGCTATGGGATAAGAGAAGAGAACCAAAAGGCAGCCATGGAAAGTTTGATTCATTATGGCTCAGCCCATTCTAGATTCATGAAGCTTGTGGCGAGAATGATTTTATTCTCTAATATTTGATGGAATGCTGCAGAATTGCCTCGAGTGGGCAATACTTGAAATTATATCATCAGTGAAAGCGGGTTGTCCCCACCTTGTACCATAGGTGATTGTTAGGTGTGTTTCCCTTTCCATTGTGTGGTTTTGTTTCCCCTTCTGTTGTGTGTCGTGTGTTTCCTTCTCATTGTGTGTTTGTGTGTTTCCTTCTTCTAATCTTTCTTTCTCAAAGTTATACATGACTCTGCAAGGCCCAATGGATAAGGCACTGGTCAATGAATTACAGGGTCTAGAGATTGAGATTCTAGATTCCCATGTCATGTCTTCACTATGCTTAGTCCATGTCATGTCCCCAAGCTAAAGCCAGTTGTTGTCACCCTCAAAATCCCCCTCATTTTCTAAGTCAAATTCAAAATTTTGAGCTCACGCCTTCTAGAAGTGTTCAAGTAAAGTTAGAAGTCTGAAAAAATAGAGAAATTCATGCTTTAAAGTTGTTTAAACTCTCCAGTCTATGTGGTTTGATCAATTTTCCGTTTCCTCACCTAGATGAATGAAAATTCTATTGCAGCCTCCATTTAAATGAAATTTCCCATCTTTTATATGGTCATGGATCATCGAATCTTGTATTGTTCTCAATTCCTTGGTTCGTGAAAGAATTTTGAAAATCAGGCGTGAAATGGTGGAGTTTTCTTCTTCTCTTCATTTTTTCCACAGTCGTGAATGACGGGCATTCTCTTCCCCATCAAATTTTGGCTCCATTATCCACGGGTATGTGGACATATCTAATTGGAAGTGGGTCAACAGAGAACTTTGAGGTTTTGAGCCTCTTTGTAAAAAAGGCTAAAATTCATAAAGTGACCCGCAGCCCCGCCAAACACAAAGGAAAAAGTCAAATCTTGAGCCCGCCATTGGAAAGTCAAAGTGGGGAAGCAGGTCAGCGGAGCAATTTGTGTTTTTGAGCCTTTTTGTAAAAAGGGCTAAAAGTCATAAAGTGACCCGTAACCCCGATCATGCCAAGAAGGAAAAGGTCAAATGTTGAGCCCACATCAAAAAGTCAAAGCAGTGGTGGGCTTGGCGCAGAGAGCAATTTGTGTTTTTGAGCCCGCATTGAAAAAAGGTAAAATTATAAAAGTGGCCCGCGACTCTATCTCCACTCAAGTGAGGCCACATGTCAAGATCATATCAAAAGCGGGTGAGTGGGCCAAAATGTTCCAAAATGCCAAATCTCTATAAAGTCACAAAATGCAAAAGGCATCCTCCACACCCGCTCCAATAAATTTCTCCCACGTGGATGACTCTAGTTTAAAGTTTCAAAGGCAAGATGAACGGTTCAAATTCAAAGTTACAAAATGAGTGTAATGGATGCATTATGAAAAGTCTGGTTTTTTCCGCCATTGGCATTTCTTCGCAAATCAAGAATCTGAATGGACACGAAGGATTGAAGAAGTTGTAACCATTTCTTGCTAAAAAAGAAGTTGTAACCGTTTCTTGCAAGATATTTAATGGATTCTTTAAGCATTGTAGAAGGGTTGGCAATTGATCTTATAAACTCACGATTGCATTGTACTTAGAGAAAGCAAAGGAGATAGCCATTTTCTTCTACTTTCCTCCATTCTTCAATTTCTACCATTCCCACATTATGTACAACTCTGTTTAGCTTCAATACAAGAAGAAGGATTTTATAGCCTCTTTGATGAGGGGATTTTAGAAAATTTGAGTTCGCAATCTTATCTCATCTTATTGCCATTTGCAAGGTTGTTTCTTCTCATAAATGCATGTGTTAAAGTTTCTAACTAATGTGTGTAGGAATCTAATTTCCTACCTGTAACATTAGTTTCCCTATTTCATTTCTCACTCCCTTTCCCACCTTCAGACAAAGTATTCCCTAGCAAGAGATTGCTAGCTTTTCCATAGGCTTAGTGGAGTCCCCCTATTGGATCCTTGGTCGAAAGGCCACCATAGAAATCCACACTTTTTCGCACATGCATACATGACAATTGCACCGGTTAAGTAGAGGGACTTAGATTCCCATAGCATTGGCAAGGAATTCACAAATTTTTCCACCCAACAAATTCCCTCGCCAACATACCCCTTTCACTCCCTCTCACATGTCACAAGTTAGTAAGTAATGCTCTGGATTCATAGACTCATTATATTTTGATGCAACCTAGAATTCACCAATACAAGCCCAAATGTGTTGGCACATCACTCAGCCTAGACTGAGCGCTCACCCAAAGCATGCAAAGGTACCAGGCCCCTCTTTAGGGTTGTTGTTACAGGATGTTAACATGATGAAGACTTAAAGCATTCAGATCTATGACTAATATATCATTCTACAATGCATGTTCAAATCTAGATCTAGAGAATAACAAAATTAAAAGATAACCATGATGAAATCAAACATGCAATACTAAACTATAACCATGATAACACCTTGATTCAGTCCATAATCTCCATTATATTAAATTCAGTAATACACATAAGCTTCCTTACAATAATAGTAGTATACGCTCATGCATGTATCAGGTTCATCAACATAATCTCACTATAACTCAATTCTCACCCCTTCTCATGCTACACAGTTCACTACATATTTATAAGGGTGGGGACTTTCCCTTCATTGCTTACCTAATCCCAAAATAGGTCACATGCTATTATTAGCCACGTGTTGTTACAAAAATAGGCTTACATGCAAGAATGCTAACAATAGATCTCTCTTAGTCAACTATCAGTTCACAATTCTATCTTTAGCCCGCATCCATGTGAAGTGCTTCATAGCCAACCCTCCAAAAATATCCAATGCATGTCACGCAAGTCTCCAACCGATTTGTGTGCTCGGAACATGCTATCTCCAAAAATATCTCATCATCATGAAAATGGCTAAGTCTCGAATCTATCCCTCTTCTTTGTGCACAAATCTTTCCTAAGCCTCCAACACTTTTGATTGTGCTCGGCTTTCTCTGTGAACCTACTGTATGTTCTTTGCTAAGTGTCATATTCTGACTAATCAACATTACCCCACACTAATTGCATTTCCACCCTAGAAATGGTTGCCTCTAAAATGAATCAAAGAATATGAATAAAAGAAAGAATTTTGATGAATAAAATAATGTCTTTACCCTGCAACATCCTCTGCTTCAACTTGAAGAATCAATTTTGGATATTCTTCTTTTATTTCCACCTCTAAATTCTACTAATCATTGAGTGTGAATTCTACCTTTTCTGGGATATACACTGCAATTGATTCTAATTAATCATTTTCAATCTCCTTTCTCATTCTACAAGACCAACACAATGCTGGACATGATAGTCATTCTCCCTTCTAACAAGTCCATATTTTGTGTGATGAGTTTCCCAAGCTCATCCAGCCTTTCCTCAGTGGTTCTTGAGTTGTTGTAAGGGCCTCGCACTTCTACTTAACAAGTGCTAATTGTTTTGTGTGGCCTAAGGTCTCATATTTCATGGCCTTCGGACTTCATCATCCTCCAAAACACTCCTGGTTCTTATAACAACTCCAGGCTGCTGCATACAAATATTCAACGTTTGATCTACCTTCTTTAATTCCTCCTACAATCTCTCGAAGAAACCCCTCATATGATGCAATCTTTTGCATCATTTGAAGCCTTTTCCCACTCCGCTTCCTATGCTAGATCTTTTGGTTTTGCATGCATAGAGGTTCATCTTCAAGCACTAAGTCCACTAATGTACTTACATAATTGTTGGTCCAAAATCTATCGAATGGGAAGATCTATGGATGATGAGGCAAAACGATGTGCGGGCATAGCCCCTCTTTGAGACAACAAAGTGAAACTGGTTTATTGCTATTCTACTAAAGAAGAATCTATGCAAGTCTCACAATATTATGCCTTGAGGGGGTTTGGGATCTCATCCCGGTAGAGTTAGTTCCGACGAAGAACAAAAATGAATAAAGGAAGGAATAGAAAAAGATGGATCTAAGGGAGAAAAGAAAAGAATTCCAAAGTAGAAAGGTCGAGGGTTTCTGTTTTGGGCTGGTAGTAAAATAGAGCCAAACTTACTCACATAAACAAACAAAGCAATACTTGATAAACAAATGACAAAAGCATAGGTGAATCCAACAATAATAAGGCAGATCTAACTTAAGAAAGATCTAACACATAACACAGAATTCAAAGCAAAGTCTCAATTTTTTTATTAATATTTTCCTGCATACAAGAAAGCTCAAAGTCTTTCTCTCCTCACTTCTATTTTTCATACAAATTTGCTCACCCTTGAATACTACAAGTATCCATGTATTTATAGAAGGAGAAGGAGAAAGAAGACAAAAAGAGCCAATAACTATTTACAAAATATCTATAAAATATTTAAAAGTCAAATGTTGACTTTGGGGCAATTTGGTGGATGACAACATCCCATGGTGCAACATGGATGATGTCATCATTTGTGCCAACATACTTTTAAATACTTTTACAAAAATGGGATTTATCCCAGGAGGAAGGAGCCTATTCGTCATCATCCCTTGGCTTGAAAGGAGTGTCTTGCTTCTACTCAGGAGAGGTAATGTGAAATTGAGCTCGATACTCCATGAACTTGCTTACCATCACTTGAAGTTGATCCTGAGTGGGACCCTTGGTGTGATCCCCGATGACTTCACAAGTTTCTCATTCATCTCTTGAGTCTTTCAGGAGTTTGAAGTATTCATTTCCTGCCTCCATCAGGTATCCAAAAAAGTCACGCAGCCAAAAGGTTGTTGATAGATTCTATATCAAAAGTGGCCTCTGACGCTAAACCCTACGCGACATGATTTCCTTGAAAATCTGAATAGTATCATCTACCTTCCTCAAGGTGTACGATGCACCGAGTAACCCTGGAGACATTCTTAAGATGATCTACTCCATTTGATGCATGGCATCCAGGGCTTCCTCCTTGATTTTGTCTATCTTTTCCAAGACAAACTCCATTTGGTCAACCCGATAGTCTAAAGCAGTAAGGACTTTATTGGGTGCTCATGGGTGATCAAAGACACCGAATTTCACCAAGTCATCGACTGGGAAGTCAAGCATCTTCTGGAATGTCTCGTGTTGCAACCTGGCATGGTCCAACTCTTTAGAGATAGGTCCTGCTATTTCCTAGAGTTCCTTGTTCGCTTGATCTATATTTTGATAGAGCTTTGTGAACTTTGTAATCACTTCCTCACTATCTTTGAGGATCTACTCTCTCCAGAGGACACTGCTATACCTTGCTCACCGATCTTGGTGTACTCGTTTATCTTCTCTTAACTAAGAACTTCGGGAGGTTTTGGCGGCACAGTCATAGGAGTGGCATTGCCCATCTTTTGCAGAGCTTGAGAAGATGTTTGTTTTGATCTTTTGATATTCTCTTATCTTCCTTTGCTTCTTGAAGCTTCTTGTAAAGGGCATCCACTGCGGATAAGGCCTCTCCTTGCAGGCTCTCTGATGATGTTCCCATTGTGACCTGAGTCACTATAAAATCTGTAGGAGACAGATCTTCTTTCTTCTTTGTGAGATCAGGGTACACGATCTCCATAACCCTTTCACCTGAAGCACTTTGAGAGAAGCGGGTTATAGCCTTTTTCTTCTTAGGCCCTTTAGCTGGAATAACGAGAAGTCCATAGGTGCAATAGGGACTTTCCTCTTGTGTTGGCTCAGGTGTTCGGAGATCCATTCTAGACTTAAGGGAGTGGGACTAGAGGAAGAGGAGGAAATGGGGGTGGAAGAAGGAGCAACTGCAGTGGAAAAGGGAAATGTGTCGAGACACTTGGTGGTGGCATTGAGAAAGAGGCCAACACTCCAACACTCACGGGGTTAGGAGTCACTGCAAGAGAGGGAACCACGGGGGTGGAAGGGATCTGTGAGATGAGGGAAGAAATGTTGGGGGACAAATCCGCGAGGGAAGAGAAGATGGAGGAAGAGGGAGGGGGAAATGGTAGAAGACGAGGGAGAAGACACAACCAAAGGAGTGGTTGGTTGAGTGACATGAGGAGGGGAAGGAGGAGTAAGAGAGGGAACGGTTGATACTTCGTCGAGTTGTAGATGTGACAACATCCTGAGTGGATGTGTCCGTTGGAGCACTGGCCACTTCTTCTCTTCTTGGGGACACTAAGTCCATAACTTTTTCCTCGGCGGTGGAAGGAGGGCTTTCAGGAATTCTTTCTGAGCAGTGCTTTCCTCTCCTTCTATATCTTTTCCTTTGCCTTTAGGCAAGTGTTTCGTCCTAGGTGGGTGCATCGCCCAAGGGAGACATGGTAAAGTCTACCCCAAGGTAGATGATACCATTTTTCTTGCACCAATGCTCGGTGCATTGCAGAGTGCCTTTGACCCTTTCCTCTATAGTCTGAGGGGCCTTGTTTCTATCAATTTCAGCAAACGGCCAATTTTCCCCATCCATGTCTAGATAAACTTGATCAACTTCTTGATCAGTTGCTTGGAAATCCTTTGGGATGATAGCCACACCATATTGAATGATCTCTGCTCGGGGCCATGCGGAGTGATCCTTTCATCTGAGCTCAACTTCATGATATAGATCGATGTAGATATCTTCGATTTGAGGGACATGAATTGGATCGATCTTTGCCCTTGGAAGGAAATCACGAGGATCAAAGGTTGGCCTTGCCAGGAAATTATGCTTCAAATTGAGCAATTCAAGCTCTGTAAACATCTCCCGGGCTTTTCTCTGTGAAGTGCAGGTGTACCTACCCACTGTGAGGGGGAATGGAGTTCCACCCTTCTTCCTTTTCAAACACTTCTCATGGTATGTGATGAGCTGTCTAGATAGCTCCAATAGGATCAGTTGGGTCCCGCATACCTCGGCAATTTGGTGGGCTCTCCCAAGAAGTTAGCGGCTCTGAGATAGGTGAAAGTGGGGAATTGCGTGAATAACACTCCCCACTTCTCATGGTGGTGACTATGCTTTTGGTCGTTCGACCGTAAGTCATGTTGGGCCTCAAGAGGTAGATGACGCCATAGAAGAAGACATCGTTGATTTTACTGAATTGGGCTATGTTGTTCTCCAGTCTTAACTCTGGATAGTACTCGTATATTTTGACCTGGGGCCATACCCCATACCGATTCAATGCTGGGTAGTCCCTCTCTGAGGCAACAACATATACCACATAGGAGTTCATATAGAACCTCCTAGTTGTTGAAATTTGTTGAAGCTGCTCCGAGATTGTGCTGCTGATAATCTCTCCCCATTCAAAACACTAATCAGAACATTTTTATTCATTGTTTCTAAATACCTGAGCATCCACTTGTGAAAGTAATGGGCATCGGGAAGCCCAAACACCCTGCTCAGGAAGGTGATGGTGTCACTCAGCTCCTCTAAAAAGTCACTACGATGAATGACTTATGGCCACCTACTTGTCACCTTCTTATTTTTGAGGTACACCTCATTCATTAACTACATACATTTGTCTTCATTTTCAGTCCATGTCTTCATGCAATCCTCCTGGCTCACTACTACAAAATGTCGGTGGTGAGGGATACCCAACATGATCTCAAAATGTTGGGCCATGAGGTTGATTATCACCTCGCCCTTCTCATTTTCGACACATCTTGTGTCCTTATTGTAACAACGACCCACCAACATCATAAATTCATTGTTGATTGCGCTTACTGGGAGCCCTACAACAAAGTGTAGACCACTACGCCAACCAATTTATCCATCCATGGGCTGCCTGTGACCTTCTTGGTTCTGGCCCGAAGTCCTCCATGTCAATGTGCCCGAGTTCTGAATCTCTGATATCAAGATCACACTCTGCAAGAGATTCAGGCATCCTGACCCTTTGGTATTTATATTTCATTTCTTGCTCTGTTAGCTTGGCTTTACCCTTGGACTTAGTTGGCTTCTTACTCGATGAAGACATGTGTGGATCTGAGTTTAGCTGTTGATCTGCAAGAAGAATCAGGGAAGTCCATCGCAGAAGAGCCATGTTAGCTGTTAAGTCATCCATAAAAGCTTACAGAATGAAAAGTTAGCAATTTATGAGCCTCTGGGCACAAGGCGCAGCTTTATTGTAGGTTGCAGGGACTTAGAAAAGCAAGGCACACTTTGGGAAAGTGTTGCATGGGAGAAAACAGTGCCAAAAGGGGCACGGGTGCGGAAAGGTTGCACATAACATTTAGATGTTGGTGTCAAGGGATGTGATCCTACACCATTGGAAGTTTTTAGTGGGGTGTAGTTTTGGTTGGTGTTACAGAGTATTATGGTGCACCAAGGCACAAATGCAGAAGATGTAACATCAAGGTGAGGTGCGACAAGGGGTTAAGCTTTGCATGGCGCAGAAGGGCTTGCATAAAGATGAAGTGTTTTTTTCTGTAGTGCACTTGCGCCTACACCTTAGGATTTTTTTTATTTTACAAGGCATGGAAAAGGCTTCATGCTGCGTGAGTTCATAGTGCACCTTGGCGCGACTATTTTTATGCAACATGTATGAAAATTGCGTCGTTTGGAAGACAACAGATGCGATTCTCTTTACTTTTGGCTTTTAACTCTCTACTCGATTTTGATAGCAAGGGGTTAACCTTGGAAAAGTAGGGGACATAGGAGAAAAGGGGTAGGGGTCCATTCTGAGGCAAAGCCTTCCAGATTTGCAAACTTGGAAGGAGAGTGAAAAATGACTTGCAGGTGGGTAAGGTAAAATGGGTTGGGATTGTGTTATCTTCTTAGGTTCATTGTTTATTATTAATAGTCCTAATCACCTAAACCACAAAAAATCCACAAGAAGGGTAAGGGCCACTTACCAGGAATATATAACGATAAAGGAGATGATGTGGGGACCATGAACGTGAAAAATGGAAACATGTGGGGTGTGCAGGAACAACACCGACAAAGTACAGAGGAATAATCCTTTTCACATTTTTTGAATTGTGGAAATGACAGTTGGACACACCTATATATAGCAAAAAGTGCAATAAATGTGCCACCAATTTTTCCTATGGTGCACTTAAGTGGATGTCGACATGATGGGATTTGCACCTTGGCGCAGCTTTGGGGGTGTCGACACTATGTTTTCAGCACCTACAATGCACTTTAGAGAGGCGCAACATTTGGAGTGTTAACAATGACGTGTGCATTGGTGATGCATGCACCTTGGCGCACCTTTGAGAGGTGCAACATTTAGAGTGTTGACACTCCCTAGAATGTGCCAAAGGAATAGAGGGGCGCAGTTTTGGTCGATGTAACGTGAATGAAAACTATGCCCAACTCAAAAGGTTGAAAATGACCAAGTTCTAAAAACTAGATTTTCCGGAAAGGGATTTTACGCCATTCCAAACGTTAAGGGATCTCAACGGGGGACCAAAACAGAAATTTTGGTATGGTTACCCGCAAAATTGCCCTTGTCAATTTTACAAGATAACAATAATGCATTGATGAAGGAAATGTCATGGGTACCTTTGGCTCTAAGTGTGGCTTTGTTTTCACGATGTTGTCCCCAACTCTGTCTTCCATGCTTTGATGAAAACAACATTCTTCTTCAATGCCAAGTATTTTTATTGCTTTAGGCATGCTATTTCTGAATCCTTATTCTTGATCTCCTCCCTCAGCACCCTAATTGTTGTAGGCTTATCCATATTTCATCATGCCACCTCTGTTGAGATCTTCACCAAAGCATTGCTCACTTGTTCATATGACATAACAAGTAGGATTGACGATTATGTGTCGGCTTGAGATGTCTTCTTCAACCTCCTTGAAATGCATGACTCTTCACATATTTCAAAATTAGGTTCATCCATGTGTGTGTACATCGACCATGAAATTTTCTTCCTTGTGCACATGGTTGCCATATCTTCATCCATCAGCTCCCAACCATACAACTCATTTTGTGTCATTGTGCTTTGAAAACGGGCGTGGACAATTTTACCTATGTCCTTAGCATAGCCCATGACTGGTGGAACATATTCCCCACTTGTTCTCTTTGTTCTTGGCCCCTTAGGAACTTGGGCTTCAAGATTCACAACTGACTTGTTCTCATTGTTTCTGAGCGATCTCGGTTCTTTGTCTCATCTACTTCCTTTTCTCCCTCTTCTCCATCCTTCATTTCTTCATCCTTTGGTTCTTCCATATTCTCTGAGGTGTAGGGGAATTGGGCACACTTTCCTCAGACTCTTCCACCTCCTCATTCAGCTTCAACTTCCTTCTTCTCTTCTCAGTTGTCTCCTTTTGTGGAGAGATTCGAGGTGATCTGTGCACTGATTGCGGAGTAGCACCTTGGGTCCTTGTTCTCTGGATAATATTTTGAAGTGCTCTTCTTGTACCGCATCCGTGTCCTCATCATCCCATTCTTGTAGCTGAGGCAAGTAGTCATGTGCTCAAATTATTCCCTATTTGAAGGTTGTCTCCTACCTCTATGCTCCAAGCCACCACTATCCTCATGCTCCTCTTCTTCATCATCTACTTGAATTGTTTTTGTGGGCTTAGGCATTGGAACATTTTCCATTGTATGCTTACCTTTTGGCAGCCCTAGGAGTGTGAACTCATTCTCCACATACTTATTATTCTCTAGCTTGGGCTTGAGTTGAATGTACACAAGTCTTTGCTCTAGTGTCCCCAATTGCCAAGCTTACAGGCTTCATGTTTATAATATCTGAGATGAGCCTCTCAATGTAGGCATTCCGTCCTGGATATACATACTTCTTTCTTAGAGTGTGGTAGTCACAATATACCTTGTCTACATTGAAATTTAGGTGGCATGCATCTGAAAACCAGTGAACTGATGCTTCAAAATACCTTTCTGTGAAGTAATATGGTAATTTGCACCTTGGGCTCCAAGCCTCATCCTTCATGGCAAATCGCATGATGCAAAAATGTTGGTAGACTACAAACTATATTGCCTTCCCCACTACCGAAGGTAACTCCTTGGGTATATTCCACTCATACCACATCTCCGCCCTCTCTGCTTGAATGGTCCGCTCATATCATACAAGTACTTGCCAAATATTTCCGCATGTGACTTGTTCTCCATAGGGTATTCCTAGAGTTTCTCATTTGGCCCATCGGGCACCCCGATCTCCATAAACACCAAAGACAATAGAACAGCCCCGAAACTGATCTTCTCTCCTATGTGTGCTTCTTCAATGATAGTCTCCATGATGTAACTAGAGATTTTGTAAATCACTCCCTATGACATCTTCTTCGCAATGTGTAGCCACATTGTGTTTACTTGTGACCATCTTTCTTGGTCATTCAACTTTGTCACTAAGTGTGCAACTTACTTGAATGATTGGGTACTTCTTTAATTTATCAATGTCCATGTTGCGCGGACCCTTGGTGTACCCCAACTCCTTCCTTATCTCTAGGATTGTGGCCTTATCAGTCAAATCACCGTTTAGATCTACCCCGTGAATTTCAACCTCAAGTATTCTTGTTGAGATCAACACGGCTGTAATCCTTACCATACATTTTGCAAAGTAGAAGAAGTCTTTGTGTACCCTGCTCATCAACCAGTGATATAATGGTTCATATTTCCCAAAGTAGGGGAGCTCATATAATTAGTAAACCCCAAGTTGCTTTAACAACTTCTCCCAGTGTTGGTATACAGACATGTCTTATGTTGTGCACTTATTCGTCTTTGTGTTTAATAACACATCTAGATCCTTCTTATTTTTAGTTGTAAGATGATTGTAGTCACTGATATTTCTCTTCTGGATGTGGGAATCCCATTCCTAACCCATAATTACACCCTCCAGATACTACATTTATGAGAAATTACTCTTAGGGGTCATTTCAACCTCTACTTTGACCTTCTTCCCTTTTACTCCTATTGTGGTGATTTCTTTGGTGTCATCTATAACTTGTAATATTTGACTTCAAATAATCACCTTTTATCTCCTTTAACGTGAAAACCCAAACCCTATCTCGATTCAGTGTGCCCTAGTTTAAATTACGTGCCCTAGCTCTTTTGTAACGCCTTGCTTCACTCAAACCCTTCACAATTGGGGATGCAAGCTTCCTTGTGCACAAATTTGCTTGTCTCATCTCGATTCACACTCTTCACACCTGAATACTCTTCTTGCAGCTCGGTTGCACTTGGCTCTTTCAAATTATCATGATTGCAATGGTAAAAATGAACTCACATCCCTTATATAGATTTTCAAAAAGTTAGTGCATTTATTGCTTCTTCACCTACCAAAATCCTCTTATTAATTGACTATTTCTCGTTCCTTCCATGTAGTACATCTTCACGCCCAAGCTATAACCTTCTAGTGCACACCTTCCTACCCTCTAGCTATAGACTTCTCTTCAACATGCCTCTAAGCACTGAGTACCCCTTGCCACCGAGCTTTCCCTTGGTAGTTCTCATGGCCTCTACTTACCTCACGTTATACTTGTTTCTTCATTCATCTCCACCTATGGTCCTCATTTCCAGAAGCAATGTTTTTCAATTCTCCAACTTGAATAGCACCCGTAGCAGTTAGTTCCTTTCATGTGTACTTATTTTCATCATTCATGTACCTAGATATCAATAACCTACCCCACACTAAGGGTATGTGCAGTCCTCTGCGCATAAAAATTCTTCAAAATAGGAATTAGCTTCTGGCACGTAAATGCGCTTTATTACATAAACACACCAACTAAATTGACAAAGCATAAATGAACGAAGAAGGAAATACATTAAGGAAATTCAGAATTGAAAACCTAATCTAAATGGAAACACTGCCTTATTACAAACACCAAGAAGACTTATTTATAGTAGGGCTTCAGCCTACTCCCATTGAAGTAACTAGGTAACCGTATTCCATCAAGCATCTAATTGACAAGTGTCTATTTCAAGTATGTGAGTGATAACATATGGCCCCAACCAATGTACTTTGAGTTTTCCTAGATGGCACAAAAATTTAGAATCATAAAGGAGCACCATCTATCCTATCTCAAGATTTTTGTCCTTGATGTGCCTGTCATGCCATGCTTTCTGCTGACCTTTTCTTGTTTCGACTCCAATGTGATATTACTCAGTGCTCATCCAACTTGATTAAATTTTCAATCCATTCTTCTAATTATTACTCATCATCTAGACCTCCAAAGACATCCAATACACAAAGAAGGTAGCATGAATTTTATAGGAAGAACTACTTCTGTGTCAAACACTAACTGAAATGGTGTGGCTTTGTTCAACCTTTTATATGTTTTTCTATATGCCCAAAGTATTGTAGATACTTTATCATCCCAATCCTTCCTTCCAACATCACATATTTTTGTCAATGTCTGGCTCAAAATTTTGTTGAATGCCTCAGCTAGTTCCATTTTCCTGAGGATGATAGGGTGTAGTCTTATGGTGTGCAATCATGAATTCATCTAATAAAATTCTAATTGTCTCATTAAGAAAATGTGTGCCCCTATCACTGGTCAAAATTAAAGGACATCCATACCTTGTAATAATATTCTCCCATAGAAACCTGGCTGTTGTAGTTGTTGTACAATCCTTTGTAGGTGTTGCTTTTTCCCACCTTGTCAAATAGTCTATGCAAGTGATGATATAACGCGATCCAGTCCTGCACACGACTGGTGAAATAGGACCCAAAAAATTGATAGCCCATTTCTCAAATGGTTCTGCACTAGCAATAGGTCTTAGAGGCATTTCATCTCATTGACTTGGTTTCCCAAGATGTTGACAATGATCACAAGTTTTGCAATAATCGTTACAATCTTTATACAGGTCTCCCACCATAATCCAGTGAGTAGAATCTTGCATGCAGTGACATCACCTACATAGTGTCCACTTGCAATACCACCATGACCTTCCTCCATGATGTCTATGCATTCATGTTCTAGTATACAACGGCACAATACTTCATCCATGCCTAATTTGTACAAGTCACCGCTAATCAATATATAGGGTGCCACACATATAGCAAGTTGTTTCTTCTCTAAGGATTTCATTCCTTCTGGAGACATTCATGTGCGTAAAAAGACAACAATGTCCTCTAACTCGATGGTGAACATTGTAACCTGTATAATTGTGCACCGGGCATGGTATCTTCAATTTCTTGTGCTTCTTCTCCTGAATGTATTATGGATAAATGGTCCGGTCCAAAATTACTTTTCCCTAGTTTTACCACAACTATGAAATCAAATTCTTGAAATAAGAGTACCCATCTACATATGCACCCTTGTAGAATGGGCTTGTTTACCAAATACTTCAATGCAATTTGATCTGTATAAAAGAAAAATGTTGTAGCTAGTAGGTATTGTCTGAATTTATGTAGCACATAAATCATTGACAAAGCTTCGCACTCTATGGTGGTGTAATTATGTTCTACATGAGTCGATTTCTACTAGCAAAATTGATAGGATGATCTATAATACCTTCACCAGGATGAGCCAATACCGTGCCAATGGTCATGTCAAAGGTGTCCACATATACATGAAATGGTTGGTCCCATGAAGGAAAACATAGAATAGGCACGGTAGTAAGTTTCTCTTTTAATGTCTCGAATGCACGCAACTACGCTTATCCCCAAAAAAAATTTACCTTTCCATTTCAAGTAACTCCTCCAATTGTGCGTAAACTTTGGCATATCCTTTGATAAAATTTCTATAATATCCTATATGACCTAAAAACCATGCACGTCACTTTGATTGGTAGGATCTCTTAGGCCTATAATGAATGCAACCTTGGTTGGATCAACCAACAAACCTTCCTTGCAGATTATTTGTCCTAACAGTATCCCAAATGGTGTAGCAAATATGCACTTCTTGATGTTCAAAGAGATACTCAACTATCTACATCTTTCAAACATTAATCAAAAAATTTCACAATGATCCTTAACTAATCCATACACCGTCCAATCATCCAAATAAACCTGTAAGAAGTTGTGAATAAACTCCTTGAATGCTTGAACAACTATGTGCAAAAATACAACAAGCGCATTTTTCAAACCAAAAGGCATTACAGTATAGGCGAAGCTACCCCATTCAGTAGTAAAAGTATTATTTTCCTGATCCTCCTGGGCAATGCTAACCTAATGATACCCAGAGAACCCATCTGTAAATGAATAGATTTTTCACCCTACAACACCTCTTAGTATTTCCTCAGTGAATGGCGTAGGAAAGGGATTAGTCACACATGCAGCATTCAGCTCTATGTAGTCCACACAGATCCTAATCCTATCATTCTTATTGATATTGATCACCATTGGACCGACCCATTCTAACTCGTCAAGGGGCTTGATAATCCCATACTTCAGCATTTTATCAATATCTTCTTTGACCTTTTCGCACAAATTGGGGTTCATCCTATAGGGTCTTTTCCTAAATGGGTGTGCACCCTCTTTAAGCTTTATTTTCACCTCCCCTAATGATTCATGCACACCTTTAATTTTATGGTACCCCTAAGGAATAAGTCCCGATAATCCCGAGTAATTCTATGATTTTTTCCACTTTAGAAATTGACCAATAGTCTCCAACTATGGCTTCTTTAGGCTTAGTATCTGATCCAATATTTACTTGTCTTTTTCCTCATAGGTTCATGATAGGTGCACAAGGCCTTATCTCAGTCTTGTCCAACACTTCACGCCTGCATGATGAATGGTTTACATACATATTTTCTACTTCTTCGTCATCCACTAAGTAGACCATTTTTCTTTTTTTTCTCAAGGCAAGCTCATTGAAGTAGTGTGACATCGGCATTTATTTCTTCAATAAGACATGCTCCTGAGTTTCCTTCATCCAATAACTCCTGAAGGATTTCTTCAGCCTTGGCACTATCTCCCATAGTTAAGTGCTTTATGAATTTTAATGCTTCTTCCACTAGAGGCTTGGTAGAGAAGAATTCAAACATATGGGCCATTCCTGCAATTAAATCCTACCAATTTCCAGTCTCTCTATGAAGTTCTGCATATACATACCAAGCACACACGCAGGCTTGTAAATTGGAATAAAATTTGTGCACCCAGAGTGAAGGTGGTAAAGCTTTCGCCACCTATCCAAAGTCTCTCACACTTCTGAACATGATGTTGAATAGGTTGATTACCATGATATGTTTAGATTTTAGTAGGTCCATTACTCCTAAATAACCTAGTAGAAAGAGAAATCCTAATTTCATTCCATCCTACAAGATTATCCTTGTGGACCACCCACCAGCCAACAGCATTATTTTATTGCATAGTGTATATGCTAGCATATTTCTTCTTTCCAGCGGGTCCATCCACTATTCCTCCACGGTGCACAGAACACCATAGGATCTCCTTCTCTCGGTGTAACAAGGTACCAAGTTATTACCTATTCTCCTGACATAACGTGGTTTGCTTCCCTTAGGAAATATGCTCTTTACTTTGCACCCTACTAACTCATAAGTGCTATGAGCCCAATTATCACAAGTAACACTTGTAGTATCGCTAATAGACTGTGCATCCTCCCACTGAATTATTCCTTATTTAGATGGCTCAAGCATCTCTGGATCCCGGATGGCACGTACATAAATCCTATTCAGGTCTTCTTCACTCAAGGGCTCAACATAGGGTGCAAATTTTCCATCTATTAAAGGGATAATAACTCTTTCCTCCTTGTTTTCAAAGCTAATATAACCCTTGTTGAACCAAATATCAGCATTATTTGCATACCACCAAGGATTCCCCAATAGAGTTGGGAAGCTATCTGACTTTTCTAGTGCTAAAACCTCAAAATATTTTGTGAACTTGGCTCCTTGTATGGTAATAGATGCATCTTTCAAAACTTTGATGGGAGTGGCCTTAGTCTGATTAGCCATGAAAAATACATTAGAAGATGGCTGCAATGGAGGTATCCCCATTTGTACCCATGCATCTAAAGTAAGAACATTGACTTTCATGTCTGTATCAATCAGTATATTACTTAATAACCACCCATCCACAACAAAGATTCGAGTTATTTCCTTACCATAATCTAGGCTATGAGGGGGAAGATTTACATGCACAATCTTCCTACCAATCTTAGTACTTGCATGTAGAGTGTTTCCTTTTAACCAATTCCCCAATAGTGGAATGATATTATCCTAATGTAAAAATTTGCACACTTCTCTCAAGTCATCTATATCAGTTTGGATGTCTCTGATGCTCTCTTTTGCTCCATCTTCCATGATTTCTCCTTTAAATATTGTATTTCACCCTAAAGATTCCTAAGTACCTCTATGGTTTCCCGATAAACATCCTTCAATGGGCGAGTTAAGTCTTGTCATCACCAATCCGACACTATGATAATTCTTCACCGAACTCCTCGTCTATGATTATTTACTAATGCACAACCTTTAGTTTGGTGGATGTAATCTGAAACAAAACAACAAACATAACACAAGAATACCATCGACTATGATAAGACGAATGATGACAAATCTGAAATATCAAAGTAAATTATAATATTAACATGAAATTGTTACAATCTCACCCATGAGGTACTTCAAGTGTTATTGACTTCACTTGCCTTCCACCAATACTATGGGAGAAACTTTACAATTACACCTCTTAATGGCTTCTTCAACACACCTTTAAACTGATGGCTTCCTTTACACACTTCATACAATATTTCTCACTACTTCCTTCTATGCTAAATGAGGGGGGTGGCCTCTTTATTTATAGACTTCTAGGCTTATCCATCTTATCTCTAAGATAGGATAAGAAATCCACTATGACGAATCATATTCCATACCTTAACTCTTATCTGTACATGTAAGCTTATCTTTTAAGATAAGATAAACCTTATCATTTCACATGGGTTCCACATTTTTAGACTTTTTACAAATAAAATATATAAAATATTTATGACCTCACTCCTTGTCCTTATTACCAATATAATATTTCTAATTCCTAATCATGTAGACCCTACTTCTCTACTTACCCCAACTTTGACATTTTAACATTACTGGACCACTTACTTACAACTATTTACTTTTACCACAACATTCCTATTGTACTTTTGACTATTGCCATACTATACATTATTGGCGGTAAGCCATCGGCAGCGCCATTATCTTCTATCGGACGCTACTACTAATTATACTTAACAACATCCTATTCCTAATACATACATTAATGAAATAGAAATTACGGAGGAAAATTTTAGTGTCGACATCTTCCCCCTTCCTAGCTTCTACTCCGTCCTCGAGTAGACTCTTCTGGTGCTTGGAAAATCTTCAACTTGTCGTGGTTGACCCATTTCGTAATGGGAGTGCCATCCAATTCCTCCAGTCAGTACGTACCATTTTCATGCACAACTGCTATTTTGTAGGGCCCCATCCATTTTGGAATAAATTTTCTCTGTCTTCTTTTTTTGTATCTGGAATCATATACTAGAACCAAGTCATTCACATGAAATGGAGACCACCGGATCTTTTGATCAAAGTATTCCTTCTGCTTCATTTTCTTCTTATAGCTTGTATCCTTAGCTATTTCCCTCATTTCCTCTAGCAAATGAAGATGTACCAACCTTTCTTTTACTGAATCACTTTCATCCATTCTTTCATTTTTCATTACTCTGACCGTGGGAATATCAAACTCAATAGGAAGAACTGGATCAATGCCATAAGCCAACTGAAATGGGGAGTATCATGTTGCTGACTTTGATGTTTCCCTATATGCCCACAATGCTGCATGAATCCTTTTATCCCATTTATGTACCTGCAAGGCTGCATCTTTTGCTAGAATTTGACACAACACAAAATTTGTTCGTTCCACCTGTCCATTTGTGCTTGGCTTGTATGTTGTTGCCTTCCTGTGCTTAATAGAAAATTTATTGACTAGGGCTTCTACTACCTCATTAATGAAGTGGCTTCCTTGATCTGTTACAATTTCTAATGGACAACCAAATGTGACAATGCGTTCATATATGAACCTTGCCACCTCATCCATGGAAGTTGTTTTCAATGGCCTAGCTTCAACCCACTTGGTTAAATAATCTGTGGCAACTACAATATACTTATTTTGGCGTGAGGTAGTTGGAAGTGGACCTACAATGTCTATTCCCCACTTTTCAAAGGGACCAAGTGGAAGAATAGGACATAATGGAGCTGATGAAGTCTTACGGTTACCATGTGTTTGACAAATATCACATGTCTTACAATAATTATAACAATCTTTAAAAAGAGTGGGCCAGTGATAACCTGCATCCAAGATCCTTCTTGCTTGTAAGTTGTCCAGAGAAGTGCCCTCCACATGTACCATTGTGGAATTCTTCTAGCAGTTCCTTCCCTTGATCACGTCCAACTACCCTCTTGTACTGTCCATCAGGTCCTATTCGAAATAATACTCCATGCAGAATAGAATATGGACGACTGGCTTGAGTAATCTTTCTCTTAGTCTTTGCATTGGCACCATCAGGAAACTTGAATTCATTCAGATAATTCCAAATATCTATGTATTCACTAGGGATTGTGTCAAGGGATAACAATGCTGCATCGGGGAAATCATCATCATCACAAGATGATCCTAAACCATCATAGGCTCGAGAGAGTGCATCTGCATTGACATGCTTCTTTCCTAGCCTATCTATAATATCAAATTCAAATTCTTGTAGCAAAATTATCCATCTTGCTATCCTCCCTGATGGGTTAGGCTTATTGACAATATATTTTAGAGCCTGATGATCTCAAGTGTACCAAGTTGGGGACAACTATAAATTTCAAATTTAGTCTTCCACCCTATGCAAGTAATTCCTAAACTTCTTTACAAAAAAATGATAGCTAGAGCCTCTTTTTTTTTTTATGTCTGCCATTTGTTTCACTTATCGATAATAAAATTTACCTCAAAGACATGCTCATTTGTCTCAATCTCCAAAGTAAATTGGATGTTCATTCCCATTTTCATCCTTTTGGCTCAAAGTACTTCCTAGTGCTGCATATCTTCTCAGGCATCAATTTTTGTCATCAATGAATGGCTTGCTCCAATCTGATTTTTTAAAATAGGTGAAGACACCAATTCATATTAATATAATTTTGGCTTCCTTCATGTTGTTGTCCAAAAGCTTCATGTGCCTTATTTCCTAAACTTCTTTACAAAGCAAAAATGGTTCATAAGTAACATCCTTCTTCAAGAATCGGGTTAGTGGTCAGGCAATCTTTGAGAAATTCTTGATGAACCTTCTATAGTAACCCACATGGCCTAAAAATGATCTCAACTTACTTCTATTCATAGGAAATGGTAAATCTTTGATTTTTGAAACTTTATCAAGATCGCACCAATACCATCTCTGGATACAACATGCCCTAACAAAACGCCTTTAGAACATCCAAAGACACACTTTGTAGGGTTTAGTGAGGCTTGTGCTTCATCTAACCTTTGAAATGTTGTCTCCATCTCAGTGCAGTGGTCCAACTTGCTCCCATAGATGCAAAAATCATCCGTAAATACTCGATGAAGGTCCCAATGTAGGGTTCAACACCCTATTCATCAAACGCTGGAATGTTGCTTTGGAGCATTACACAACCCAAAAGGCATAACTCTATAAGCAAACGCTCCCAAGGAGTGGTGAACGTGGTCTTCAACTGATCTTTCTCTCGCTATACGGACTTGGTTGTATCCGCTATATCCATCAAAGAAAACTATAACACTCCCGGCGCCGCCTACTTCGTCCAAGATCTGATCTCGAGAATGGAAGAGGGTAATGATCCTTCTTTGTTGCCTTATTGAGCTTCCCGTAATCAACACAAATGCGTAGCTTCCCATTCTTTTTTATTGAGATCACAATGGGAGAAACCCATTCTAATTCTCCACAAAGAAATATGAATCCTACATCAAGCAACTTATCTATTTCTTCTTTTACAGCCTTGGAAAAATTAGGATTCATTCTATATGGCATTTGCTTTATAGGCTTAAGACCATCTACCACTCAATAGAATGTTCTACCCAACTTACTTGATGGAGTTCCTTGTAATCAAAAGTGAATATGTGTATGTACCTTCGAAAGAGCTAGAGGTAGGATTCCTTCTCACTCTCCATCACAAAGATCACCAATCTTTATTTGTTGGAGACGATCATCAACTTCTTCTTCGATAATTTTATGGGGTCATGAGTCGGTGTGACTGGAAGGATATCCATGATCGAAACATCAACCTCACTTTCTTCATCTTCAAAGTGTCCACTTCACCGGTACTAGAGTAATCGAGGATGTCCAATCATCGGTTTCCATCACTTGAATCCACAAAGTTCTACTTTATGATGTCGAGGATCACGTTTATCTTCACCCTCTCTCTACCATGTCCAAGTGTCATGAAGCCTTCATTCCAGTAGTTTCTTGCATGAACTCTCCTTAGCCATGGTCTTCCCAACAACATTGGGTACGCAACAGTACCATTTTTCATCACCTGAAAGTCTACCACACATACAACACCCATAATGATATTGCCACATTTGAAACTACACCTTCTCGGTTTAGTTTTTCCTTTATTTAATGACCTTAACATAAGTGTCAAGGGTGATCAATTTTTAACCCAACATATTCATTACAGACTCGGTCATTACATTAACTGCAGCACCTCCATCAACTAAGACATCATGAATTGAAATACCATTACATAATACCTCAACTTGTGGAGCATAGGGATCCACCTCTGCCTCCAAAATAGGGACCTCAACCTCCTTCCTTCGTCGAGCATTGAGTCCACTTCGCAGCTCCCGCCTCTTCTCAGAAGACATAGCCAAGAGTTGACCATATGTAATATTTGTAGGCCTTTTGGATAGATCTTCCAAGATGGAGTATGGTCCTTGCCCCTGTGAAATCAAAAATCCTACACACCCAACTTTCTTCTCCTATGTTTCTTACTAGTTTCTCCTTTCATCTTCTTAGGATCATTTCCATCTTGATTATCTTTTTCTTTCTTTCTTTTTGTTACAAACACATCTACTTCATTATTTCTACTCTTATCTACTACATCAAAAGAATTCACAGGTGTTTTTCCTTTATCATTATCTCCTTTACCAGATGTAGAAGCTCTATCTGGACAATTATACTTATAATGACCCTTTTTATAACAACCATAACATACAACTTCAGAAATATTTCTTTTTGGACCTCTATCTCCTCCCTGAGAACTAAATTCTTTTCCTTGAAGAAGATTAATAGTTAACTGACCCATCTTTTTGAGCAGATCTTCATACTCAGTAGATGTACTAGGAGAAATATTTGTGCTCACCGAGAGTGGTTGTGGATTCTGGAGCAAAGGTGCTGGTGTAGGCTCTACTTTAGCAACAATTTCTTTGGGCTCCTCTTCCATGCTTTCTTCTTGCCTTCTTGCAATCTCCTTTGCTTGTTCAATGGTAGTTGGGCGGTCATACTTCACTCGTTGTCTAATCTCTGGCTTCATCCCAAGAATGAAGTGCTTACATAGGAGATTATCCATGCCATTCATCAACCCATCCGCTAATCCTTCCTTCCGGATCTGGGCGTCGAGCTTCCTCCTTAGCTCTAGAACACGAGCATGATAATCCCTTATCTTCTCCTTCTCTCCTTGGGTTAGCTTTGTGATATCGATCATGAGATCTGCATATCTCTGTTGTTCACCAAATTCTTCAAGAAAACTTTCAGTTAATAAATCCCATGAATTTTTCACATTTCACCTAGTGTTTCAAACCACCTAAGTGCTGAACCATCCAAAAAGGTAGGAAAAAATTCAGTCCATTGTTCCCTTCTTATAAGGCCATTACAAATACAAGATCGTTTAAACTCTTGAATGAAAGAGGAAGCATCTTCATTAGATTGGGCTGAAAAAAAGGAATCTTCCCCATTTTCAAAAGTAACCACAGTGAAATACCAACCCAAAAGTACAATCAACAAGACTTATGTGCACCAATAATTAAAATCACTATAATAGAAAATAGAAATGACCATGGTAAACTATGGTAAAACTTGACTTACTGCGGTAAAAATTGACTTTACTGTGGTAAACACTATTCACAATAAAAAGTGAAGTTACTGCGGTAAATACTATTCACGGTAAAAAGTGACTTTACTATGGTAAATACTATTCACAAAAAAAATGACTTTACCATGGTAACTACTATTCACGGCAAAAATGACTTTACCATGGTAACTACTATGCACAGTAAAAACAAGGTTACCCTCCAATTGATTTTTGACTAAGTGGGAATATCTCTCCAGAAAATCCACCAACGAGGAATGGTCCCGGCAATGGAACCAAAATGTCATCACCAATCCGACACTATGATAATTCTTCACCAGGAACTCCTCGTGCTATGATTATTTACTAATGCACAGCCTTTAGTTTGGTGGATGTAATATGAAACAAAACAACAAACATAACACAAGAATACCATCGACTATGATAAGACAGAATGATGACAAATCTGAAATATCAAAGTAAATTATAATATTAACATGAAATTGTTACAATCTCACCCATGAGGTACTTCAAGTGTTATTGACTTCACTTGCCTTCCACCAATACTATGGGAGAAACTTTACAATTACACCTCTTAATGGCTTCTTCAACACACCTTTAAACTGATGGCTTCCTTTACACACTTCATACAATATTTCTCACTACTTCCTTCTATGCTAAATGAGGGGGGTGGCCTCTTTATTTATAGACTTCTAGGCTTATCCATCTTATCTCTAAGATAGGATAAGAAATCCACTCTGACGAATCATATTCCATACCTTAACTCTTATCTGTACATGTAAGCTTATCTTTTAAGATAAGATAAACCTTATCATTTCACATGGGTTCCACATTTTTAGACTTTTTACAAATAAAATATACAAAATATTTATGACCTCACTCCTTGTCCTTATTACCAATATAATATTTCTAATTCCTAATCATGTAGACCCTACTTCTCTACTTACCCCAACTTTGACATTTTAACATTACTGGACCACTTACAACAACTATTTACTTTTTACCACAACATTCCTATTGTACTTTTGACTATTATTGCTTATACATTATTGGCGGCGTCGTACTGGCAACGCCGTTATCTTCTATCGGACGCTACTACTAATTATACTTAACAACATCCTATTCCTAATACATACATTAATGAAATAGAAATTACGGAGGAAAATTTTAGTGTCGACAATCACAGTGCACCTATAACCTCTCCTTAGTGATGGTAGGATTCTATTGTAATGCTTCCCTGGCACGTGATACCTCTGCGCGGGTCATGATATTTACTTGTAATGCCTCGGACTCTGCTTCCAACTTAGGCATCCACTAATTTTCCATAGCAATTTTATCCTAACCATCCCTACACCTTTGTTTTCTTGTTTATGCTGCTTGCTAAGATGCTCATACAAGTTTGGGCATTCCTCATAACTATGATTCTTCCCATAGAAAGAATATGTAACATTATGAAGACATTCACACTGTAGTGGTCAGGAGATCCTCATGTATAACATGTTCTTTGAGGGAACTCTCTTATTCCACCACCACAACCTCATCCTCCGAATCCACCACGGTATCCTTGACCTCTGCCACGACCGCCTTCAAAACACCCTTGATTCTGATCATAGTGCGCTTAATTGTGATTCCAGTCCTAATGCTTGTTCTTTCCTTTAGATTTATATGAAACTCCTACCTTCGTACACCAATATCTATAACATCATGGATCTGACCAATCGATCGATAGTCTTACGTGTCATGAGTCATGGACCTGCAAATTTTATAGTAGCTTGAAACATTCTTCCTTATCGCACATTATAATAAACAATGGCATAATGGCTAGCATCATGGTTTAAATTACATATCTCACAATCCAACAACAGTGAGCACACCAATATGCGGAGACAACTATCCTTTGTGTGACCTTATACTTCACAATCTATGCACCAAATCCTTGTGCGCGTCTCATGTGCTAAATTTGTCAATATTTTCTCCAACTCCTTCACCATAGCTTTGATCGTGATTCTAAAAATGGGCTCACCCCAAAGTGTCTATGCTTCCTACTACCTCGGTGCATGAGGTTTCTTCAAGTGCTTTGTGTGGATCAGTGTATGTCTTATGTGATAATTCCCTCCTAAAAGGGCTAATCAAGCCCCGAACAAACCATTGTGCATGTTGGATTGTGTGTATATCATAAGAAATCTTAGATAATAATGTTTTAAAACATGCATCATAGTCTCTAACACTTTCAGTAGTGCCTTGCTTAATATCCTTCTTATACTCTTTTTCTTAAACTCAGGGATGTGAAACTCTTTAAGGAATGCATCTTTTAAAGTTGTATAGTCTATGCAAGTCTGATCAGGGTCAAAAATTTTGTACCAGCTATGTGTGCACCCCTTGTAATGTAGTAGAAAATTGGCTTGCCCTACGCTCAGAAGCCATGATTCCTTTTGCACACCACAGTATTTCACACATGTGTACGTGTTTAGCAGCATCTTCTATGCCCCTATACTCTGGAAGACGAAGAGACATCTCCATGTAAATATTCTAGGGTTGGTGTAGAGCTTGTCCACTCGATCCGAGAACCTCATGTGTTTCCTCTGCGCCTCCCGTAACCACAGATCCACTGAGCTAGAGCTACCTATACCTCATGATCTCAAACCTATAGTTAGGGTTAGACCAGAATATGTACTTCCCTGTGTCCCAACAAGAGAACCGAATCGTACTCGATAGTCAGTAAAGGATTAATACTCCTAGAAGATAGTCTAAAAATTTGCACACCCGATTATGTGCGAGATGATACACGTAAAAAGGTACTCCCATATAACAATGAAGCCATTTACGTTTCCATTTTTGTGCCTCTTATAAGACTCACTCCTACTCTCCCACTACTTGAATTATCTTGCTGATTGTTTGTTGTATTGGATCTAGAAAACCAAGCGGAAGGGTAAGGTTTCCAGGTGGATTCAGATGTGCACCTACAACCTAGGTCATCTCTGCTAGTGCACTTCTACGTGAGGCTGAGGAGGGTTCCCTATCATTCTTTCCCAAATGGGGGAGTTCCTGAGGCTCGGGTTCTACGTCTTCTGTGTGAACTTCAACTCCTTCCCAAACTATCTTTCTCCACAATGCCATTTTCTCTGCAACCTCCCACTACTTCTCTACCTCCCTCTTGTGTGCCTCATTATACTTAAGCCACCTTTCCTCTCTCTACCTTTCTACCGCTAGGTCTACCATCTTTCACCAAACCTACTCTTGCCCCCATGCATGGTGGGATTTAGTTCACCATCGGTTTTCTCTCCAAGTTCAAAGTTACCAACAAGATCTTGATCGCTAGTGGAATGCCTTGTAGGTAAGTTCCCTTGGATATCATAAAAATGTAATTCAGCTACCTCTGGGCATGAATAAGTGGAAATTGAGTACTCCAAGATATAACTATTCAAAACACCACGGAACCATGTATCCACAGTGTGAGTCCAAATCATATCAGCATCATAAAGGGCCTGAAATTCTTCCTGCATCCAAAAAGTGTGCGATACCTCCAATTCCATTTAGACGCATAAACAACTAGCCACTCGTACAATTCTACTGGAAAAATAGCAAAGAAGCTCTCATACAAATTTACAGATTATGTTCCTCCCATGCATGTGCATTAAACTCACATACAATGTTGAATCTCCATGCGTATTCTTCTTCCAGATCATGTATCCACTCTTCAACACTTTCTAGGGTCAACGGTATGTCTTCATCGTGAACCATCCTGAAACCATCTAGAAAAGAGGTCCCAAAGAACGGAACCAATGATGCAGCCTAGAATTCACCAATACAATCCCAGGCACACTAGCACATCACTCAACCTAGACTAAGCACTCACCCGAAGTGCGCAAAGGTACCAGGCCCCTCTTTAGGGTTGTTGTTGTAGGATGTTAGCATGATGAAGACTTAAAGCATTTAGATCTATGACTAATATATCATTCTACAATGCATGTTCATATCTAGATCTAAAGAATAACAAACTTAAAAGATAACCATGATGAAATCAAGCATGCAATATTGAACTATAACCATGATAACACCTTGATTTAGTCCATAATCTCATTATATTAAATCTAGTAATACACATAAGCTTCCTTACAATAACTTGAGTATACGCTCATGCATGTATCGGGTTTGTCAAAGATAATCTCACTATAACTCAATTCTCACCCCCTTCTCATGCTAAAAAGTTCACTACATATTTATAAGGGTGGGGACTTGCCCTTCACCACTTACCTAATCCCAAAATAGGTCACATGTTATTATTAGCCATGCACCATTACAAAAATAGGATTATATGCAAGAATGCTAACAATAGATCTCTCTTAGTCAACCATCAGTTCACAATTCTATCTTTATCCCACATCCATGTGAAGCACTTCATAGCCGACCCTCCAAAAATATCCAATGCATGTCATGCAAGTCTCCAACCGATTTGTGTGCTCAACACGCTATCTCCAAAAATAGCTCATCATCGTGAAAATGGCTAAGTCCCAAAACTATCCCTCTTCTTCACGTGTGATCCTTTCCTAAGCCTCCCGTGCTTTTGAATGTGCTATGCTCTTTTCGCATGAACCTTCTGTATGTTCTTTGCTAAGTGCCATATTACAGATCGATCAACATATTTCTTCCAATTCCTAATTGAATTCTTAGATGACTTTGAACCATAGTATGGGGTTAGAATATGATTCCGATTTAATTATACACTCTGTTGATTAGTACTAGCACTTGTACTTATACTAGCCTTGTTGGATTCGGGATTATCTTCTTTTGATTATGGAAATCTAACTCTTTATTTTGGGCTCACATAACTACTATTAATGCATTCCCCATTTTTTTCACATTTCCCGAATGCAAGTTTACACAATGAATGCCTTTTCAATGATAAATATTCTTCTCTTGAAATAAGTTCCACACTTATTTATTTGGATATTGAATATAACACAATATATATTACGGATGTATGACTTATACTTCTTAAAAATTCTTATAAAATTTCAATATATTCCTAATCATTGAGACAATCCCAAGTAGTTAATTCTTTGTTTGGCTCAAGGGACATATATCCTAGAAAAGGGGTATTTATCATATTTTATTAGCTACTTTTCTCCTTCCTCACTACTTTTCCTACTCTATTCCTAGTCACAGTTAGTTTCTCCTTTCCCTCAATAGTATTTGATCATCCCCATCTATTGCACTATTTGACTTCTCTTTGAAATCTTTAAATTCTTCTCTTTTGTTCTTTCTCATCCTTCTTGGTCCCCTCAAAAGTATACTTTGATTCGATCTCTTTCCTTTTCAACCCCCATTCTTCTAGAATTATATCCTTTTTTCACCTACCTAACTATTGCATATTGCATATAATTATCACCATAGCCTTTTCCACAACTAACATCTTGACTAAGAAAGGAGTTGCTTAACAAAAGTTCCTCATAATCCGGAAAAAAAAATATGCTTCGGAAAAATTCAAATGAACAAAAAATTTGGACAATAAGTTTAGTTACATACTTGTAAATAGTGGTTTGCATCCTATGATCTACAACTCGGTTCCATGGGATGCCCAATTTTCTCAAATTTTCAATATTTTTCTCTATCCTTTTGTATTATTCTTTTCCTTCATACCTAAAATAGTTAAATTTAGGT
Organism: Taxus wallichiana var. yunnanensis; assembly: GCA_018340775.1. Lineage (NCBI taxonomy): Eukaryota > Viridiplantae > Streptophyta > Pinopsida > Cupressales > Taxaceae > Taxus > Taxus wallichiana. The sequence goes on along the minus strand of CM031244.1, from coordinate 433,278,058 downwards.
TGAGATAACCAGTGGCTTCTTCGCTAAGGAATATCACACAAAAAATCTCATGAATATCTCCATAGATATGATATAATAATATTCTTTCAAAAATATTTCCCATCATAGTATCTTCAAATTCTAGAAATGATTCATCTTCTTTTCGAACCATCATTCCACATCCCTTTGTCTAGGTATCCACCTTAACATTTTTAGGTCATGAGAAAAAAACCATTTTTATAAGAGGTTTCCGTATCATGACATCATGACATGCAATAGGATGTATTATATGATAAATTCATGTTCTTCCAATAAGACAGTGTATAAAGAGATAACAAAACTTTTTATTCAAAGGCATAATAGCTACATAAAAACACACCAAAAGGAAGGGAGAGACATTAGATGGGAAAATCAAATACATATTACTTGAATTAGAACTCAAACATAACTTAGAATAGAACTTAGAGATTTAATATTAATTTAATTCAAAATTAATTGATCAACCTTCTACGCAAAGGCGCTTACATAGTTTTATATAAAATGATATAAATTTTGAGTTACCAATCCCTTCTTCTTCCTTTCCTAGAAAAATAGGATCTTCAAATTATCTATCCATTCTAAGAAAGCACCACATCTTATATAATTTTTTATTATATAGGTTAGGCATATACATTATGATTGTGTAATTATACAAACTATATTCATGTTGAATTTTAATTCCTTATACACTCACAACAATCTAAAGGAGCATGAATATGTTTTGATTATTACATATTGATATATTTGAACCAAATGAAATGGGACACATGGAAATCAAAGGAGAATGGAAGGAACACCGTGTATGATATCCTTGAGCCACAAAAACTAGGAAATTATATATATATATATATATATATATATATATATATATATATATATATATATATATATATATATATATATCCCTTTATAACAACATAGAGAGCCACAAAGACTTAGAAGCTTAAAGAGACCTAGTGGAACCAGAGATAATTTAATTGGGAGCCCATGGAACTTTTAGAATAATTCGAGGAGAAATCGAAGATAAATATTTAAGAAAGAGGGCCCCATAACTATCAAAATAATCAAGGGCATCAAGAAAGAGCTTAAGGAAACATTTATAATGCGACAAAATATAGTAATTTTTAGTCTCTCGTAGTTATATAAAGTATGTAAATTTCACATGGACTTTCAAATTAATAGAATTAGTTCTTGAGAGTATTTATTTGGTCTCATTATGTGTGTGTGTATTTATTTATATGTAATATAATATAGGATACAAGGTTGGTATCTCATTCATTTAGGATATCGACCTTGAATGAGTCACTACTCATGTTTATTACTCTTCTTATTTGGCCCCTTATAAAGATTCCTATAGTAAAATTTCCGATTTAAATTTATATTTTATTTGATAAAATGATAAAACCCCATTGGGTTCCAAATATTATCCTAGGATGTGTGTTTCCTTAAGGAAAATGTGGCATGGGAACCATTGATGTTTATATGAAAAGTATAGCTTTGTGTGCTAAATGGGTTGTTTAAATGTTTGAAGGTGGGGAATCTTGGGATTTTTTGAGACATTGTATCTTTGTAGGATATCCTTATGCCAAAATTTATTGGAATAACATTGTTTTATATACCTTATTTATCACCTTTTTCTAGTCAAGATTGAGGGACCCTTTGTTGTAAAAACATGTGAAATCATTCAAAACTATCAAATCTTACCAAAAATGTTTTGGTGAGTGGTTAGAGTTGTTTATTTTTAATGATCACAATATTTTGGGGTATCCAATCATGCCCACTAGTTTTATCCCATTTTGATGCATGATATTTCAACCCCACACGTAATCATGTATCATCTAAAAATAACTATAGTAGGTTTTATGTTTATCCATCACTGCAAAGGTTTACACCATGTTGTTAAATTCAACCATAGTCATGAAGGTATACATAAGTCACTAAGGTATTCTAAATCTATGGAGGTCTACCAAATCCATGAAGTCCTAACAAATACATGAAGGTATATTGATGGTGTGCAAAGTTGTGGATATGAGTATGCGAGAACGCATAACTTAGAGTCAATTTGAATCGGTTTGTATGGCTCGTAGGAGTTAGTTGTGTATTAAATAATAGTGTATGGTTTAACTCAAGGATTTGTGTAGGTGGATTTCACACTTGTCTAAACAAACCCATCAACCTCAAACTAAGGTGATCAATCTAATGATATGTGATATATTTTAAAATTGTAGAGCTACTAGACCTTTTGGTGATGGAAAAGGTTCTCTAAGGAGACTCCCAACCGTGATTTTATGTATCTCTTCAAATATTGTTGAGTAAATATCATCGGTGATCAATCTATATTTATGTGATATTGTTATGAATCAATTATAATTTTGATGTGTTATTTTTTATTATATATTATATTTCATGTGTAACTTTAAGGGTTGTGTGGTTGAAGGTTACTCTTAATTGAGCTCGTTGACCACATCTCGCATTATTTGATATTATAGAAAGGTTTTATTTACTTAAAATTAAGGTAGGAAAGGTATTTTGGTTTCTAAATTTATGAGTATAGGTATAAAATTGTTGTTGAAACATTCAAGAAATCATTATTGGGTAGAAGGTGTAAAGACACACAATGAGAAATTGAAGTTTTCCACATTTATGAGTATGGTTATAATTGTTTTGTAGAAATATTCCAACATAGTCCTTGGGTCAAGTGTGTAAAGGTCATGGAGATTGTATACTCTTGCTCTTAAGGGGAACTGATGGAAAAGTAGAGAATAAATACACAGAGAGGTCAAATAGACAAAAGTGCAAGGCTTGATGACATGGTTGATTTAATGAGGATAATATAGGAATTTTTAGAGGCCATAGAGATTACATAATGAGGAGGCATCATGGTGGATGATGTTAGGGAAAATTAGGTGAAGACCATAGAGACAAGGGTGAAAGCTATAGAGGAAGGAAATGACATGCAAACCGAAGGAACAAAGGAATGGATCACACATGTTATTGGAATAATGGGGAATGATCCAAAATTAGACATCCCAATTTATTTAAAAGTATTTAACTTGAGGAGCCCATTGATTAGTTAATGAAACTTGAAAATTATTTTGAGTATAAATATATGTAGGATCCTAGAAGATTCATGCTACGCCCTTAAACCTAGATCATATATTGGGATATGGATAACCAACATGTGGCTAACATAATCACTTAACATGTCATATAATATTTATTTATGATTTCATATGCTTAGTAGGTCGGCCTTGGTGCATTTCATAGCATAGTATGGTAGTAAATCATCATCATCTTGAGCACTTGAGTCTTATTGTATGGTTGGGAGGTTTCCCCCTTGAAGTGGCTAAGTCATTCTACTTTCATATCATGATAATTTAGATATATTTTTGTGTTCTTTGGTGTGTTATTGTTGTTGATATTTAGATACATCTAAATAATTTCATTACAAGTGGTATTAGAGTGTTGATCTAGCTAGATTTGTTGAAAACGATAATTGTGAAGATTATGACATATATAGAAAATGGAGGTAAATTTTTATGCAATATTTTAATTGAAGTGGAAAAATAAGTCTACTATGTTTCTCCCTAATTTCAAAATACGTGGACTTATTTTTCACAATTTATAGTTGTTTTAGTGTTTTTCATATAATTACCCCATATGATGCTATTTTGGGATATTTTCTAAGTTTCTAATATTTTTGGATATTTTTCCAAAAATTAGATAGGGGTTGTTCTCAATGTTTCTTTCTATTTGGCTAATAACCATACAAAACTTAAAACCCTAAATTTCTACCATAATCCTTGTATCTCAAGACCCAAACTCGACATCATGACATGGAGATCAACTAGAGGCCGCGGGAAGGGTGTACATGCTTTAAGGGGGAAAGTGTTCAATTTTTGCTTCTCTGTTGATCACTTTTCATAATGGCTGCAATTACGGCACCAAAGTTCTTTTTTCCATATTCTCAACTTTTTGTGTTACGATAATTATCCAAAGATGGAAAACAAAAATTCACCCACAAATTTATTTTGAAAATATGTGATCAAGTTGACCGTTGTTTAATAATCTTGTACATTAACAATATTTGCAATAGATGTTACACAACAAACTACATTTGATCGTGCAAATCAAAAATCAAAGTTAATAATCTTGTTTAGTGTTTCAGATGAGGTACAACCTCATATTCATGAGTCCACAACAGCAAAAGAATCTTGGGACAAGTTGAAAATGGTATATGAGTCAAAAAATAAGAACACAATACTTCATCTCCAAAGTCAACTATTAAACTTGAAAATGCAACCAACTGAGAAAGTTGAAATGTTTTTTAGAAGAGTGGAAAATTTGCGTGCATCACTTCAAGCTTTGGAAGAAGAAGTAACTAACACATCACTCGTGCCTATAGTATTGAGAGCTCTTCCTCCTTCTTATAGGATTTTTGTGACCACGTTAAACATAACTGGTCAAACAACAACTTTTGAAGAGTTAGTGAATATGCTCCAACAAGAGGAAGCTATTCACTTAACTAATCAAACTCAAGAGCTTGGAATGAGCAGGAACTTGCTTGTAATCAAAAAGGAAAAAAGGAACTTGGTGCATACCGATTTGTGCGAAAGTGATGATACCTAGCCACTCGGGTTTCAATATTTCATTCTCTTTGTTGATGATTTTTCAAGAAAAATGTGGATATATTGTCTTTCTACAAAAGACCAAGCTTTTGAAACTTTCAAGAAGTTTAAAGCCCTTGTTGAAACAAAGTTTGGTAGGAAAATAAAAACACTCCACTCGACTGATCGAGGGGAGAATACACCAACAATGAGTTCAATGATTTTTTGAAAACACATGGCATTCATCGTCAAATGGATCCTCCTCACACACCACAAAAAAATGGTATTGTTGAAAGGTGAAATTGTACTATCATGGATATGGTGTGATGTATGATTGATGATGTAGGTTTATCAAAAACATTTTTTGATGATGGGTTTATGAAAGCGGCTAAAATAACAATGTATTTACTAAACAGAGTTCCCACTGCAGCTCTTGATGGAGTAACACCACAGGAAGCATGGTCAGGGCATAAACCATCTATTTCACACCTTAGATTTTTAGATGTAAAGTAAAGTATGCACATTCCTAAGAAACAAAGAACTAAGCTTGATATGAAATCAAAAAACGTATCTTCTTGGGATACAAAGTGACAAAGCACTTGGCTATAGACTTATGAATCCAAGAACAAGAAGGGTATACACTAGTCGAGATGTTGATTTATTTGAGAAGAAAGAAGAATAGTCCCCTTCCATACACTCACATGATGAAAAAATCATCCCTACAGTAAAAACAAAGGATGGTAATCACTTTGATGACAGAGTGATGATGGGGAAGATAATGAAATTCAACCTCCCATAGGTAACACAAAAAGTATGCCTAAATGGTATACAAGTATGATTAGAGATGCAAAATTGGATAATGTCCCGACACATCTACCACTGGAATGAGGACTCGCAGTATGGCTCAAAATGAGGTCAATTTGGCCTTAATGGGTAAAGTTGTTGAAACTACTAAGCCATCCACAGTTTTAGAAGCCCTATAGTCTAAACCTTGGAAAGATGTTATGGATGCAAAATATAAGTCACTTATGAAAAATAATACATGGCAACTTACAGATCTTCCACCAAGGAAAAATCTAATTGGATGCAGATGGATCTTCAAAACAAAGTACAAAGCAAATGGAAAAATTGATAAACATAAGGCTAGACTAGTTGTTAAGGGATATGCTAAAAAGGAGGCATTGATTATGAGGAGACTTTTTCTCCCATAGCTAAGATAAAAAATTTCAGGTTAATATTTGCTCTAGCTGCACAATTTGGTTGGAAAATACACCAAATGGATGTGAAAAGTGCCTTTCTTAATGGTGATTTACAGGAAGAAGTTTACATGACTCAACCAGAAGGTTTTTTCATACCAGGTAAAGAGGAAAAGGTATGTAAACTAATAAAATCACTATATGGTCTAAAGCAGTCTCCCAGGGCATGGTACATAAAAATCAACGAGCATCTCATTCAACATGGATTCAACAAGAGTCCATATAATCCTAATCTCTATCTCAAAAAGTAAGGGGGAGAGATAGTGATCATTGTAGTATATGTTGATGATCTAGTCATCACTAAAGGATCGGTGAGGAAGATTGATTCAATAAAGAAAGATCTAACACAATCATTCAACATGATTGATCTCAAAGCTTTTGCATTACTGTCTTGGACTTGAATTTTGGGAAAGAGAAAATCATATCTTTGTGTCACAATTGAAATACACCAAGACAACGCTCGATAAATTTAATATGATGGATTGTAAGCCATTTTCCACACCTATAGAGACAAGAATTCAACTATCTCGAACAGATCCATCAAAACAAGTAAATGCAACTCTCTATCAGCAGTTGATCAGGAGTCTCATCTACTTGACTTACATTAGGCCGGATATCAGCTATGTAGTCAGCAATCTTTCACGGTTCATACAGGAACCAAGGGTTTCTCACTGGAAAGTAGCAAAGTAGATAATGAGGTACATCAGAGGAACTATGGACTATGGCCTAGAATACAAGAAGAATAATAACTTCTTCTTGATTGATATTCATATTCGATATCATGCAGAAACATAGATGATAGGAAATCCACTTCACGATTTGTATTATTTTTGGGATCTGACCGATATCATGGGGATTAATAAGCGAGACTTGTGTTTCAAGATCCTCTATAGAATCAGAATATCATGTAGTAGGTGGAGCTATTTGTGAAGTGATATAGCTCCAACATATACTTGAAAGATTGGGAATACCACAGAAATATCCAATTATCCTACATGTTGATAATGAAGGAGTAGTAAAACTTGTTTGGAATCTAGTTTTTCATGAGGTCACCAAACACATTGAGGTGCAGGTACATTTCATTCATGAACATGTTCAAAACAACAACATCCAGCTCCAATATTGCCCAACAGATATGCAACGTGCAGATGTCTTCACAAAGTCACTTGCTTGAGGTAAATTTGAGGGTTTTAGATAATTTTTCTCCTATTCACTTGAGACCATGTTGAATTAAGGGGGAATGTTATGAATAAAACTTATCTTAATTCATCATTAGTTGATATTTGAATAAATGTAATAAGTTAAAGTATTTAATTAAATACTTTAAACTTATGTCAATAGATATTAGTTGTCCTTAGTTGTTAGTTAACTAAGTGATAGTGTTCTCATCCCAATGTTTGTGGGATCATGTTCTATCTTGCATATTTTGTTCCCATATGATTTCTATGAGGGGCAATAGGGGCACTTAGGGAAATATGCTTTTTTGCATATTTTCTCAAGATTAGATGATTTGTTTCCATATATTGAGGATGAGATAGAAGTTGTCCAATATCTATAAATATTGCAACTCTCTCATTTGTTTTGTAATTCTTGGTTTTGATATTAATAAAATACACAAGCATCATCTTTTTTCTGTGCAAAGCTTCTATGTCAATATTTTTTTTCAAGTATTCATTGTCAAGACAAACCACTCCAAGAATGACTCCAAATAAGGAATATATGGATTTGGAATCTTCATCTTCTAGAGTATCATAGGTATTTAACCAAATTCAAAAAAAGGGTTAATAATATAGTGAGTAAAGAAGAATTTCACCATGATTTTAAAACACTGAAATATAAAAATGTAAAATAACCTTCAAGCATTAGGTGTTAATCAAATCATTGGATGGTAACCTTCACCAAGGTCTTCAATCGGTGAAGAGTGAAATGTAGATGGAGTTGGAATTAATGAGAAAGGACGTTATGAGCACTTTTTCAAGCATGAATATAGGCATGCATTCCCATTTAAGTCACCTAGGTTCCTCAAGAAATGCATACCCCGATGCACATAAAACCAACCAAGGAGGGTCCTATGCACAACCTAGTGGATCTTCTACCAATGGTGTAACATTATTCCAAAACTGAAATTCACAATTTAATGGGAATGATTTGATCAATTGAATAAACCAAATAGATATTTGTTTTTATTTGCATCAATTCTCAAGAGGGAAACAGGTGGTAATGAAATCCTTGTATATAGAGCCAGATGAATTCACTTAGTATCATTCATTGTGGGCTCAAAATAATAAGAAGACTCTTGATGTCACTTGGTTAGTTTTTTTATGAAGGAACAACAAACACAATATAGTAGTAGTGTGGATGAAAACTACTTTATCCAATTAAAAAGATATGGAAACCTAGGTCGGTGAAGGATTGTATTCATCTCTGTCCAAATCTTATCATTATGTGTGGATATAATTTCATATGACAATCTTAAGAATCTATTCATGGGTGGTCTTAAATATCACATCCAACATGAGGCAAAAAAATTTGATCCACTCAAGGTTTTTTATTCTATTATCATGGCACATAGGATAGATGAGAAATTCCTTGCCATGAAGAGGAATAAATTCACTACCATTATAGATCATAACACATTAATACCATCATTACATCAACCTACCCAATTGAGACCACAAAAAATAAAAAAGAGAAGCGAGTAAAAGGGCTATGTTATAATTGTGATAGTAAATGGAGTAAAGGACATAAATTTCCGAGAAGAAATTATTCTACATTGAGGGGTCAGATGAGGAAGAAGAAGGGGATGAAGAATTTGGTGAAGAGGAAGTGGTTCCTGAGATCATGACTGAGGAATCTCAACCAACTATATCTTGTCATGCAATTTCTGGCATTAGTACCCCAAAAACCTTAAGGTAGTTGGGTTTGTGAAGAAACAAAGGGTAGTAATATTGATTGACTATGGAAATACTCACAACTTCATCAATCATAAGTTGTCTTTGTACTTAAATTTATTTTTTTATCCAACTCCATAGTTTCAGGTCATGATGACAATGGTGGTAAATTTAGTTGTTCAGGAAAATTCCATAAGATTAATCTATCCATAGGATATTACTCTTCCCGCTAGAAGGTTCCATGTATTTCATCTCAATAGGGGGAATATAAATTGTGTTAGGGGTATAATGAATTACTACATTAGGAATCATTGAGATGAATTTCAATAATTTTTCATGTGGTTCCATTATGAAGGGGGAATTCTAATTTGTGATGGATGCAAGCAAAATATCCACAATTGGTAAGTTATCATCAAATGTATAATTTTCTTAAGAAGGGTGTCGATGGGTTTATGGAATAACTATTTTCACAAGAATCTCAACCATCAAAAGGAACTATACCATCAGATCTATAAGAAATTATTAATAAATAGTAAGTTTTTTTGGGATATACTAATAAGGGTTACCTCCCAAAAGAGATCATGATCATGTTATTCAGCTAGTACTAGAAAGACAACCACCCAACATTCAACCTTATAGATAACCTTGTCTACACAAGAGTGAGATTGAAAAATATGGTACAAGATATGTTGAAGTAGGTATTATTCACCATAGTCAAAGTGTTTACTCTTCTCCATTCATGATGATAATAAAGAATGATGAAGGTTGGCGCATGTGTCTAGACTATATAGAGCTCAACAAATACGTAGTGAAAGATAAGTATCTTATTCCTATCATTGAAGACATGTTATATGAATTACATGGGGTTGTTTATTTTACAAAATTAGATCCTCGATTTTGTTACCATTGAATCAAATTTTGTGATGAAGATATTCATAAAACAATATTTAGGACACGTGAGGGCTCAAACTCAAGTGAATATCTAGTAATGCCTTTTGTCATTACAAATGACCATCTACCTTCGAGAGTTTGATGAATTTAACATTTTGGAATTTTTGTGAAAGTTTTTCCCAATATTTTTTGATGATATATTAATCTACAACAACACTTGAAAGGAACATTTTCATCATGTCAATAAGCTAATGGACACTATTGAACAACAACACTTTGTGTGCAAGCACTCCAAGTGTTATTTTGGGGTAAGGGAGGTAGAATACTTGGGTCATATCATGTCTCATTTATGTGAAAAAGTGGATCATCGTAAGATCCAAGTATGGAAGATTAGAAGTTTCCTAAAACCTTAGGGGATTCTTAGGGATTATAGGTTATTATCACTGATTTGTGAAGAATTATGGTATAATTCAACACCACTCACAACATTGTTGAAGAAAGACTCTTTTCACTAGAATGAGGAAGAAACTCAAGCATTTGAAAATCAATGAAGAAGGCCATGTGTAACACGGCGCTTAGCCTACCACCCCGATTTCTCCAAAACCTTCATTGTTAAATTTGATGATTCAAGTTGTGGCATAGGTGTATTACTTATATAAGAGGGCCAAACCATTGCATTTGAGTTTCATAAACTCAAAGGTAAGAACCTATCAATACCAACGTTTGAGAAGGAAATGATGGATGTTCTTTATGTAGTCAAACAATGGAGACTATGTCTCACGGGTTATCACTTCAAGGTAAAGACAGATCGTGATAGCTTGAAATAATTATTAGAGTAAATATTATCATTTTAAGAACAACAAAAATGGGTCAGTAAGATGTTGGGATATGAATTTGAGATCATTTACAAAAAAGGAAAATAAAATGTGGTAGCTGATGCACTATCTAAGAGAGATGAGTCCACAAAAGAATTGTTATATTCCATGGTCATATTATAGATAGATTGCGTAAATCATGTAAGATTAGAATGACATAATGACATAGAGACCCACACTGTCATTTATAATCTCCAACAAGATCTAATAATTTCATAAAACATTGTATGGAAAGGGGATGCGTTGTGATATGAAGAACAATTGTACTTATGCAAAAACTCTAACCTTAAAATTTAGGTTCTCTCAGAGCTCCACACTTCTCCAAAAGGTGTCCATTATGGATTCCCGATAACTTATCACATAGTTAAAAAATATTTATTTTGGGAAGGGTTAAAAGGTGATGTCTATAAATTTGTAGTAGAATGTTTTGTGTGTCACCGTAAAAAGGGTGAAATTATTAAGTCTTTAGGCCTTTTGTAGACTCTATCTATTCCTAGTGAGTGGTGGACAAATGTTTCCATGGATTTCATCACAGGATTTCTGAAATCAAAATGGAAAAATGTACTTATGGTGTTTATGGATAGACTCACTAAGTATGCTCATTTTTGTGACTTGTCATATCCATTTACAACAAGTACACTTGTTATAGTTTTTATGGATATCATTCATAAGCTCTATGGAACACCCAATATTATAGTCAATGATCGTGATCCTATATTTAATAACAATTTTTGGAATGATTTATTCTCATGTTTAGGTGCTCAATTGGATTGTAGTTCATCATATCATCCCCAATCGGATGGACATAATGAGGTAATAAATAAATGTTTGTAGGGGTATCTACGAAGCTTGGATTAATATAAGTATGATATATAGGTTAAGTGGCTACCACTTGCATAATGGTGGTATAACACTTTATTTCATACTTCATCAAAAAAATTCCCCATTCTTGGCATTATAGGTTACCATCTACCACCCCTCACTTCCAACTTAAGGGTCTAGCCTAAAGTAAGAGAAATTGAAGATCGCATTTAACACCAACATGAGGTTATCTCTAACCTTAAAGAGAACTTATTAATGGCAATAAGTTGCATGAAGCAACATGTTGATCAACATCACAAAGAAGTGAAGATTTGAAGTTGGAGACTTTGTTTTTTTACAATTACAACCATTTAAGTAAATATCTTTAAAATAATATAAAAGAGATAACAACATTTCAGCCAAATATTATGTCCCTTATCAAGTGTTGTAGAAAATTATTGGGTGACATATAAATTGGAGGTTCCTCACTCAACTAAAATACATCTAATTTTCTATGTTTCTTTCTTAAAGAAGTTCATTGGGTAGAAGGTGTCTTCTCATTTAGTGTTACTAGAGCTTGATGAGGAGGGGCACATCATCTTAGATACTGAAGGAATCCTAAAAACATGTAAATAAAAAAATTTTTTCTAGGGTCATCACCAATTATCTCGATAAAATAGAAGAAGTTAGACATTGAATATGCAACATGGGAAGATGAAGCATTCAAGCAACAACATCTAGAAATTACCAACATTGTGGACAATGTTTCTTTGAAGGTGAGGGACATGTTATGCCCTTAACCTTGGGTCATATATCGAGATATGGATAGCCAAACTATGTCTAACATTATCTCTTATCATATCATATCATATTTATGTATGCTTTCATATGCTTGGTAGATCAGCCTTGGTGCATTTCATAGCATATTCGGGTATATACATAGGAGTTAGAGAGTAGTAGATTATCATCATATTGAGCACTTGATTCTTATTGTATGGTTTTAAGGTTGCCCCCTCGAAGTGGCTTAGTCATTATACTTTCATATTGCGATTATTTATCTATATTTTGGTGTTCTTTGGTGTGTTATTGCTACTAACATTTAGATATATCTAAGTAATTTCATTACAATTCAAGTTTACTTACACCAAAATTAAGGGTCACATATCTCTTTGGTGATAACATGTATAGATAGAGAAGGTGTGAAGAGGAAAACCAAAGATCAAGACTTAGGAAAGGCTAATGGAAAAACTTAAGGGTAATATTTTTCCCATGGACTACCAACTACACTTGTTTAAGAGGTTAAAAATTTATGACAGAAGATCACAACATTAAATAATACACAAAGGAGTTTTATAGACTCACCATTTGAGTAGGTCATGTGTAGAATGATGTCAATAAAATATTGCGATATATGTGTATTCCTATATTTGGATCACCTACAATATGGATTAGTTAAATAATAATAACCAAATCAATGCTACTAAAATAGAATGGGCTTATGTTGTCATTGATAAGAGAGGGACAATTGTGGTTTATTTCATTGAATAAAGTGGGTAAAAACTCTTCATATCTGTATATAAGCGTACACATAAACACAATTGAAAAATGTTAGTTGTTTTTGGTGGTTAGGGGACTTGCCTCAATCAGATTCCTAATCCTTTTAAGAAGATAAAAGACATTTTATTGATTTAAAATGATAAAATAGAAATGAAATGATAAGTATACCTCACTTAGATCGCAGGACAACCATAGTTGTGTTTCATCGAGAATCAAACCGAATCATATAGTTACGTTTCCCGCATGTATTGGAATTTTTCTAGAATAGTGTTGCAACAAGTTAGATATATCATTTGTGCTTCACTTTTCCTTCTTCAAGACATGCAAGTAAGAGAGCAAGAAAACTCAAGTATAGTCTTTGTACACTAAGATCCAGGGGTTGGAATGAGGGGGTGAGGGTGCTTTTATAGATTTGGAGTGCATAGGGGAGTGGGACACACATGGGTGCAATGTGCATTGGGCATGCACATGGGTAGGTGTGATGGGAAAAAATTAAATGTGAGTGGGTGAGGGTTAGTAAATGAGTGGTGAGTTGTCTTTTAGCTCCATTTTGTGGGGTTTTATGATTTTATTTGGTCTTTTTGTTTTATAATTTTTTTTTGTTTTTCGACTAAAGGACTTTATGTGCAAGGTACATTTTCTAATGTCTAAATTTTGTGCCTTTTGGGCTACATGTTGCAGTAAGCAAGACACAACACAAAAATCAAGAAAAATGCGGATCGTCATCTAACCCTATGATGATGGTTTTTGTGGTCACAAGCTTATATGGTTGATCAATATATAAGAACCTAGAAATATGATCAATGGGCCACTTTTACCGCATTCTATGAAGGGGTCAACATGTTGATTTCCTAAGGTAAAGCCTATAAAATCGATGATTTGATGATTGTTGATTGGTTTTCATAGAATCGGGTGAGAAGGGTTGGTGTATGATTCCCCTAAAGTGACATTTTTGGAGCCACACGTTGCCCTAGTGTAACACGGGACAAAAAGGGGTAGTTGAAGATGAGGTAGAAGGAACCTTGTAGAAGGTGTGATAAGTAGAAGCAATGAGAGCATAGCCCCGGGAGGTGCAAAGGAACACCCTATTACCAATATATACTTGAGTTAATGTAAATTATGGGGTGAAAAGGTAGAGGTGAGTGAGTATGATTTGACATCAAGTGAGATGGGTGAGTTGGGAGAAAATGGGTGCATTAGGAGTGATCTCGCAAGTTGAGCAAGCGGGTGAGTTTGGAGCAAGATGACGATTTGGGGTAAGGGTAGGAGAGACGATCCGATGAGTTGCATGGGTGAATTGTATATCTAAGAGGGGTTGAGTAAGTGGATCGAGAGTTGGTGAGTGTGTTGGGCATAAGGTGGTAAAGGGGTGTGTGTGAGGTGAGTGAGACAGTCTCAGGGTGAATTTTTATTGGGCGCCAAGTGATTGGAGACAAGGGATTCACTATAGTGATTATGTGTGGTAAGGTTATAGGTCACAATCATGACACTATAGTGAGTGGGCGTTGTGTTAAAATAAGGGATGTAATTTGTAATAGTGACTTGTGTTTGGGTGTAGAGTGGGTAGGTTGAGGAATAAGAGTGAGGAAAATTTGGTGAGTGGTTTAAGGGTAGGGAAAGGGGTCACAAAGGGTGAATCGGTGGGAGGGTTGTGGGTCGAGGTCAAGGTAGTGGGACTCATAGGGGTGATGGTGAGGTGAGTGGCGATGGGAGGGATGTTTATGTGCGGGTGGTGGTAGGGATTTGTGGGAGGGATGGGAGTGGAATGGGTAACGGGTCGAGTAGTGACCCATGGTAGAAAAGCGGGGGAGGTGGTGGTAGTTAAATTTAGTGAGTGAAGAGGAAGTCATAGTGTCACTCCGTGAAGGGGGTGTAGGATGGAGTAAGTCGTGGCAGCGACAAAGAACAGAGGGAACTTATGTGGATCCAACTGCAAGAGGTTGAAATTCCTCCAAAACACACACAATCAATTTTGTAAATCTCCAAAATCTTCAAAATAGTTTTCTTCTCATTCCTAAATCCACACTAATCTTTTACAACATTACCATCTTCCTTTTATCGACCACTATCTTTAAAAAAATCTAAAATGCCACGAAACGCTAAAACACCAAAACAATACCTACTAGTAAAACACCTTAGATGGACCCCATATTTTTCGTACAAAATATTCCTTTTTGAATTAAGGTGTACTCCAAATTTTGGATTGTTACATAAAACATAGAAAAATACATTAAAACTCTAAGTTTTAGAGAAAAAAAATCGAAGTTAATTTTAGACCACTAGATGAAGGAATTTATCCCCAAAAATATGCCAAAAATTCACCCAAGCTTTATGAAAATGTTGGTCATGGCATATTACTAATTAAGATCTACCACCCTAGAAAATTTCAAGACACTTCAACAATCGATCAAAAGTTACGGCCTTGAAGTTATGCTCCCATATCGGGGACGTAGGCTTGATCGCGCTTGTGACCAGGTAGGGAGGGAGAGGGGTTGCAGGGCCGGTCGCACTTGTGGACCGGGTAGGGAGGGTTTGGAGTGGCGGTCATGGCGGTAACTAAGGGGGTGGGTAGAGAGTGAAGTGGTGCGGAATTTTGGAGCGACGGGTCGTGGCAGCAAGAGAAAGGGGTGAGGAGTAATACATGGGTAGTGGTTACATAATTTATTTATACATTGTCTCACTTGCAGAATCCAGGTAGGGGTGAGATCACGGGGATAAGGGAAATTCCACACTTTGCGGGAGAAGTAAGTGATTGGGGTGAGTCGCAAGTGTGACCCATAGGCGAGGTTGTGGGAGCCAACAATGGATGACACGCCTAGGGGAAGAAGGTTGGCTCATTGCCAGAAGAAAGTTTGGGGACAGTGAAAGTAGTGGTTGTGATTGACATCAACCGGTGTTAGAGGATAGGTAGTAGTGATAGGGAGTGTGGGTTTGAGTGGATGGTGAGAGGGGAAAGAGGATTGGGTGGCGGGTCATGATGGTGAAGGAAGGGTGTAGTCGTGAAGAAGGGAGTTTTTGTGGATTGCATTGATAGGGAACTTGTAGGAGTCGATTAGTAATAACAACCAAGGAGGGAAATGGTGGGGTGTTTTCGGGGACATTGGCTGCTGCACTGCTAGTACCGGGTAGGAGGGAGAGAAGTGGGAGCGACGGTGGGTCATGATAGAGGTGTGGTGTGTGGGGGGAGCATAAGGGGGTTTGGAGTGAGAGGAGGAGGCGGTGAGAGTGTAGGATAGTGTGGAGCTTAGAGGTGGGTGGGATAGGTCACTTATGATAGCGATCGATGAGGAGGAGAGAGCAGTTTTGGGTGGGACTAGGCGATTAGTGGGAGCAATCATGTGACTATAGGGAAGGGGAGCAATGAGAAAGAGGAAGATGCCAAACTATGATGAGTGAGTGCGAGGAAGTGGTATGAGCCACAAGTGTGACTCGAACATGTATGAAGGGCATCATAGGAATGGCTAAGTGACGGTTGAATTGTGATTTGTAGGTGGAGTGTAGGGAATATATAGAGCGGAGGTGGAGAAAAGAGTGCATTTTTCTATGTGGGGACCATAGGGGCACCGAGTGGAGTGGAGATGACGTACCCACATGAGAGACTAACACCAAGGTAGAGGTCCACCTAGTTAAAGGTGAGCCCGATGTGTGGTATATTTTTTATTTTTATGATCAATTATGATTTTTATTGACTTTTGGAGGCTATCGCAATCATTTTGACTATGTTGTAATCACGCCTCAACCTTGTTGGGGCCGTGTTGTGACCGCCCACAACCGCTAGGTGTAAAGTTTTGAGGGTGAGGTGATGGAGTGTGAGACTGATGAAGGGCATGATTTGTGGATGCGGGGATGATACTACGAATGTGGGGTTATTTTATATTACATGGATTGAGCAGGTGAGGATGGATATGTGTTTATTGATGGTACTGATGGAGAGATGGGATAGTGATACTAATACTTTTCATCTAGTGACTAGTGAGATGACAATCACCTTTTAGGATGTATGGAGGATCTTTCGTATTTTGATTGAGGGTGAACATGTGGTGTCGATGGCGGATGTGATGATGTGAGATGGTATATTATGGGCCCGTGGTTGAGGGTATTGATGTGGAGAGTGGGGATTCCATTATCACGAGAATTATGATCGGATACAAGTACATGGTTCATGGCATATTTGTGCAACATGATTTATAGTATTATATTTCCATATTCATCAGGATACACATTTTTGTGAGGTCTAGTTGAGGTATTGGTGGAGATGATAGAGCATGGGACTATATATGCATGGGGAAGGCACTCACACGACACGACGTATTTGGAGTTGTAATAATATACTATTTGTGTTGAGTTGTGGAGCTCAATTACTTCAGTTTAGCTTGCAATGTGAAACTTGCTAGAAAACACAATAACCATCATCGGTTAGGGGAACTAGCATCGGTCACCCAGCGACATCGGTCGGGAAAGGAGGAACCAACATCGGTTAGGACTAACCGACATCGGTTACCTGTGTGAGGATGTTTTAATTAACTCTCGGGAATTAGATCTATTTTTAGCATTAAAGTATATCTATTGATTGTAATTACATGGCTAAGTGCCCTAAGTCTATAAATGACTATATAAGCATGAAAGCTAGGGTTTAGAAGTAATGAGAGAGAGAATTCTTGGTGATGAAGCAAAAATCTTGAGAGAAAGAAATTATTGTACATCTAAGAGGTGTGGAAGATTGTAAATCTTCATTGTATATCTTGTCAAAGCTTTGGATAATAGATTGGATTGTTTCTTAGTGGACGTATCCCACACTGGGTGAACCACGTTAAATCTAGTGTTGATTTATGTCTCTTGTTTTGTATATTTCTTCTGGTAGAATATCCGCTTTTATTTGCATGTATGCTTAGATCAAATATATTGTTTGTACAACCAGTGTGCTAACCCAAAAAAATTGGTTGAGGTGGGCTTGAGTATCGAAGTGTTGTTACAGTGTGGGTGTGGGAGCATATAATAGTGGATAGGCCTCATGGGTTACCTTATTCGATCTATGAGTAGTTCTTAGCGAAAGAACCTTTCTTACTATGATGGAGAATGGATAGAGAGGTAATTAAGCATAGGTCGTATGAGTGCGTGATGGATCGGTATCGATAGATGTTATCTAGTTTAGAGTCGAATGATATTGTATAGAGGCCATATAGGGAGGTGGCAAGAGGATGTAGCATAGCTATTTCGAGTATAGAGGGCGATATGGGTGATTGGTAGGTGACCACAATAGATAGAGCTATTCCAATATGGGTGTGTGATGAGGCAATTTGGGCTACGTGCGGGAGTGCCACTAGAGCCTATTAGATACTCACACCGGAGTGAAGATGGGTGAATAGTGTCATTGTACAACATGACATGTGATGAGGATGATGCCCCAGTAGATATTTACATGGGTGATGATGCAATAACTACACGATATTTTGATATGTGGTTAGCGGTGTATGGGTTGATAGGGTTTGTGGTGGTAGGGGCTCCATAGATGAGAGAGCCACAAGATGGCGATAGTGTGAAGGATGATGATGAGATACGTACATCAAAGATAACCAAGATAAAGGAAGATGATTTCCCTGTATGGATCCGAGAGGTGTAGGGTAGCACACTCAATAGATGTTAGTGTACAAAGGGTTGATGAGGTAGAGGATGTGACAGAGATTCACGAGGTACTTGTAGAGGAAATTGGAGGCGGAGTTATGATGGATCATCCCATATTCGAGATTGATGGAGTAGCACAATGTACATGTGGGTGAAGCTAAGGAAGGATCCGATGGCATATATGGAGATGGGTGAGGGTAATGGGCAGCGAGTGGTGCTAGAGCCACCGCACTAAGCCAAAGGCCGAGATGTAGAGAGTTTAGTGGAGTCGGTGTTGGCTTCTCTCCGGGATGAGGTGATGAAAAAGTGAGATAGATTACGAGATGGATCGATTTAGTTATAGAGATGTCGTGATTTGGCTCGAGCACGGATTGATTATTTGTATCATCATATTCTAGTACCGTCAAATGTTGCGAGACGTATCCACAAGCTAAAGACTATAGTGGCAAAGTGGGAGCACAATCAAGAGTGAGTCACTCACTAGAGGCATGGTAGCTACACACAAGTGTGATTGAGTTCATCAAGAGGTCCCGAGAGGAGGCATTAGCACATGGCAATTAGGATATTTCTAGAGAGGGTGTGTGTGTTGTGTATTACGAGGTATTTATATGATTGCATGCCCCACATGTGGTGGTACATCCTTTCTCATGATCTTCTAGTTCGAGGTCCAAGACACACATGAATGACATGGGTCCTCCTAGGAGTGGATAAGTGCTTCCAACATGATCACATATATGTGACAATAGACCAAGAATTGATGTAGGATCGATCCATAATTGTAGTGACGTCTAATCACATTTTTTTATGTACGAACGATACACACACACACACACACACACACACACACACACACACACACACATATACACATGAGACATCGATCTCATCCTTTTGTCCTAGTATAAAAATGACTCATCATATGCTCAATGAATGTGTGTATGTGTTTGTGATGTTGTTTAATGAAATGGACATATACAATGGTGAATTACTATTTATTTTTTGCTTTTCTTGTATTCTTGCAAGGACACGTGACTATAGATATGCAAGTATGTAGTATATAAAATTTGAATGATGCATATGTGTGTGTAGTTTATCATGGTGTGAACATGACATAATGCTTATAGGTGTACTATGTTAGGAATATCACATTAGCACTCACATTATATGGGTGGTTTATTATGTGATATAATTATAAGAGAGATAAATTAGTTTGGTGTGAGTTGTTCGGTTGTTGACCGAACTCACGTGAATAGGATATTGTTGAATAGTTAAAGCTAACTCCTTATTTCTAGGAGCAGCTTGACCTATAAATATGTAATATGTTTCATATGAAATCAATGAAGAACATTATTGTGTTAACTCTGTCCAAATTTAAGATTTGGTATAGAGTAGGATTTCTTGAGAATTATTTGTGTAAAATGAGTTTGTGAAATCTGTGAGGGGAAGATCCATTGCAATGCTTGGTCACCCTGGTTAATGAGAGAAGAATAAGTCTTTCAAGTCTTTTAATTACTTTTTTACTTGTAGAAATGCGTAGCGAATGAGTGGCGAGCTGGAGATTTCAATCATCTAAATATAATCAGCATTTTTGGTTTCCAATATATTATTGCAGTTGTACGTGCTTCTCATTTTAAACTCAAAAGATCGTGCCCTTGACAGTCTCGCAACATCTGACATTTTTGCATCCGGGCAGTGTGGGCAGACATTTTTGCGTGTTGGTGATTATTCCCGTGCACCATCAATGTACTTCGGATGTTCACAATTCAATACTGTGAGTGGCTCGCTTGTTGGTGACAATAATTAATTGCCATGATCCACGATTAAAAAAACAATTTTTTTGCATGATGGTTGAGTGTCACTCCACACGAATCCATATTCCTAGCTCAACACGTGGCTTTCATTTTCTGCAGTTTTTAAATATGCAAATGGTGAAGAACACGTGCTCTTGAAATAGAGGTCACAAGTTCAAATCCTACTTTGGGGGTAGGGTATGTATGCCTCGTTTGTAGCAAAATTAGTTGCCTCCCGCATGTGAGTACGGGGTAGTCCCATATGCTATAAGTCGCTTGAGACCCAAAAATAGGCCGCCAACATCGTGGACTGTAAAAACCTATTACTATTACTATTAAATGTGTTAGTAGTTTTATTTTATGTTCTTTTTGGTAAAAAAAAAGTGATTATTCATTGAGTCGTTTAGTTATTTATTTATTTTTGGTTAAATTTGCTTGTATTTGTTTGTCAATTGTCTTAGTGTTAAAGTGTCTTTTGGGTCAATTTATTCTCTATAACTTAGGTTTAGTATTTAATTATAAGGTTTAGTTGTGTCTTAAAATAAAATTTTATGTTGACTCATCCTAAAAACGAGTAATTGTAATGGTCTCATTTGTTTATAAAAGCTAATATTTAATTGGATTTTAGGTGAGTCATTAATAATATGTTTTAGATTGTAAGTGTCATAGTCGTTGTATTGTCAAATATGGAAGTCATCAAAAGAAAAGTGTAGATTATGAGTCATTGTCAAAGAGTCAAAAAATTAAGTCAATTGTAACTTTTTATTATTGTTAAGTCTAATTCGTGGGTGTTTTCAAAGTTGTATGTCAATGATATCTTGTCAAAAAGGGCAAATTATCACTTCATTGTTCAAGTATATTCATCTTGTAGTCTCAAAAGTGTCAAAAAATAAAATAAATAAATTGCCTTACGGATGCATTTTCGGTGTTACTCGACATCTTGGAAACCATTAATCTTAAAAATCCAACTTTGTTGAGTTACCAATATTTAACTAGAGGACTGGAGGTACGGAGGTTGGAGGTCGATCAACAACCTCTTGTCAATCACCAACGATGGGGCCGCATTTTGTTGTGGTGACATTATTGTGGTGTGAGTATTTGCTTTCAATTTTTGCAGTGTGTTTCTTTTCAGAGTTCCTATTTTGTGTGGTTCTAGATGTTGGAAAAATATTTATGTTGGAGTGCAGATGATTGTCAATCATCCTATGACTAGTGTGATCCTCTGACTATCGTACTTTGTTGGAAGATGGTTTTCTTTTGAATACGTTCACTTGCAATGGTGACCATGTGCAACAAGATCTAACTAGCAAGATCCAGTCAGTAGTATGTACTTTGATATAGTTTGCTTCTCAGTGTTTGTGTGGAAATTTCACATTTTGGGGGGGAACACGACACCAATGTTCCATTTCCATTATGAGCCCAAAATGACTAAAGTCAAAGGTGAATTCCAGTGGCAGTGGTAGTTTCTTATGTTGTTCGATATCGAGTGGCAATGATCGACAACAATGGCTGCAATTAAGAACATTACGATTCTTATAGGAAGTAATGTGAAATATCTTTCTGTATATATTCTATTGTGCAATTTTTTAATAAGCGAGTTGTGATTCCTATATACTTCCCTAATGTACAATCACAGTGGAAAACAAAAACACCAGAGTAAGTCAGTTCATGGATCTTGAAAGGGTTTTGGGAGGATCCATAAAACCACACGAGATGGACAGTTGATGGGGCATGTTCATGTCGAGATTTGTGGTAAGCTGTTTTAAAACCATGGAATAAGAGAGCCTTTATTTTGATCAAGATCATGAGTCACATTGTAGGACATGTTTCACATGGGTGATCATACTGCAGTTGAGAGTGTGTATGTTTTTCTACCATGTTTGCACTAAGGAGGGAATGTTAGGAATATCACATTAGCACTCACTTTAAATGAGTGGTTTATTATGTGATATAATTATAAGAGACATAAATTAGTTTTTGTGAGTTATTCGGTTGTTGACTGAACTCATGTGAATAGGATATTGTTGAATAGTTAAAGCTAACTCCTTATTTCTAGGAGCATCTTGACCTATAAATATGTAATATGTTTCATATGAAATCAACAAAGAACATTATTGTGTTAGCTCTATCCAAATTTAAGATACTAGAACTCACAAGTGGACATGAACATGTGTGAAATCAATATAAAGAAAACCAATGATTTGAATAAAGTCTAACGAACACAAGGCGACATACTAGACCTTAATTTCATTGGGTAAATTTGAGTCATTTATTGTTTATTTGCTAGCCATGCATCCATATCCCCACGGAGATACATTTGATTCTAATCACATCATTGCTCTACTACCACCAGCATCCATAGCCCGATAGAGATGCTGAAAATACCCCTTCGAGAGATTTATTGATATCAATTTTATTTTGCTGATATTTCTTTGTTTTTCTCTTTTGTGTCCTTTTATCTATTGATTTTTCATTCTTTTCTTTCTTTTTGACATGATATTCAACTCTCTCTCTAGGGGTTTAGAACCACTATGACTCAATGGAGGAGGTGGAAAGTGAGTATGAGACATCATTGGATGCAGCCAAAAATAAAGTCCTTTAGTGTTTGCAAAATATTTTTAATATGTGTAAAGTGCATGGATCTCTCAAAAATTAAGTCATTCTTAAATCCAAGAGACAAAGACTAGGTTCAAAATACCGGAGTTAGCCATATGAAAACTAACATGAGGGTGTCCACACCGATTGCTTCATGCCTAAAAGCATTGAGACACCTATATATAAATGAATTGTGAAAAGATGGTTTTGTGGATGAATTGATAGGTACACATGGATCAAACAAAATCAACAATGCATATAGATAGTCACATGACTCTTTTTTTGTATTTTTGTAATTTTATATTATTTTTGTGTTTTTGAAAAAAATTTTTGGAATTTTTTCATATATTTTATTGTTTTTGTGATTTTAGGCATAAAAGCACCACAAATGCATGGCATTTAATATCTCAATTTCTTCATTACCATCCATGTCAACCAACTTGTAAGCCCCAAACCCATATTTTTGAATGATCACATATGGCCCAAACCAGTTAGGGGAAATTTATCCCATTGGTCAGGTGCTTGAGATGAATTTTGTTGATTCTCTTTGAGAACAAGATCACCTAACTCAAACTCATGAATATGAACTTTTTGTGATAAGATCTTGTTATACGATCATGGTAGACTTGGAGATGTTCAGAGCATTAACATGCCTTTCATCAAGTAGATCAAGTTGGGTAAGGCATTCATGATGGTAATCATCATCAATAATGAATTCTTGTAGAGTGACACATAAGGATGGATTTCAAGCTCAAGGGCATAACAACTTCAGCCCCATATACTAGGGAAAAAGTGTAGCTCCTGTAGGTGTGTGAATACTAGTGTGATATGCCCAAAGTGCATAAGGAAATTACATGTGCAATCTCTATGGGAAGCATTGACAATTTTTGGAGAATATTTTTAATGGTTTTATTAGAAGATTTTTCCTGTCCATTAGCTTGCAGATAATATGGTGTGGAAAAATATGTTGAATTTTGTACTTATCACACAATGCCTTGACATCCTTATTCTTGAACGAGATTCCATTATCTTAAATGATCTTAGTGGGGATGCTGAAATGACAAATGATATGTTGGACAATGAATTTGACAATTTGGGGTTCTATGGTACGTGTGCAAGTGGTGCAACCTCAACCCACTTCATGAAGTATTCAATAGCAGTAATAATAAATGCATGTGACCATCAGAAGATAGTGGGGAAAACTTTCCCATAAGGTCAAGTCCCCATTGGGAAAAGGGCCAAATGGATTGAAGAGGTTGTAACTCTTGTGTGGGAAGATGTGATAGATTTGTAAACTTTTGACATTTCTCACAACAAACATATGTAAAAACATCTTGTTCTAAAGAAGGCCAATAATAACCCATGTAGAGGATGCATTTAGTGATATCATGCCACTAAAGTGACCTCCACATGTACCATCATGTGCTTTAATAAGCACAATGATAGTCTCTTTGAGGTAGAAAACATCATAGTAATATACCATCATCATAACCACGTTTGTAGAGAAGGTCTCCAATGAGGAAAAATGAGTAGCTCATTGTCAAAAATTACTTCATCCATCTTTATTAAGGCCAATGGGGAGTATTGAATTTCAAATATGTAACAAGTTCTTCATACCAAAGTGGTGGTGGCATAGTTTCAATTTGAAAAATGTCGAGTGTTTGAGTATGATCAAAGGATGGTTGCGTTAGCACACAAATGGGAACATGGATAATGTCAGCTTCTTTTTCTAAAGGTATATATGATCCTAAAGAGGCCATGGTGTCTAAAAATGATTGGTAGAACTGTGGAGTAGTCTCGATCTCAAAATGGGAAAATTGAGTGAGCAATGAATCAACAAGAGTCTTATATTGTTGCAATGTGTCATTATGACACTAGGTAGGACCCTAGGATTTGATTGACAACTAATTGAGAATCACCAAAAATTCACAATCATTTTGATTTTGAGAGAAATAGCTAATTGAATACCAATGACAAGAGCCTCATACTCATCATGTTGTTTGTGCATGGAAAATCAAGTTTAAATGATAATGGAATAGAGGCTCCTTGGGGTGTGACAAAAACTACTCCTGTGCCTCCTCCTTGGTCAGTTTTGGATCCATCAAAATGTAAATTCATATCAAATTCCTCATTGTTGGCATCAATATAATCCTCACTTTTAGATACAGTAAAGATGGAATCATCTAGTAGATCAATATTGAGTGGTCTTGAATCATGAAGAGGGGCTTCAACTAACTGATCGAAAATCACTTGACCTTTAATAGACTTTTGTGAAATGAAATGTAGGTCAAATTTGGTGAGTAACATGATCCATTTAGATGTGCGGATATTGTGATATGTCTTTCTCATCATATAATGCAAAGGATCCATTTTAGCAACAACATATGTCATGTGATTGAGCATGTAATGTCAAAGTTTTTGTGTGGAGAATACTATGGCCAAACAAATCTTCTCGATGTGTGCATAGTTAAGCTCATAAGTGATGAGTGTGTGACTAATGTAATAAATGGTGATTCATGATTGTCAACATTTCATTGAGCTAACATACTTCCCAGAGTGAAGTCAATATAATATAAAATAGAATGACAATTTAGGTTGTGGAGGTGACAACACAGAGAAGTGAGAATATACTTTTTAAGTTGTTCAAATGCAATGTGACACTCCTCCCCCTAGTTGAAAGGTAACACCTTTTCTAAGGAGTTGATTAAATGGATGAAAACAATCAAAAAGTTACATGTGATAAAGCATCAAATAGCTTGGATCTTTCCTTGAAGGCTACATAATTGTTTGATGTTTGTAGGGGAGGAGGCATGTCCACGATGGCTTTAACTTTAGCTGATCCACCTCAATGCCTCGACATGAGACAATGAAGCCAAGTAACTTTCTTGATGTTACTCTAAAATACATTTCTTAGGATTCAACCAAATTTTGTATTCCAAAGGTACAAATATTTTACGTAAAATTTTATGTGATCAGAACATAGCTTTGGACTTGGTGAGAATATCATCAACATAATATTCTATATATCATGAATGTAGTCATGGAATACATAGGTCATAACACGTTGATAGGTCACACCAACATTTTTGAGTCCAAAGGGCATCACTTTATAGAAAAATGTCCCCAAGGAGTGGTGAAAGAAGTCTTATGTTGGTCTTCGGGAGAAATTATAATCTGATTATAACTAGAGAAACCATCCATGAAAGAGAAATTTCATGACCGGTGGTATTTTTGACAATAGTATCAATATTTGGAAAAGGAAAGTCATCCTTAGAAAAGCTTTATTGACATCCCTAAAGTCAGTGCAAACACGTAGACCACCAGTTTTCTTTCCCATGGGGACCATGTTAGAGACCCATTATAGATAGTTAATTGGTTGGATGAAACCAACATCAAGAAGTTTTTGTAGCTCTTCCTTGACTAGTAATGCAACACATGGGTGCATCTTACGTAACTTTTGTTTGATGGTTTGCATCAGGTTTTAACACCAAGTTGTGAACAATTGTATCTGGATCCATTCCTGGCATATCAACATATGACCAAGAAAAGACATTAACAAAATCTCAAGAGTGATGTGTACTCGACACGTTCCTCATATGATAATCACTTTCCAAGGAGGACTATGCGAGGTTATTTAGGAGTACCTATGTTGACTTCAATAGTTTCTTTGATAAACATATGATGCCTCATCAAGATGATCAAAAGTGGGAAGCTCATTAGTAGGCTCTAGGGGTATGTCATTAGTGTCTCCAAAGTATGCTTCATTGTGAAATTGAGTGTCTTGTGTAATGGATTTGTAGGGTTCCTTGTCCATGGCACCCAAGTGACATAAGATAGCTTCTTCTGAAGTGAATAGATCCAAGGGCACTGACTTGTCTGCAAGATGATAATCAATAGGAAATGTCTTAACTCTATTGATGGTAATGTTATTTTGAAGGATAAGACAATCCTATAGGGGTGAAGTGGGAGGTTGACCAATGTCATCGTGATGTGAAGGTAAATGGTAGGGAATGGGATGATTGATAGACCAATCAAATATTGTTCCAAATTCATGGAATAATTATAAAATGGAACCATGTGGATTCATTAAGGAATATGTGTGAATGATCGGGTATGAAAGAGTGACTAAGAACTACATGAATATGAATGATAGGATCTGTCCATCTAGATTGGAAACTCATATCGAAAAATTTCTTTTTGTGAGGGTTTTCAATATCATCATCAAGCTTGGTATATCCTAATCCAGATTTGTTCAGAGGCTAGTTTATAACAGGGTGAATAGGAGTGGAAATTCCTTGTTCAAACTTTCCCAATCCATAACCTTTCCATCCTTGGTCGAGTAGAAATGCATTGTGAAATCTGGTTTTGAAAGATATGAGATGTCATATGTGAATCAATATTTTGCAATAGATACATTGTTGACAGTGGATGAGTTGCAATATCATATCCCCATACAAAAATAAGTGTTTCTTGGGAGGGATTCCAAAATACCCAAAGACCCTTTGACACATTGTGTAGGGGATGGTCTACCCATTTCTTTGATAGTTGGCATATTAGGTAGAGAAATCGTGGCATAAGGAAGTTTGTATTCCCCAAGGCCAACAAATTGTGCATCATTTGTCATGGGAGCTTTACCATGATCTTGAGGTATACTACTAGATACAAGTTTACTACTAGAAGGAATAAAACTCAACTCCATCGATGGAGAAGATGACAAGGGTGGTGGGGGAAGTATGATGACTTTTGATAGTGATGTTGAAGGTTGATCATGAGATGATGATGAAGAAGTAGGTGTGTCATGTGATTGTTGTGGGTTCAAAATGTTGTGTTGATGATGATGGGTCAACTATAGTAGGTATATGGGTAGATGTGTTAGATACATCCACGAGAGATGAAATGATTGGTGTGACTGGTGTAATGGGAACCACTCTTCCAATGAAAAAAGTGATATTATTGTAATATTTAAATGGTTCAACATCAAGCGGTGACACAATGTGTGACTCCATCCTTGTGTATATTTGAGACATTGATGAAGGGTGGATGAAATACATTTCATTTCATGAATCCAAGGATGTCCCAACAAGATGTTGTATTGTAGTTCTCCTTCTATGACATATAAAAGGGTGTGGAGTGACTTAGACCCAACTTTCATTGGTAAAAAATAGTGCCCAATGTGATCCAACGCGTAAGGGCATCATTGAATGCGCGTAATTGTAATGTCGAGGTGAAAGATGAGATAATGGTATGTTGAGATGATGTAAGGTGGAAGATGATATGATATTGATGTTTGATCCATTGTCAATCAAGACACATTTGAATGTTTTGTATTCAATTTCAACGATGATAAATAAGGGTGGATCACGAGGCTCAATTCCCCTACACGTGATGAAAAGAGGTGATTCAAACTTGATCTCATAGTCATAGAACATGATTGATGATGAAGCCACAATATGAAGATTTCCCACGAAATGTGAAAAAGCATTGGATTTTGTGTGGTCAATTCAATTGACTTTAAAGCCTCAATAAGCACTTCACGATGATGATTAGAAGATTGAACAATGAGATCATATAATGAGATCTTAGTCGATGTACTCTTTAATTGATTAATCAAATTATTCTTGAGAGTAATGACCAGTTGTGAAGATGATGCCACATTTGGTGATTGAGAAATCATGGGTGTCATTTCGGGTGTAGATTAGGCTTTGTATTGGCAAGCTTGGTTTCTTGTTATAATGTGAATCATACCAATAAAATCTTGGTGAGATGAAGATGATGCATGTTCATGAACTTGGTTGGTTAAAGCCATGTGATGGGAGTGGATTCTTGAAGACATCTAAATTTTGATTTTGGGGGCCATGGCATTATCAACTTGAATAACACCTTTTTCAATTAAGTCTTGAATAACATTACACAATTGTCGACACTTATCTATTGTGTGACCCACGATTCTATGGTAGGTGCATTTATTAGTAGATTGTTGATGATGCCAAATGGTTTTGGTGCATTTAGGATCTTCTTGTCGTATTGGTGGAAGTGAGATAAGTTGAGCATCGAGGCATTTTTAGAATGATAGATAGTGATTTAATCAAATGAGTGTATTGGCAACATGTTTTGAAATGGATCTCGTGATGTACTTTGTGGCTCATAGTTGTTGTGGGTTATTAGGAGCCATGGAAGTATTCTTGGAGGTGTTTGATGTAGATCCTTGATTAGATTGGAGGATGACCTGATTTACTTGAGGAGTCTTTTTGGTGAACTTAGAGAAATCATTCTTCTTATGAAGCTTGACCTCTCTAGTACTAACATGGACATCTTTGATTCTCTTAGCCATTAGTATGGCTTCCTCAAATGACCAAAACTATTGAATTTGAAGAGTGTGAGATATATGTTTGGCACAACTCTTAGTGAATAATTGAGTAAGTTTTGGTTGAGGAATGGGAAAGTAAGTTCATGAATGAAATGGATCTCCAATGTGATACATAATCAATTATGGGCTCATCATCAATTGTTTTAGATTATAGAGATCAGATAAGGTAGTACACTTGGTAACATTGATTAAAAATGATCAAGGAATAATCGGCTAGTTTTTCAAATGAAATGATGTTATATTGAGTAAGGTAACATACCAATCTAAAGCTTGACCACCTAATGACAAGGGGAATGTTCGTAACATATAAGTGCATCATCATGACTAATGAGGTAACAAGCATACTTGAACATGCACAAATGGTTTTGAGGGTCTTATTTACCCTTGAATTTATCAAATTTAGGCATCTCAAAATGAGGTGGATATGATCTCATAGGAATTGATGGATGAATAGGTTCATTACAAAGTGATTATATGTGAGCTTAGGAATCCCCATACCCTGATTTTGAAGTTCAAGGTTACGAATTCTATCCATTAGGTCTTGGTTGATGTTTGGTGTTTGTTGAGTGGTATGGTTTTGAAGTGGTTGAGTGAATGAGTGTGTAGAGTAATGATATGGTATATGGTTGTAAGGGTGAGAGGATGAAGGAGATGTATGAGAAAAGGATGAAGAATTAGGTGGAATGTTATGATTGAAAAGAGGTAAGGTGGTATGAGAATGACCCAAGAGGTTGTGTGACACTTGTAGAAGGAATATGATGTGTGTGGATGAATTAGAAGTTTGTGGGGCTAATGGACATGATTAGTAGTATGAGGTGGTTGGTGGTGGATGAAGAAGGTTTGGGGTTTGTGGAGTAGATCTTTAAATTATAGGCATCTAGCTTATAATAGTATCTTCTAAGATATTCCATGAAGAGCCTCCAGATTATGATCTAAGGCCTCTTTAAACTTGGGATCGAAAGGTGGAATCTTGTAAAATTCCTCATCTTTTAGGGAGGAGGAGGAGTGGTAGATGTAGGATTTTCTTCTGGAATCTCCCACTAATCTCCTATGGCTAAAGATGTCATCATGTGAATGAGATGAGTGGTCCATGGTATGAGAAGGACTATATGAATGTGTGGTAGTAACCATGCAAGGATAATCTCAAAATGGCCTCAAGGTAATGAATGTGTGAGATGAATGGGAAAATTGATGATGTGATGAAAAGAAGGAAAACTAAAAATCATAACCCAATCACGATTGTGACTATGTGCGAGGTAGATTAGAAATCAAAAAAAAACATAAATGGGTAAATTAGAATTAGAAAATTAATCATTTGACTAATTATGAATGTGGAGTGGAAACAAGATCATGAGTAGATTATAGGTTAAAATATTACGGTTAGTCATAGTTGTAACTACTCATGGGAAAAATCAAGATGAATCAGGACATAATGTAGAATGAATGATATGGAAGATGACAGTCATTCATAATTACAAATAATATGGGAAAAATATGTGATGGAAAATGAAGTATATCCGTTACAATGATTGTGACTAGACCATGAAAAAAAAAATGTAAAGTGGATGACAAAAACAAATATGATAAAGTGAGAAGAAAATAGTCGTCAGAAGAATAGAAAACAAAATCATGGAAACTTTAGGGGCGAAAACAATATTGTTTATCTCAAGGTGGAATAAAGGGCTCAGTTTTTGGCTTCCTATAAAAGTTCTCTCCTAAATACCAAGAGTTACCCAAATGAGCGTGGTACACTAGAAAATTTCTAGTCACCGCCTTTACTTTACCCCTTGATTAACCAAGCTAGATTTTACCCACTTAATCAATCAAACCGGGGTCATCACTAAGGATAATCTTGGCTCTAATCTCATGGGTACTAGTTAAGTAGGTGGGGGTACCCATTTCATTGGCTAGTTCCTCAATGTGCCAACTACTTTGGGGTTCCTTGTAGTACTCCTCACAATGAGTTTTGGGATTATGCCCATGCACTTCCCACATTATGGGATGAGTATTTACCCTTATCCAGACCTATAATAAAATGTGTGGTTCATTCCCATTCATTCCTTTAAGAAAAACAAATGTTTTTTAAAAAAGTTTTTATAGAAAAAAAAGTTACAATCACAATCATAGTTGTGACTTTCCCAAACCAAATTTTATGATTTTTGTGTTATAAATCGAAACCCATTGCAACATGGACTGACTAATTATACCAAATGTTTTTTTTTTTTGGATTTTTGTAGATCTGAAAACTAAATGTTAGATGTACAAACAAATGTTAGAAAAGAGGTAAAAACAAACCTAAAATAAACCCTAAAGAAAACATTGTTAGATTCAAAAAATAAAAAAGAGTTACCATAACCAAAATGGTCCCACCATGGTCACCAAAATGTATGCCTAGATTTGGATCACCTACAAGATGGATTAGTTAAATAATAACCACCAAATCAATGTTACTAAAATAAAATGGGCTTATGATTCCATTGTGATAAGAGAGGGAAAATTGTAGTTTTATTTCATTGAATAAAGTGGGTAAAAACTCTTCAGATTTGAATCTAAACCTACACACAAAGCACACTTGAAAAATGTTAGTTGTTTTTGGTGGTTAGGGGACCTGCCTCGGTCAGATCCCTAACCCTTTTAAGGAGATAAAATACATTTTATTGATGTAAAATGAAAAAATAGTAAATGAAATGACAAGTATACTTGACTCAAATCATAGGACAATCATAGTTGCGTTTCACCTGAGAATCACATAGAGATCGCAAGCCAATCATTTTGATTTCCCTCATGTTTGGAATTTTTGCTAAAATAGTTTTTATAACAAGTTGATCTATCCTTTTTGCTTCTCTTTTCCTTATTCAAGACCTATAAAAATCAAGATATGCAAGCAAAAGAGCAAGAAAACTCAAGTATAGTATTTTTGTGTACTAAGAGCCAGGGGTTGGAATGAAGGGGTGAGGGTGCTTTATAGATTTGGAGTGCATAGGGAGTGGGACACATATGGGTACAATGATAGGGTCCATAGTGCATTGGGCATGCACATGGGTAGGTGTGATGGACAAATTAAATGTGAGTGGGTGAGGGTTAGTAAATGAGTGGTGAGTTGTCTTTTAGCTCCATTTTGTGGGGTTTTATGATTTTTTGGTTTTTGTGTTTTCAAATAAGAGATCTTATGTGCAAGGTGCATTTTCTAGTGTCTACAATATGAATGGGTTGTCTCTAAATTCAAGATGAATTGGGGATAATCTAAGTGTGATCCATGAAATAATACTAGCGGTTTACACCGAGGGTGAAAGATAAGCTATCACAAAAATAACAAAGTGCAACACGGGGAATGGAAATTTCCCATAAGGAACATACAAAGTGGAAATAAGGGGAGTTTTGTATAAAAGGGAAAGGATAACACTACACCACACAATGAAGATGCACAAAAGGGAGAGGAAGCTTGTCAGGGATGATGATCCTTTAGTTGTGAAGGTGGATGTGGATTTAGTGATACATGTTCGATTGCAGAGTAGGGGAAAAATGTTTAACTAACCACACACATCGGAGGAGGGTAGGAGAAAACATGGTAATACAATTTCCCACATTATACAAATAGAGGAAAGTGATGTGTTTGTGGATTTCAAGAACAACCATAGATAGGAAGATCTATGATGATAAATAACATTTTATTGAATCAAAAAAATGTTGGACTAAATCTGAGAGGAATAATTTGTTTTGAACGTGTATAAGTTGAGAGGAAAGGTTTGTAAGTTGATAATGGATAAAAAAGTACCAAAACATTGGTTGTGTAAATTATGGTGAAATAATTTGTTGCAAAGTTAAATTAATGGTTTTCACTAATGATCATGGGGTTAGACCCCTCCTTCTTGGGTATGGGGAGGCTCCCATTTATTGAATGCAAGGACTAAATGAAACTATGGGTGGTTGTTAGGCCGAGGATCACACAAGAGTAATCCACTAAACCTATGGAAAAGTGCTTGTATAGTGTACAAGGGAGGAATTTTCTTGGAAAGAGGTAAAGGGAAGTAGGAAAATAGAGAGGGGGTTAAGATTGTGAGTAGGAACTTGCATATTCTCACCAACATTAACTAGAGTAGGTCCACATTCAATAGGAATAAATCAACCGTGTAAGCAATAGAAAGACTAATAAATCGAGACATGTTTCTCTATGGATTCATTAATCAAAGACACAAAATTCTGCTTGGTTGTACAAGATTACAGTTCTTGCAAAGTTGGAAAGTGGAGAGTGTAGAAGAACGAGCATATATAAGGAGATGAATAATATAGCTTATTGCTTGTTGTAGTAGTGAAACAAAGGCCACAACTAACAACAACCAACAATTGATAACCCTTTAGAATGGATAATCCATCTCAATTTATAGCTTACAAATTGTCTCTTCATCTCCCCCCATGTGACTTCTCATCTTACCACCACTCATGACATTTCCCATTCCACAGGAATGATATTAAGTCCTTTTCTTATTTTTAAAAGGCACTTTTACAATGCAAAGTAAGGTCACTTTGAAGTGAATAAGATGAAAGAGTTAAAAATACATTCCCAATGAAGAAATAGAATGTTAGAGAGATATGGAGGAGGAGAGAGAAAAAGAGAGAGAAGTGATAAATCCATAGACAAAGAACCGTTCTTTAATGAAGAGCTTACTCTAGATGAAATCCTTCATTGCTAAGATGAATGCTACAACTGGTGGAATCTTCCTTGGCTAATTTTCTAATCAAGGCATGCGATCTTCTCTTATCATTATCCTCATGACCATTACCTCAATGTTTTGTCTCTTGATAGTTTTCTTGATGTTTCAACACCCTCATAAGCTTCATGATGCTCTTATGTTCGCTTTTTGTCCAAGTGGCAATATTTTATACACACTTTGGTTCATTCTCGACCTATTCCTTTTTCTAGTGTGATTCACATGGTTTCCCTCCTCTTGGAGATAATTTAACACAAGGTTAGAGTTGGAATGTGGAGATCATCACCCTCCTCCTCGTGACTCCCTTGAACTTCAAAATTCACCTCTATGACAAATCTTAGATGGAATCAACCCCGGGAGACCCAATAACCTCTTGTCCACCCGTTCCTTATTGAAAATGTCTTCTTCTATAAATGAGGAAAGAAGAAACTCCGCATTCACCATCATACTCATCAAACACATCCCCATGCTAGATCTTGGGAAGATGATTGAGAATTGGGGCTCACCTTTACATACCCTGTTTGATATCACTTTCCTTTCATGGTTTGCATCACTTATCATCCCAAGTTTGATTAGTGGAAAGCTAAGATGTTTATGACCCTTATCATTTCCAAGTAGAGAAATTTCTCCCATACTCAACTAAAAGTGCATACTATGAAATTTTGGGTCCATCAAGTCACCATGATGTCCCACAACTAGCCCAATCACTCCTAGATGTTCCTTCATCAACATGGGTAGCTCAACATCCTTGTTTCTTGACCAATATCCTGACACTTACTATTTTTAGTAAGTCTTAATTTAGGAAGTATATTTTTAGTTATAAGTTGTTTAATTTGACATTATTGAGTGTTCTTGATATGCAAGGAGAAATGGCAACTCAAAGAATGAATCACTATTATAGCACTTACTATTTATAGACTGTGAAACTTGGTAAGGCTTACTATTTTTAGAATTTGGTCTTCCCGGTGTCATAATGGAACAAGAGTGATCTCAAAAGTTTTTTATTTCATGATGATTCTTTGTTATAATTTTAAGAGGATTTCAATTATCATAACTCCGTATATATGAAAAATGAGTTTTTATAAATGGAAACTTCATCTGGATATTAAAAATAATGTAGACCACCATTGGATGCAAGGTTAGAATCATTAGAAGGGCATTTTTGTTGGAACATAATGATTAAATGGGTTGGCCACCCCTTAATTAATATGGGTCCATCACTATTATATAGGTTAATATTTAATAATATGAAATATTTATATTTCTATTATTAAATATACAAACCTAGGTATATACTTTAGGTTAAATATTTAATATCATGAAATGATTATATTTCTAATATTAAATATTATAAACCTAGGTGTATGTGTCAACCGTTTAGGTTGAAAAGGTGGGTCGGGAGACATACCCGATCATCTTATATAAAAAGTACTTTAGGTCCTCATTTGAT
This sequence comes from Taxus wallichiana var. yunnanensis, assembly GCA_018340775.1. Taxonomy (NCBI): domain Eukaryota; kingdom Viridiplantae; phylum Streptophyta; class Pinopsida; order Cupressales; family Taxaceae; genus Taxus; species Taxus wallichiana. The sequence continues at coordinate 433,242,629 of CM031244.1, read as the reverse complement.
ATATTCGATATATATCAAAGGTGAAAATTATTTACCCTTATGATTAGGGTTTGAAGGAGGAGGTGATCTCACTGGATGTAAGTTTGGTTCTCTGAAAGTAAAAGGTTATTCTTAAGTGGTTTTCCACTTGTATACCCATGTCACTGTGTATTTATCTTTGGTATGTTTTTGTATTTACTTATTGCATAATGTAATGTTTATTTATTTTATTCCATCTCATAATGGATTAATGTTAATATGAATGTTGATTAAATCCATATTTTTGAATCCTCAATTTCTAACATGGTACCAGAGCTTGGGGTAAAATTAAATAGGTTAGATCTAAGGTATAGTATTTAATCTATTTTATTTTTATGGGTTTATTCAATCATTTCGAAAGGGTATTCAAAATGGTCGAGACCTCTTCTTTCCAATTTTTTTGAGAAACCTAATTTTTGTTGTGTGAAAAATTAAGGTGATTTCACAGGTAATTTTTTTGGAAAGTTCTTACCTCCCATGAAAACTTGTGCACAAGTAAGGGTAAAATAGTTGGAATATTTGAAATATATATATATATATATATATATATATATATATATATATATATATATTAGTTTTTAATATATGTGCAGCCCCATGTTAAAATTCAGGGTAAATATGTAAAAATTCAAAGGGAGACCATCCTCCTCGAGAATAGGAAATTGATTTTCCTATTGGCTAGGTTAAAAACCTATGGAATGGGGCAAAATAATGATGTTGTCCAAATATCCTGGTTTGTTGTTTGTTTTTACATATTTTTAAATTAGAAATCTTCTATTCCTTTGGGCTTCCTTTTAAGGGTTCTTCATATTGTTTAATAAATTCATACTATAGTCTTAAAATTATAGTAATTATTTATAATTTATTAAAAACTAATGAAAATTATATTTATGTTTATATTTTATTAAAATTCATGAACAAAGATCTTCGGAAGCTGTACAAAGCTATATTTACACAAAAGATTGGAAAATTATATATTTGGGATGAAATATAAAAATTGTATTTTAACATAAGGTTCCCGTGCAATTTTATAGATCATCGGCGATTTTAGACATTACTGGAAATTTCCAGTCAGAACCTAAAATTTGAAAAAAATAGTAAAATATCAATAAATAACCATTTTCTTAATCGGGTTTAAACTATGATCAAATCGCACATGATCGGCTCAATCGTCGGCAATTCACCCTAGAATCGCGGGTAATTTGTGCAATTGCTAGCAATTTCTATAATGTTTTCAAAATTAGGTAGTACATATTACATATCATATATTTTTGTAGATCTGGTTCTGTAAAATAGTTATAATCAAACTTTAAAATATATACTTGATTATTGATACAAACTATTTTGATCAAAATCGGGATATTTTCATGTGTTTCTAGGAATATATTGGTAGTTTGATCAAGATGTATGACATGATGGCCACACAAACACATACAAGGTGACAAAGGATGGGAGGGAGTACACTATGAGGGAACTAGATGGAGAGGTAGAACAATATTCAAAGGTGTTAATAACATCGAGAAATAAATTCCCAAGCAAGGTAAAGTAAAATGATGTGTTTTTGTGATAATGGTGCAACCCACATAAAGGGAGAATGAAAACATCAAAAAAATAACGGAGGATTCCCTTTCATGTGAGGTGAAGGATATTTTGGAAGACTACATGAAGTTACTATCAAATCATCCAATACGAGGATTACCTCCTATGAGAAACATAAGTCACTATATAGATATAATTCCATGATTGAGCTTTCCAAACAATGTGACTTACCAAATGATTCCATAAGAGAAAGTGAAGGTGCAAAAATAGGTTCGGTGCCTATTGAACAAAAGGTTATTATGAATATCTTGAGATTATGTGCGTTCTTACAATTATTACGCTAAAGATGGACGGAGAGTGGCACATGTGCACATATTCAAGATTCATGAATAAGATCACTATAAAGTATAGGTTTCTATTTCAGCAAATGGATGACCTCATGGATTTTCTAATTAGAGTGGATTCGTAAAAATGTATTTGAAGAGTAGGTATCACCAAATTTGTATAAGGGGAGGGGAGGAGTGGATGACTACATTCAAAATATAGAAGGGGTTGTAATGTCATTTGGATTGAGTAATACACGAGTAATTTTATGAGGTTGATGACTGAAATACTTAGGCCATTTATGGGTAAGTTTGTGATTTTGTACTTAGATGACATCCTACTATTAAGTAGGACGTAAGAACAATAGAAAATAAGTGCTCCAATAGTTGCAAGAGGATAAGTTTTTAATCAACTTGAAGAAGTGTAATTTCATATAAGGGGAGCTTTTGTATATGGGTTTTTGGATTTCTCATGCAATTATAAATATGGATCTTGAAAATATGTGAGTGATATTAGAGTGATTTTCACCATAGAGTGTCTTTAAGGTATGAAGCTTCCAATTTTAGCAACATTATATTGCAAGTTCATCTATAACTTCAATTGAATGTTTGCAACTATCACATAGGCCCTAAGAGGAGATAATTAGAAGGATTATGTCTAAATCCAAGTTGTGGAATTAAGCTTTTAGGAGATAAATAAGGTGATCAAACAACTAGTGTTGGTGTTTCCCAATTTTAAGAATGTATTTCGGGTGTATTGTGATATTAGTGGCATATATCCATTGGTGAGATGTTGATCCAAAAAAGGAATATTAGTGGCGTATGCCAATGAGAAATTGAGCTATTCAAAGAGGAATTAAAATGTGTATGATCACGAGTTCTATACAACTATGCAAACACTCAAGAAGTGGAGGCACTACATGTTATCAAGGAATTTATTCTCTACATTAAGCGTCAGTGATGTAGTTCATAAACAATAAGGGAAGGTTGAATCAATGTCATAAAAATTGGGTGGAGTACCTATATGGCTATAAATTTTTATTGTGGCACAGAGTGATGATAATCTAGCATGGTGGCCAATGCGTTGAGCAGATGGAATGTTTTTGACTAAAATAAGAGCAGATGTTATGGGTTTTGATTCCATGAAAGAGATGTATGAGAGAGATGAATATTTCATCAAGGCATGGGAGACATGTGTAGAACTAGTGAGTGTTTATAAGAAACCTTGGTTGGAATATTTTATACAAAAAGATATGTTATTCAAAGGAAAACATTTAGGATTCCCTAAAGGAATAAAGCATGAGAATATGGTAAAGGAGAAACATGATGGAGGATTAATTTGGTATTTTTGCGTGGAAAAGACTCTAGCATTATTGATAGAAAGTTATTTTTGGCCACAAATAAGCATGGATGTGCATAATTTTTTTCAAGAATGTAGAGTATGCCATTAACTAAAGTAAGGTCATAGAATGTAGGGTTATACCAAAAATTTCCTATCTTTGAGAAGCCTTAGGCATGTATTTTGTCTTAAGATTATCTAGGAAATAATGGGGGTTAATTTCATCTATGATGTGGTGGATTTTTTTAAGGTTTAATATTTTTTAGTTGTAAGAAGTTGAGTGATACAACACACATTGCGAACCTTTTTTTTCAAAGAGGTGGTGAGGTTGCATGGGTTTCTATGTAGTGTTGTGTCGACATGTACACTAAGTTTTTTAGCCATTTTTGGAGGACATTGTGGAAGAATTTAAACACAAAGTTGTAGTTCAACTCAACATAGCATCCAAAAAATGATGAACAAATAGAGGTGGTGAATATGAATCTAAGGGGTTTACTCAAGTGTCCGGAAAGCTAGGAGAATGTGATCCGATGTTAGTGTAAGCAAAATTTGCATATAATATCTCTGTAAATAGGAGTAATGAGAAGACACATTTTCATATAGTATATGACAATAACCCAAAAGGAGTGTTATATTTGAGAAGTGTCGGTGAGGACACAAGAAGGAACAATGAGGCTATTTTTAAAAAAAAACATGTGAAAAATGTGGACCGACTAGTACATAAACAATTAATAGGTACACATTAGAAACTCAAACAACATGTATATGTGAAGAGGAGAGAAATAAATTACTAGGTTGGAGAATTGGTTTTGGCTCATTTGCAAAAGGAAATATTTCCTAGAGGCATATATAACAAGATAAAGTGGAAGAAAATAGGGCCACATAGAGTATTGAGGAAGTTTGTGAGAAACACATATGACATTGAATTACCAAAAGGAATCGATATATCAAGTGTATCAAAGAAAACATATTATAAATAAGTACATGAAGAAGCGAGAAAGGGTGATTGACACTAGGGTTACAAAGACATTCCATAATGAATACACATAGTACATGGTAAAGTGGAAAGGAAGAGAAGTGGAAGATGCTACATGGATTAGTTTCATGGAAGATGCAATGCATGGAATTATTTAGGAAGATATTACATGAGTAGGAGCTCATTTTAAAATTTACTCTCAAGGTCACTACTACATATAGTGCAAAAATGTCACAATTTGTGTTAAATTTGTGTTGATCCCCATTTTATTTTATTTTTCTTGCATTTTCAATGGAAATTTTGACACAAAAATGATGTTATTATGGTGACACAAATAGTGTTATTTTTATGTCATATGTGTACCACCATCACCCCAATTCAATAATCAAAGGGATCGATTCACACCCATTTTTTATGTTACCCGTTATGCATTAACAAGACAGAAAAAGAGAAGGTAGATGGAAAGAGAGAAGGGTTGTGAGTGGAAGGAGAAGAATATAACAAGTGACATGGAAGGGAACTTGGACATGTAAAAAATTATTACAAGGGCATGGAGTGAGTGGGAGAAGGGCAAGAAAATTCTGGAATTTGTGAAGGTTTTGTAGAAATTTGGGGAAAAATCGAGGAGGTGGAGAACTATTTTTTTATAAGAATTCATATGGGTTTTAACAAAATCAGTAAATTCTTTATCCGATTCATTTTACTTATGAAATATGCATGTTTTTACTTGTATAGACAACATTAAGAATTTTTAAAATAATAGTTTCATGCTCGGTGTTTGTATAAAAATGGAGTTAAATCTATAAAGACATTTTCAAATTTAGAGTCATTCCTTTATGGATGACCACAATACAATCTGAGATAGGATTATGGGGCTGAATGAAAAAATAATAGTACTCAAATAGGGTTGTTATATGTTCCATAACATTCACCCTTCTTTGGAAATTCTTGATTTTTTTTTATGGGTTGGTAAAAAAATTTAAAATAGGAAAATTGTGAATTTTTGGTTGTTAAATGAGTGTAGTCATTCTTAATTCATGTAAATACCTTTAAAAATTGGATCATCATTTCCATGGAATATTATAAGTAAAATTACATAAATAATGATGTTTTCCAAGTGTTTATGAAATATACAAGCACTAAGATCTCTCTCGGATGACCCTAGGATGGATTTTTTAAACATTTTACTATATTTTAAAAGATTTTAAAATATTATTATGATTATTAAATTAATGAAAACTGGGAGAGAGGTTTCAAAACATTAACTCCATTAATTCAAAGCAAGCTTACATATATAAATTTATGTTGTTTAGCCGATAGTATTTTATTTTAGGAATCCATTCCCAAATAGCTTTCGATAACCTTGTCACACACCAATTAACTACCTATGCTATATTGCATATTGTTTCCATTTATAGAATTAACATGTCGCATCTCACATTCAAACGAAACATTTTTGTGTATGTGTTTTCAACACCTATCAATACCAATAACCAATGAGCTAACACATCAAGAATTTCACCCAATATGTTATCCTATTTGGAAATCAATGGAAAAAATAAAAATATTATGAATACTTTCAATGTTCACTTAGTTTCAATAAATAATATTTTTTTAAATAGGATCTCGATAAACTAAATATCACAAATTAGCATTTCTTTTATCTTTTCTCATCAAAATAAAGTGTAGCTTGGAAATTGATGAATCATATTTAACCCTAAACATTTATTGAAGAAATCACATAATATTTCAAACAATATTTTCACCAAAATAGTCCTACTAATTAGATTAGCATTACAATACAAATATATAATTACTTGTAGATATTGAATATCTCTCATTGTTCGATGGTGAATAACCATGTGCCTCCTTTCCACTTGATCTCTTCCACTCATTATTTAATCCACGAGGCCCTCTTACTAAAATCTATTTTTGAAATGACAAATACAATGAATTTGGGACATGAATGTCATACAACCTCTACTTGTAGAGTGGGGAACATTTAGTGAAGTAGCTACAACTATAAAAGACACAATAAAGGTAAAAAAATGCAAATCTTAGAATTACTTTTGTTTCTAACTTGGAATTCAATTTATGGTAGTTGTAACTGATAATCAAAAGTTAAATTTTGGGTTGTCAAATCTCTCGAATCAATAAATGAGACCTCATATAAATTATCACATATGATTGAATGTATACATAGTCCAAACACTTTGAATTTATGCACCACATGTGTGTTAGCATACAGGGATAAATGTGGTGGTATTATAACTATCAATGTTTTCCTTCATTGAGAAATAGCCCTTACACATAAATAAAATGTTTCACTATTTAAAAATATAGTATTACCAAAATTTGAGTATAATTTGTCTTTCCATCTCAAACCTAGTGCAATCATGTTCTTGTAGACAATAAGTATTTTAAGTTATCAGTTATTTGTTAGAAATTAGTGTGTTAGTATTCACATGGTTGTAATGTGCACTACTACATATAATGCAAAAAAACATCATGATTTGTGTTGATCCCTTTTTTTCAATTTTGGTGGAAATTTTGATGTAAATATGATGCAATTTTGGTGGTGCAAATGTGATGCTATGTGCGTCACATGTGCACCATCACCTCCCTAAATTCAAAAATGAAAAGGAGTGGGCCCATCTCGTGTCCATTTTTATGTTACCCTAATATGCATTCATGTAAGACAAAAAAAAGAAGGTAGATGAAAGGAGATAAGGTGGGTGCATGAAAGGATAACAAATGACATGGAAGGGCACTTGGCCATGCAAAAAATATTACAAGGGATTTTGGTGAATGAGAGAAGGGCTGAAAGTTTTGGAATACATGGAAGCTCTGTAGAAATTTGGGAAAAATATTAGAAGAGGTGGAGAACAAATTACTAAAAGGAATTCATCCGGGGTTTAACCAAATAAGTAATTTATTTTATTATTCATTTTTAACTTCTGAAATATGCATTTTTTTACATTTTTAGATGAAATTTAGAATTTTTTAAAACAATATTTTCATGTCTATGATTTGTAGAGAAATGGAGCTAAATCTAGAAAAATATTTTTAGATTTAGAGTCATACCTTTCAAATTTAAGGAAGAAAAATTAGTAAGAAAATGGGGCTTTTACATATTCCACAACATTCACTCTCCTCCTAGGAAAATATGGAAAAAAATGTTTTTTTCTTCATATGGGTCATAAATTTTCTTTTAAAGAGGAAAATTGTGAATTTATGGTTGTTAAATGAGTGTAATCATTTTTAATTCATGTGCATACCTAAAATTGTTGTATCATCATTTCCATGGAATATCATAAGTCAAATTGCAGAAATAAGGATGTTTTCCAAGTGTTTGACGAAATGTGCAAACACTAAGATCTCTCTGAGTAACCCTAGGATGAATTTTTTGAATGTTTTACTATATTTTAAAATCTTTAAAAGTGTTATTATGATTATTAAATTGATGGAAAATGAGAGATCATGTTTAAGTACATTAACTACATTAATTCAAAGCATGCTTACAATGTATAAATATCTTTTATTTAGCCGATAGGAATATTTTTAGAGTCCATCCCCAAATATCATTCGTTAACCTTGTGACACAATAGTTTTTTTATTATTGGTAAATAGTTTTTTGAAAGGGACTATACCCTTGTAAACAAAGAGGGCCTAGAAGCCAAAATAGGAATGAAAATCATTACAAGAAGGATCAAGATCCAGATAAGACATAAGAACCCAAGGTAACCAAAGAGCAGTTACCCCAAAACATCAAACTAGTTCGAACACTGCAGAAGAGCAGCCAAAAAATAGCAAAAAAAGGCAAAAACACGAAGGAAGGCAACAAGAGCAGCGCAGATCCACAATTACTTCTTGGCGGCTTTGGCAATTCTGGATTTAATAGTTTGCCAAGAGGTGAACATAGCCAATGTCGTCATATGAGTAGAGTCAGTAATATCCAACTGTTGAATGGTTTGTTTGCTTTCCTTTTCTCGTGCCCCAAAGAGTTGTTGGTATTCCACTGAGATTAGAGACGCTGCGGACATGCTGCTCAATAAATTCTTCGATTGCACTAAATATAGCCATATTATGGTCATGGTGAGTCTTGGCTTTCCCTAGACGGTTGTCCAGGGAGTTCAGTTTTTTGTAGATAGTTAACTTCTTATGCCTCACTACATATTATTTCCATTTCCAAAAAAACATGTCTCGACTCACTTTCAAATGAATTTTATTTTTAAGTGTTTCATGCCTATGAATGTCAATAACCAATGACCTAACACATCAAGAATTTCACCTGATGTGTTATCCTACCCGGAAATCATGGGGAAAAAACAAAAAACTTATGAAGACTTTAATAATCAATGTTCATTACACTTTTCAACAAATAATATTTAAAAAATAATTTAAGATTTTGAGAAACTAAATATCACAAATTAGCATTTATTTTACATTTTCTCATCAAATGGACTCAAGGTATTGGGCTATTGGTGAGTTATAAGTAGTTTGTAATCATCAACCCTAGCTCCATTCACATTTAATCCATTGGACACTTTCAATAAGTGTCCATGGGGGCATCTTGAGGTAGGGGTCAAACTTCTCCATGTGGACTAAGTGGAACATGTGCGCAACGCTTTCGAATGTGGATCACTCGATGGATATTAAGAACCCAAGACCACCCACATGTACCACTAATAAAATAATCCCGCATCACTCTAGTTCATAACTATGGAATAATAACAATGTTTATGGTGGATATGACAGAAGTGTTCGATTTTTATGAGTCTTTATATTTTTGAGATTTGGTTGTATGATGGTTTCTTTTAGGATAAAACTTATTCATCTTTCACAATTTGTACAATGTTATGAGGGCCTTTCAAAACCCTTACCCATTCACCTAGTCAAATAAAAAATCCCATCAAAATATAGCTTGGTTTGGAAATTAACAAATCATATTTAATCCTCAACATTTTTTAAGAAATTACATATTATTTCGAGACAATATTTTCACCAAAATAGTCTTATTGGTTGGATTAACATGACAATCCAAAAAATATATTTTTGTGGATATTATATATGCGCTTGTATGTGTGCGTGTGTGTGTGTGTGTGTGTGTGTGTGTGTGTGTGTGTGTGTGTGTGTGTGTGTGTGTGTGTGTGTGTGTGTGTGTGTGTGTGTGTGTGTGTGTGTGTGTGTGTGTTCATTGGTGGCAAACATCCTTGTTTCACTTTTTCACTTGTATTTACCATTCATTATATAATTAAGAGGCCCTCTTACTAATAAAACTAATTTTTGAAATGATGGCTACTATTTTTTGGAAAATAAATGTTATTAAACCTCTACCAAGTAGAAGTGAGAACATTTAGTGTAGTAGCTACAACCATATAAGACACCATAAAGGTATAACAATACAACTATTAGAATTACTTTTGTTCCTATTTTGTATTTAAATTCACTAGTAGTTGCAACTGAAAATTGGCATTTACATTTTGGGCTTCCATAGCTCTCGAACCAACATATAAGACCTTATATAAATGGTCCCATCTGATAGAATGTATGCACTATTCAAAAAATAATAATTTAGATACACACATGAGTGTTAGCATATGGGGACAAATGTGGAGGTATTAGAACTATCAATGTTTTCCTTCATTAAGAAATGCCCTTACACATAAATAAAATATTTCACTATTTTAAAATATAGTATTACCAAAATTTTAGTATAATTTCTCTGGCCATCTCACACCTAGTGCAGTCATGTTCTTGTAGACAATACATATTTTAAGATGTCACTTCTTCATTAGGAATTAATGTATTAATACTCACATAGTTGTTAATGTGGGTTAATATAGTTATCTAAATTATTTGTTTTAACAACTTATATAAGTTAGGAGTTTGGGATAATTGTACATGATTGTTGGGTTGTTTAACCAAATCACAAATATATGAGAGAGATAAGAAGGTTGAGATATTCTATAGGTGTTAGAGAGATGTTTCTCATCTAAGTTCTACTCCTCAAGCTTAGTTTCATGTGTGTAAGAATCCTTCATTATATGTGGGTTGTGAGTTGTAATGGTTTTAAACATGATATGTTTAAGTAATCAAAGTGATCCTTATATTATACATATAATTTTATATTGATAATTATGTGATGTAAATAAATAAATATTAGTTTTAGATTCATTTATAAGTTCTCATATGGATTGCATAATTTTTTCCTAATGTATAGATTCTATGTTATTGCAATTTAGTAGCGGTGGACTCATTGTTTACATGACATATTTGTTGTTTGTAGGTATAATTTTTTAAGTTTGTGTGCCCAAATTTGATTACCTCACATTGTGTCATGGCTTTATACTTGTATGCCTCTTTGAAAGGGAAGATTGAATTATAATTCGTGTTTTTATTTTGACAGTAAAACCTTCTTATTTACTACTACAAAGCATATTAAAATTCAAAAATATATAAAGAGATCAACTGGAAGATGACTTCATTGTTGTGGTTTCCATAAGGTATTCTACTAAATATTAATTTTATTTAAGTAAATTATTTTATTTATCTTACTATTGAGGTGCATATAATTTGTCTATAGTCCTCCCCTAGTGTTTTTTGTTGTGTTATATATATATTTTCATTGGATATCGTAAATTTCCTTTTTATCTTGTTATGTTTCAAAAAATTAATTTACAACCCTGAAATTGATTAACTATAAAATTGTTGACATTTTTTTGTAGAATGCTTTCTAGTTTGTATTTTTCTTTTGGTCGTGGGTAAGCCTTTTCTTTATTTTGAGTAGTAAATTATATATTCTTCACATTATTTTGATACATCTTTTATGTCCATACAATTAATGTAGTATAAGTACAATGTAAAATATTTATTTCAATGAAGTACATAAAATATTGTAAGTACATAGGGCATAAGCTAAGTAGTTATAAGTTTTAGACCCATATTGATTCACTAAATTCCATTACTTAAAGAACAAAAAAAATTTCTCTTATTTTCCAATAATATATAAGATTGGGGATAATATATGGTAACCTAACTAAGGGTATTTATTACTAAAATTCAAGACTATTATTCAAATCATATACAACTATGTAACTCTACCCCTTTACACTCTTGTGACACATGTATAATTGTCACCTTAAACCAAATTATGTTTATACTTTGTTTGTTACAATAATACATTTTGAGGAAAGGAAAATTTATAATGTGTTATTGTTGTACTTGCATATGGCACAAATATGAAAAAAACCATAGTGAATGATTTGAACTACAAGCAACAAGTGGAAATACTAGTCCAGTTGAGGGATATTCATTCAAAGCAATAGAAGTGTGTAGTACACGCCAATATCCTCTACAACCAATAATGTTTAACCTTATTGGAATACATAATAAGTTGAAAAAACTAAAATCAATGAAGAAAATTCCAACATAAACCTACCCAAAAATCTAGAGCATTCGAGAGACAACTAAAGACAATTGAGACTTGGTGAACCAAAGGGGGACATACCCCAGACTAGATGAACCACCCAAAAATAGGTAAAGATATAATGAAATAGATATGAATGCAAGCATATCCATCAAAAATCACCCATCCATCCTATTCAAATAATAAAGACCAACCTATGTTGAATTTCCCAAGGAACACCAAGTCCCCACCCACACAAATTAATAGGTAATCACAAAAATCTAATGTGGAATCCTCGGTTTGAATTTGTAAACCATGCACTTCATAATGAGAGATTGTCTCCAATTGTTTGCACTCGACTATAGCTTCTCTTCAATTCCACCATTAAGATTAAATCTAGCAAAAACTAAATTCATGCCCCACCTCTGGGGACCTATGAAAATATAACCATGTTAGACCTCATATTTGACATAGGATGAGATAAATTAGGCACTATGAAAATGGGGACTAGATTGATCTAGAGAGTGTAAACACTCCTTACTACATTTTCCCCAAAATTCCAACCCACCCACTAGCCACAACAAGCGAATAGGTCACGCTTTGGAAAATTTGGTAAAAAGGATAAGAAAGGCTAATCACACAAAGGAATATCTCTTTGATAGAGGAAACACCCTTAATTAGAAAACCATTTTTGTAGGAATTTATGTGGCTTCTCCAAGAATATTTACTCTTCGAGGTCCACTCCACCACCAATCTTACTTCCAGGATCGATTACAACCGTGGAAGGATACTGAAAACTTTGTTTCCATTTCCTTGCTCCTGCTCCTGCTCCTACTCCTCTTGTGTATTTCATTCCTTCTCCATCTCCCTCTCTCTTTAACAAACTTGTCTCTAGAGAAAAAATGAATCTTACTAATGTTCAAAGCATAAATAAAGCACGATAAATTATTTTTAAAATAACTTTCTTTCATTTGAATTCTATTATTTTGTATATTGTCCATTTAATTTTTATTTTTATTTTGTAGAAATGGTATTGAATATCATTTCAATAAGTATATGTATTTCTAATTTAAAATATTATTTTCATTTTACATTTGAAACATATGTGTGTTATATAATATTAAGGTATATTTAATATTTAAAAAAATAATGTAATATAATTATTTGATATAACTACATTGTTTAAATTTATTGAATGAATTTTGCTTCAATTTTTTGCCACTTCATATTAAGTTATCGAACAACTTATCGGCTCAAAATTGACAAAAATGTGGTGCAAAAGGTGATACAAAAGTGACACTTAAAAATGTCTAATCACATCAAGTTTGTGTCGTGATTTGTGTCACATCTACAACGCAAATTCTTCACTCGAAACAAGGCGAAAAAGGTCAATTTACGACACAAAATTGACCCAAATCATGGCACTATTTGCATAAAATGTAGTAGTGGTGGGTTAATACATTTGTATAAATGATTTGTATTAACAACTTATATAAGTTAAGTACATGATTGTTGGGTTGTTCAACCAAATCACAAATATAGGAGAGAGAAACGAAGGTTGAGATATTCTAGAGGTGTTAGAGAGATGTTTCTCATCTAGGTTCTACTCCTCAAGCTTGGTTTTTCACATGCGGACTACTCTACTATATGCACATTGTGAGTTATTGCAACAATTTCAAACATAATAGGTACAATAATCAATAATCTTGATAATTATACATAACATTTTATATTGATAATTATGTGATGTAAAAATAAATAAATATCAATTTTAGATTCATTTATAGTTCTCATATGGATTTTATAAATTTATTCCTAATATATGGATTTTGTTTTATTACAATGTAATAAGAATGGGCTCATTTTTATACGAAATATACATTGTTTGCAAAGTATAATTTTGAGGTTTGTGCCCAAAGTTGATTATCTCACATGTTCCATGGAATTATTCTTGTATGCCCCCTCAATATGCCCGTAATTTTCTCCTATTTTTCTAAAAGGGTAGATTGAATTATAATTCATGTTTTTATTTTGACAGTAAAATTCCTTCTTTACTACTGTAGGTCCACTTTGCTCCATAGAGTAGATTCAACATTCAAAAATATATAAAGAGATCACTGGAAGATGACTTCATTGTTTTGGTCTCCATAAGGTATTTTATTGAATATTAATTTTATTTAAGTAAATTGGTTTGTTTATCTTACTATTGAGGTGCATATAATTTATCTGTAGTCCTCCCTTATGGTTTTTTGTTGTGTTATATCTATTTTCAATGGACATTATAAATTTCCTTTTATCTTGATATATTTCAAAAATTCCAATTTACAACCTTGAAATTGATTAACTATTAAATTGTTGACATTTTTTTGTAGAATGCTTTCCGCTTTGCATGTTTTTGTTTTTTGTGGGTAAGACTTTGCTTTAATTGAGTAGTGAATTATATTTTTTCTTCACGTTATATTGATACATATTTTATGTCCATACAATTAATGCATTATACGTACGATGTAAAATATTTCTTTCATAGAAGTATGAAAGATATTGTAAGTATATTAGGCATGGGGTAAGTAGTTATAATTTTTGGACCCATAGCCATTCATGAATTATGTTACTTGAAGAGCAAAGACAATTTTTAGTCTTATTTCCCAATACTCTATGAGATTGGGAATAATATATGGTAACCTAACCAAGGGCATTTATTATTGAAATTCAAGACTATTATTCAAATCATGTACAACTATGTAACTTTTCCCCTTTACGCTGTTGTGACATAGGTATAATTGTCACCTTTAACCCAAATTGAAACCAAATTTTGTTTATGATTTGTTTATTACAATAATACATTTCAAGGAAAGGAAAATTTAGAATGTGTTATTATTACACTTACAGATGGGCATAAACATGGAAAAAAACATATTTGATGAATGAGTGGATGAGTATTTGAAGATATGGCATCGTGTCCCAGAGATAAACATGAGGTGTAATAAGAGAAAATCAAGCACGAGCAATGATAATTTAACAAGCACAAGTGGAAATACTACTATAACGAAGGGATATTCATTCAAATCAATATAATCAATTATAATGTGTCATGGGCTAATTCTTTGCAAATTAAGAAAATTCAGGTGGAGGGATATTCCTTATACATTATTAATGTGATGAAAGGCCTTTCTAAGAATCATATTAATATAGATTCTATCATAAGAGATGCAAAGACTATGCTTATAAATTTTGATAATATTATTTTTAATCACATGTTTCAGAAGCTAATATGTGTGTTAACATGTTGGCTAATATTGGCGGTCGGATTCATCATAGAAGGTGGTGGTGGGATGAGGTGGAGTTTCCCCAAAGTACAAAGGTCATGCTTAATGTAGAAAGACAAATTCGGCGTGAGAAAAAGGATATGTGACATCCTGGAAATAAATTCACCATGGGTGAGATTTATTGTCAAAATCATTACAGTGTATGTGTTGGTTTGGAGTGGTTATTTAAAGGTTTGGTTCAAGTTTTTACACAGTTTTTTTAAGTTCGTTTAAGTAGTTGGGTTGAGATGGGTGGGGTTAGGGTTAGGGTTGAGCCTTCTTCGTCGACAAGCTTGGAAAGGGATTCTTTTCTTTGGGATCTTTTTAAGGATGGTGGTATTTCATATTTTATTCAGATTTTAAGGGGGGTTGATGAAATTATCTCGAGGGAATTTTCTATGGCTTGGGATAATGGTTTTGTTTCTATGAGGGGTGTGAGTTTCTTGGTTTCGAGGATTTCATTGGTAATGTGACCAAGATGGACTATGGGGGATGTAAAGTGTTCAAGGATAGGTCTCGTCTTCAAGAGGAAGTGCATATTTTTTTGGATAGTGATGAGAAGATTTGTTTCATGGAGGATGGTATTGCTCAAAAATCTCTATGCCCAGGAGGTGGGCTGAAGTTTGTTTCTACATCATGAAGTATATTACCTTGGATGGGAAGTACAAGCTACATTCTCAGCATTTAATGCTCTTGAACCATTTTTGTAGAGGTAGGAGAATGAGTATTCCTTTTTATTTTTTTAACTCTCTATAATTTTCGGTTAAAATTTTTAAAGAGGAAAATCTTAGGTCCTTCTTCATCAAGATTTAATTTTGGAAGACTTGGTTAAATCGGGTAACATTCTGAATTGTAGACTAGGGGGGTTGGTATTCATTTGGGGGATGATTGGGAAGACCATATTTCTCATCCGATAGGATTAGGATTAAGAAAATGAAGTTCGGTTTGTTAAAGCTCAGATCAAAATTTGTTGCGGGACCGTAGAGGACGAATGCCGAGGTGAAATTTTTAGAGAACAGGGTAGAGACCCTCCAGGGGATGGTTGTTGGGGATAAAGGTAAAAAGAGGTAGCTAGATATCAGTTCTTCTAATGAGGATGATTTCCATGTGGATGGTGTTGGTCCTAGCTCACTGGACTAGGGCTAAGTGTGTTTAAGGCCGATTATTGACTTTTTGCTAATTGCACTCGTTTTTTTTGCCGCTATTTTTTTTTTCATTGGGCTCTGTTTGGGTCAATGTCTTTTTGACTCCTATCAGTTTTGTAGGTTTTTTATAGATAATTTTTTTCTAGTGGATCTTTATTGTAATATATCTTATGTAATAGGCCCTTGGAGCCTTTTTTCTAATTATTATCTATAAAAAAGTATAATGTGTCAATCTCCTCTAAAACCACTAATGCCCAACCTTACTAGAATACATAATAGGATGAATAAACTAAAATCAAGGAAGAAAAATTCAACATAAACCTAACCAAAAATTAGAGCTATCGAGAGATAGCAAAGACAATTGAGACTTGGTGAACCAACAGGGGACATACCCCGAGAGAAGATGAACCATCCAAAAACATAGCAAACCATAATGAAATAAGGATAAATGCAGGAATCTCCATCATGTATCACTCCCTCCATCCCATTCTAACAATCTAGATGAAGCGAGGTTGACTTGACTAAGGGAAACCAAGTCATCACCCACCCATGCACTTCATAATGAGATATTTCCGCTAAAAACCGACTCTCCTTACACTTGACCATAGGTTCTCTTCAATCCCACCATATAAATTGAATCTAGAAAAAATGAAAGCCCCACCCCACCTTAAGGGGACCCATAAAAAGATATTAATTTCATACCTAAAATCTGGTAGAGGATGAGATAAACTAGGCACTAGGAAATGGGTAACTAGATCAATAAAGAGATTGAAAACAATATTTAATTCCTTTGTCCCCAATAGTCCAACCCACCTACTAGCCAAAAAAAGTAAATAAGTCATGTTTTAGATAAGTTGGTGAAAAGGGACATGAAAAATATATCACAACAAGGAATCTCTTTCCGTAAAAATATTGAAAAAGACTAGGAAATTTGTTATCTCAATGTTGATCCCAACACCTACTTCTTCCCTCTCATCAAACTCAAATGACATCCCAAAATGGGACTAAACCACAACATTAATCCTTATAAGACACCAAAACAATAGAGGTAAGAAGTGTAATGAGAAAAAGGACATGTCATGAAATTCCATCACATCCCTCACATAAGATCCAACCGTCGGAAAAACCAAAAAATAAGGTCCCCATCCACATGCAATCGAGGAGCTTAAAGTCATGACTTCTCTTTAACCCACCTCCGCATTTGCACCCAAATTAACTCACATATTCTTTATTCCCATGGTTTTAGTTATGGAAGTGGAGACATGGGTGGGCATGAAGCTAATCTCATACTCAAATGGATCCATGGCCTTATACATTCCATTATCATCATCCTCCATATCATTTTGTGCATAGTAGGGTTTGAAAGAGGAAACATCCTTACTTTGGAAACAATTTTTGTGCAAGAATTTATGTGACTTATCCAATAATATGTACTCCTTGAGGTCCATGCTACCGCCACTCATGCTTCCAAAACATATTTTCACCGGGCAAGCAATCGAAAATTCCTCCATTTTTATTTCCTTACTCCTCTTCATCCTCCAAAGATTATTTCATTCCTTCTCCATCTCGCTCTCTATCACACTTGTCTCTAGGACAAATATGAATCTTAGTACAATGTAAAGCATAAATAAAGCATGAGAAATAAAAGACTATGTGTGATATATTATTTTAACATTTTATTTTTATTTTTTAAATAACTTTATTTCATTTGAATTATATTATTTTGTATAATGTCCATTTTAATATTATTAATTATTTTTTTAGAAATGGTACTAAATATCCATTCAATATATGTATTTCCTCACCCAAGATCCAGCCATTGGAAAAACCAAAAAAAATGTCGTCATCAAGGTGTAATCGAGGAGCTTAAATCCATTGTTGGGTTGAGAATGTGACTAAGTATAAGCCACTCGTGAAGTTTGAAGACCGCGAGCAGAGGGGTACATGTGAACCATATAAGAGGTGAAGGAAAAGTTCCAACCTTGTGTGTGTGTGTGTGTGTGTCGTATTCCTTTGTAGAGAGGGTGATTATTATGTTGATAGTACCTAGAGATCTGAGTTAGTGAGTAGAGGTCTATGTATGTATGAGTGCATGATGTGAAAAATGAATGTGTTGAGTATAAGTTTGTAATGTTCTATTAAGATATGTTTGTAATGGATAATCTTGTATGGATTTCCAAGGTTATAAGGGATGCACGTGGTGTAATTGGATTCCAAATCTTGTTAATTATTTGTTTATGTTAATGAATGATCAGATGTATTGATTACATGGTATCCTTATTGTGTTGTATTGTTTATCTTCTACCTATGATATAAATGGTTAAGTACATAACCTACATCTTGAAAATTTAGATAGAGAATGGACCCGGTAGGTTAGACGTGCTTTTAGGTGAGCACTTAGAAATTAGTTATGAGTGATGTGTCGGTGCACCTCGACTAGATAATTATTGGCTTTAGAATCCAACATTTTGGTTTCATTGTTGGGACCTTATTTTATTTTGACCTTAAGATGTGGCATGGAATGGAATTCCAGGTTGTCTTTGGAGAATATTGATCATTGGGTACACAACGGCTAGGATGAGTTCGTAAAGGTATAACACCGGTAGATGAACCTTTATCCACAAAAATGGGTATAGGACAACCTATATGATGCATTATATGAGATATTCTTCAGTTTCTTCATGGTATTATCATACGATTGGCTAAGAGATTAAGCACAAAATCGAGGGATCCATTTGGGAAGAAAGCAAGTTCACAGCCAAGACAAGTACCAACACTCTCTGATTTGGATGATCTGTGGACTCAAGTTATAGATAGTTGGTGGGAAAGAGTGTTATGTAATTATACTTTGGAATACACAATTTCAACGTAATTACATCCAGAGGAAGAAGAGTTCCATTCTTGTGTGAACCAAGAGGACCATATCTACGAATGATACCTTTAGCCATGAAGATCTTGATGATTGAGTTAGGAATGGAAAAATTTACCCATGGATATAAAAATATTTTTGTGTGGGGGAAAAGGAATGGAAGGATGGGTCAGAAAGAATAGAGAGAAGAGAGAGAGGAAGAGAGACTTCACATATATAATGATGCACAAAGAGGGGAAGTTGAAGAGGCGTTAAGAATAAGGAATGGGGGGCGAAGTAGAAGTGATGATAACCCATGTAGAAGGTGAGGGGCCATAGGACCATGTCCCTCAAATATTGGGGAAGCGCAGCAGAAGAACCCCTCAGCATTAGATGAGAGTGAGTCTGATGAAATATTAAGAACCGTTGGTGCACATCTTACCCACCCCAGATCCCTAGCCCTTGCGCATGGTGTTCAAATTTGAAATTTTTATAGAAGATCATCATAGTAGTGACGAGAGAAAGAGGGTAATCAAGGATCACCATGTTGGAGTTGAGATACAGTAGCATGTCTTAGTATTATCAAAAGAGGAAAAGTAGATCAAGGTATACATAATAGCAACAAACAAGGTTACGTATCTCGACAAAAATTTTTTTAGGAGATAATATGATAGGTGCACGATTAGACAGAAAAGTATGGTGCTCTACCCATTGGAAGTAATCCCATAGGAATATCAGACAAATTATTGGTTGCATAGTTCAGTTTAGCACTACTATGGCCACATAAAAGTTCTTCTATAGGTCCTCAAACCAATAAGAGGCTCGGAGACTTTGGTCCTCCCTCAAGTGGAGGAAACCCTAGTGGAGGCTCGGGATCAAGATTTGTCCACACACCAAAAACTATCCCAAGGATCCTAAGATAAGGAAGTAACCCATCACAAACCATCCCCCATATTTTCTTCAAGATGTCACTTTATTTACTAAAGTATCGAGGATTCAGAAGATGCAGCAGAGCATGTGCACAAGTGTAAAATTTTATGGAGAGCTAAGGGAATAATAACTTCAGATAGGAAGGTAAGTTAGTTCGTGACCACATTACAGGGCATGTGCATAGTTAGTATAGAAAGTATGACCCTCACCAGATAGTGGTGGACTACGATGTTGTGTTAAACCTTTTTGCTGAGAATTTCACATCCCAAAGTTTGAGTAAACAAAGCATCAATGTGCACTCAAGGATATAAAACAAAGGCTTTTAAGAGTGTTAGAGAATATGATGTGAGGTTTAAGACTTTATTGTCTAAACTCTCTTATGACATCCATCGAGCCAACATACACAATGGTTTGTAGGTGGTTTATTATAACACCATTTCAAGGGTGCTTATCACATAAGACATTCACAACCCACATGAAGCCTTAGAAGAAAATTTATGCGTAAATCAATAGAAGTGTGGATACTAGAGTGAGTCCATTCTTGAAGCCCAAATTGTAGTAATGACAACTCATCTAGAAAAATTATCTTCCAATTCATCACATGAAACTCACAATAGTGGACTTATGGTGTATGGAATGTGATGTAGAAATGGCATACAAAGGATATTATCCATGCAGGAATGTGTGTGCACTACTAACAACTTTGAGATTTTCCACAAGAATCATGATGTCTACAATCGCCACTTTTGCAATGTGCGCCACACAAAATAATGTTTCCTTATATTGCAAGATTTGTGATGTGCACACACATGACACAACCAATTACCATGATTAATCATATCCATGAGGCTTTGAGAGAAGGGTGCATAAAAGCGTAAAAGCATCTCACAAATGCAATGATGGATAAAATAATGATGGGTAAAATAATGACAATGGAGGCTTCAGAGGTGGATACCATGGAAGAGGTTGTGGTGGTCATGGAGGTAGGTTCACTTGGGGAACATGTTATACATGTGGATCACTAGACCATTATCAACATGAGTGTCCCATAAACCAGTCTTGTGCATACTATGGGAAGGCACATAAGGTGGAGGATTTCCTAGACTTATATGCCCATATGTGTAAAAATAAGAAGGATAGGGGAGAAACTATGATATAGGTTGAGTGCTCTAAGTAAGGGACAAATAAAGCCTAAAATTTGGTTATATTAGGAAAAAACCATTATTGGTTACAATGCATGTAGAAGCCTCACACACACATGTGAACAAGGGAGAATGAAATCCACTCATCATAGATGAGATGATTAATGTACATACAACTAAATATATGGATGTATGGAAACAAAAAGAAGTTTTCTAGAAACCATGGGATTGATTAGAGAACTATAGGGGAGATACAATGCCTAAAAGGAATAAGCACAAGATAGAGAGCATGCCAAACAAATTGAGGTACCTGAAAAATATGTGGATGACCTCAAGGAAGTGTGCAAAATTCTTAGGCAAGAGAATATCATCCCCATGTTAGGAGAATGGTTATGGGAGAAAGTGCCACACATGAATAGAAAGGATAGAAAAATATTACATGCTAATTTACCACCCCATGACCATGAGTATGATAAGGAGATCACTTTAGATGTGGTTATAAATGGATGGTTGGTAAGTAACATTTTGATTGATACATGGTAAAAGTCAATGTTTTACACATTGATGCTTGGAACCAAATGGGAAGGCCACCATTACAGCCATCTTCAAGTGTGTTGTATATGGAAAATAAGACAAGGGTCATGCCCATTGAGTATTGAAAAATGCTACTATCACCATACAAGGAGAAAAATTCAAGGGTGACTTTAAGTTTTGGAGTCTAGCTGAAGAAGATAACTTTCCTTGACTACTAGGTCATCCTTGGTGTTATGCTAATAATGTAGACTTACACTTTAACAAGCACTATGTAAGTTTGAGAAAATGAAGAATGTTATGATCCTAATGGATGACAAAATTATGCCCTTACATAGAGCCAATAAGTGAGGAAGACCTTAACCAGATCTACACATACGATGCATGACCCAGAAAATGTTGAGCCATCAAAGGAGGGCATGCTTTAGTGGGGGATGTGCATGTCATAAGTAAGCACACTACTAATGTTATTTTGATAATTGGGCTCATGGAACTTATGAGATGGTTGGTTAAGAGTTTTGGGGAAGAGTAACAAGAGTGATTAGATCATGACACCAATAGAGATGGATGGGAAGAGACCATAGCTTTCCAAGGTTTATCTAGGAAGAGAAACCTAAATCTTTCCTACAATGCAAATGGAAACACAGTATGAAATGAAGGGGATAGAAGGAATATGTTGGTTTACTCTCCTTAGAGGAATATTAACATGCACTGGTGGGCCATTCATATAGAGATAACTTGCTAGGTTGGCACAAATAAGAATTACTTTCTTGATAAGGTTTGTTAGGAATAATCTTCCTTCACATATACATACTAATTATGATGGGAAGACCTCTCCCATGACACACATTTCAAAACTTGTGAAAGGAATTGGATGCAAGGCCAAGACATGTTGCTACCACCATCATTGTATTCATAAGTTCATAAGTTCTATTATACATATGTATGCATGCATATATGCATGGTATATACATGCGGAGTTAAGGAAAGAGACCGTGAGTTGGCATGTACATTAACTTTAGGTATCATGCACACTTTTGATTATTTTTCTACTAAACCCCTTATCAATGAATCTCTACAGATAATGAAGTGCATCACTCTAGGTGATGATGCAAAGGAAAAGAGCTTTGTAACTTGTTGTAAGGTGAGACTCCTCTCTGTAGCATGCAAAAATGCTTGCATGATGATGACTTATGATGAAAAAATCATGGGGTGCACACCTAGAAGGAAAAAAAGAAAAGGGAAGATCATCTATCTCATTGATGATGAAGAGGTCGAGGACCTAAACATAGAACATGCAGAAGGTGAGTGCGAAGGTTTTAGACACTAGATGAACAACACATGCATACATATACATGTACCACTAAAACCAAGAAGGTAAACATTATTAGGATTGAAGATGCGCCAAAGGAGGTGATAATTGGTGACTATTGGTCTGAGGGAGAGGTTGAAAAAAATAATTAAATTTTATGTGATTTTCAAGATCTATTTCCAAGGGGATATCATGAGTTGAAGGGTGTTCATCCATCTTTGGGTGAGATGAAGATAAAGCTTAAGGATGGTGCGCGACCAATTCACAAGAGGCCTTACTAGATGAATCCTAATTTTTGCATGTCAAGGTAAAAGATGAAATTGAAAAATGTTGAAGGCATAAATTATTGATCCCATTGAAGAATCAAAGTGGATCATCCAATGGTTATCAACATCAAGAAGGATGGGAGGATAAGGATTTGTGTTTACTATATAGTTTTAAATGCTTCATGTGTTATTGATCCTTTCCCACACCATTCATTTAAAGATATCCTAGAGGTTTGTAGGGGTGAGATCTATTCTCTTCATTGATGGATTCTCAAAGATATACCATCAGGTTAGGATCGTGTGATGAAGATCAGAGAAAACAATTTTGCAAATAAATGGGGATTTTTTTCCTACACAGTTATGCCCTTTGGATTGAAGAATGCGCCAACAATATTCTCACATTGTTGTTCAGAATTTCAAGACTTCATCCATAAGTTCCTTCAAGTATATTTAGATGATTGGACCATATATGGCCTGGTTAAGGATCATTGTGATTTTTATGTTAATGATGTTTGAAAGATGCAGACAACTTAGCATATCCTTAAATATTAAGAAGTGTATTTTCACACACCATTTGGTACTTTTTTTAGGGACACATCATCTATAAAGAAGGCTTATTGGTAGATCTTACCAAGAATAAGCATTTATTTCTTGGGATTGGAGGAGAACCAACCAATCAAAGTGAAGTGCATGGATTCCTTGAACATACTGGATATTATAGGAAATTCATTAAGGGGTATGCTAAGATTTCTATGCCTAGAAGAGTTTTTTGAAGGAAAAAGGAAAATTTTTATTGGAAGGATGCACAACAACATGCATTTGAGACTTTGAAGGAGATACTAACAAATGTTCCCATTTTATGCTTCCCTTCTTGAATCTACCATTTCATGTCCATGTGGATGCCTCTAGAACAACCATTGGAGTGGTATTGGCCCAACCAAGGGAAGGGAAATGTAGATCATCCTATCTATTTTGCAAGTAGGAAGTGACACTAACCAAGAAAATTACACAACTACAAAGTGTGAGGCATTTTTCAATGGTGTACACACTTCACAAGTTCATGAAATATTTATTAGCTACACCATTTATCTTTTACACTTGATCATATGGCACTTAAGTATCTAGTTAATAAGCAAGTTTTATAAGGGCACATCTATCGTTGGATCCTTTTATTCCAAGAGTTTGAGTTTTCATCATATCAAAACCTAAAAAGAATTTGGGACCGAACAAATTTGTCATGGATCAACTCTAGCAAGGACATGCAGAGCATAGAGGACACTATGTCCAATGCCTCATTTATTCAATATTACAATGTGTGCCATCTAATTTAGAGGATATTGAAGTACTATTATTGCACACAAGTATGACGCCTGAAGGAATGAAAACATTAGAGAAGAAGCAATTAGATATTTTTATTACACCCTATTAGTTTGTTGGAGGTGACTTGTATAAAGATGGGTAGAGATGAAGTTTTATGCATGTGTGTGTTTGGAGCATGAGTGTACAAATCATCATGGAAAAGTGTGTGGTGGAGATTGTTACATGAGGACATTATGTAGGTGAGGCTACAATGTGTAAGATATTACTTGTAGGATTATGGTGGGAGACATTTATAAGGATACTAAGGCATTTGTCAAATCATGTGATCATTTCCAAAGAATAGGAAACTAGACAACACCGAGATGAGATGGGGTTCCAACCTATAACAAGTGCAAAACCTTTTGAGAAGTGGGAAATTGACTTTGTTGGCCTAATAACACCATTCATGGAGGACAAACACAAGCTACATCATCACATGCACAAATTATTTAACAAGGTGGGCAAAGCAACACCCAAAAGGATTGCACTGTAACTACAACAACAAGATTCTTATGGGAGAACATCATTAGTAGGTATGGTTGTCCATTGAGCCTTACTAAGTGATAGGGAACTCATTTCTTGAATGAGACAATTAGATATTGTTAGCAGAGTTTATGGTAGCTCATCATAAGACTACCCCTATCACCCACAAGACAATGGTACTATAGAAGCCTTCAATAAGATATTGGGACATACATTGACAAAAATTATGATGTAGGCAGAAAAGATTAGGATGACAAAGTATCAGTTATTTTATGGGCATATAAAACTACTTACAAGAGGTTGAATAAGGCCACACCCTTTCAATTAGTGTTTGGTGAAGAGGTGATTTTTCCTATGGAATTCATGTTACCCTCCCTACTGTATTACATATGTAAGAGGACTTGTTGATGAGAAAGCAGTAGAAGATCTCATCGATAAACTAATGTAATTGATGAATGTGCACAATTACATGATGGATTTAAAGATATAAAAAATGAGACAAAAGGCCTTACATGATAGGAATATTAAGAACAAGTCTTTTTTGGTTGGTGGGATGGTTCTTTTATATGATTCAAGTTTGCACGCCACCCAAGAAAGCTCAAAGTTCATTGGTTGGGACCATTTAAAGTAACCAAGATACGAATCAAGCACATCTCGATTATAAGCACTTTGATGGTACCATGTTTCTCGTTACTTTAATGGGAGTAGTTAAAGCCCTACTATAAATAAGCTTCTATTTTTATGTTTGTAATAAGGTAGTATTTCCATTTAGATTAGGAATTGCTCAACAAGTGAAGTTTTCTTGATTGGTGGAATCTCTCAGTATGCAAGTGTGCTTGATTAGTGGAAATTTATCATATGAAATTTTTTTGAATGGAGCGGAACGTAGTGTAACACGAGGGAGGAAATGCAGAGGAAAAATAATTGGTAAGTGGCACAGAGGAAGAATAGGTACAACGCAGAAGGTAGGCACATCACAATCTACACCTAAGAAGTAGTTGTGCACCGTAAGGTTATGGACTACCACGCATGGAATAAATTTCCTCGAGAGCTTCTAGTGCATAAGAGAAAAACATATACATATGCACCAAAGCTCTATGAGGAATTGATCGACTTGAATAAGAGAAAAACATATGCATATAATAAGGAAGAATGCATTATTGACAATATTGCATCGCATGTCCAAATGTTGTGATGTAGGAAAAACTTGATCATAACACAAAGATGGAATACTTGGAGGAACCTGTACACCTATTACTGGTTAAAGTAAATGGTTTATAGGGGCCTACAAAATAAGAGTTGGCTAGTATAAATAAGGCCAAGGTGGATAAAATATAGAAGAATATATAGCATTTGACACGAAACTTAGGAGGCCATGTAGAAGGATGAAAATATTGAATACTTTCAAAATATCTCAATAATTTTGAACGCACTCATAGGGAAGATGAGGCGTGAAGAAAATGCAGCCAATATGCGAATAAATAAGGTTGAGCATGAAAAGGTGTTACTGAAAAGTTGTGGAGAAGAAGGAGATATTGATGTTAGGAATTTATTTATGTAGTGCTCACATTATTTGGGTAATTAGTATATTTTAATATGAGTTGTTATATAGTTATAACACCCACCATAAATGGGTACGTACAAAGTTAGTGAGGTTATAACAATCCTTGTAAATAGGAATTGTTGAGTGATTTGTGGAGTCTCATTAATAGGAACATCTCCTTATTTATAGGAGACATATTCCTACATATATGTAATCAAGTGTGAGATATAATAATATTGTGTGATTAAAATTACTTTATTGTTTGTTCGGCTCCATTGCATGAGATAAATCTTTGCATAAGATCCACTAATCCCTATCAACTGAAAACTAAACATGATAGAATTGAGGAGAGACTTAATGAAACTAAAAATATGGTAATGCACAAGGTAGATCGCTTGGAGGGCATCGCCTCGGTTTTGGATGTAACAATGAAGGAGTTGAAAGAGAAAGTTGATGATCTCACTATGGAAAATATTCCGGATATTGTTGAAATGGATCCTAACAAAGTAACCATCAAGCTTGAAGGGTGGAGGAAGCTAGAAAAAGGGATAACCCTTGAGTTTTCAAAACTTCTACCATCTCCATAGTTTTGATTATTGGAGACGCGCAAAAGAAAACATCGCTTATTCTTTGATACATTGGGGGTATTTCCCATATTCCTTCATTATTTCAAATATTCCGTAAGGCTATTATTTCATTCTTTATATTGTCAAGGATGGGTCCAATACTCATAGTGTGGGGTAATGTTAAGCTGAGAATGTGGCTAAGTACAAGCCACACACGGAGGTTGAAGACCGCATGTAGAGGGGTGCACATGAACCATAAATAAGTATCAAGAGGCTAGGAAGGAACACACAGAGTACGCCCAAAGAAAGGGAAAAGATGCAAGCATAAATCAATACATGAATGTGCACATGGGAGATGGAAAGATGACAATGCATGAAGGTCCACACATAGAGATAGATTTTAGGAGTTAGTTGGTATTTAGAATGGACCAAAAAGAGAAAAAAAGTTGGCATGGTTGGCAAGATAAGTCCAGAAATAGACTCAACAAGGATAAGGCACCGACAAAGGATAAAGCACATGCATGATAGATAAGGACTATGCATGGACATAGCTAATTATAGGACACATGCATGGATAAGACCGAGCTATTTATAACACATTTGAGGTTATAACAGAGTTAAAATGCATGCAGTCTATAATTAGGGAGCCTATTATTATAACTAAAGCATGTAAGAGGTGAAGGAAAATTTTCCACCTTATATATGTGGTGGATTCCTTTGTAAGAGAAAGGACGATTATTACAATGACATTACCTAGAGATATAAGTTACCAAGTAGAGGTTTATGTGTGTATGAGTGTGAAATGCACATAATGAATGTGTTGGGTACAAGTTTGTAATGTTTTGTTAAGATGCATTTGTAATGGATAATCTTGCATGGATTTCCAAGGTTGGAAGGGATGTGCATGGTGTAATTAGAGTCCAAGATCATGTTGTTACTTGTTGATGTTAATGAATTATCGATGTATTATTGCATGTTATCCTTGTTATGTTGTATTGTTTATCTTCTACCTATGATATAAATGGTTAAGTACATAACCCGCATCTTGAAAAGTCAAACAAAGAAGGTACCTAGTAGGTTGTATACGCTTTAAGTGAGCACTTGAAAATTAGTCCGAGTGATGTGTCAAACACCCAACTAGATAAGTGTTGGGTGTTAGAATTCAACAGCTTATGACTTCTCTTTGACCCACCTCCACATTTTCACCCACATTCATTGCCATATTCTTTGTTCTCATGGTCTTAGTTAGGGAAGTGGAGACAAGGGTAGGGACGAAGATAATCTGATCTGAAATGGATCCATGAGTTGATTAAATTCCCTTTCTAAACAACTCATATTTTGTATTTTTTTGAACCATGTACTTGTATTTCCCTCGTTATAATGTTGAACATTATCATCATAACTGAACTTATGGCATAATACTTTGATTAATATAATTATGACTAGTTATATTTATTTTGTGGTATTTTGAGTATGCATTTATTCTTATGGTTGCAATAATTTGTTTGAATGATGCTTTGTGTGATGCCACTCTTGTTTGTAAGCAACTTGTATGCAGCAAAGGACTTGTCCGCAACAACTCATCCACAACCAAAGGGAGTCACCTACAACTAAAGGATCTATCTCTAAAGAACTCATCTGCAGCCAAAGAAGATCACCTACAACAAAGGATCTATGATTGTAAAGATCTCTTGGAATGTAAAGGATGACACTCCAAGTTTGTACGTGTCATGGAAGAGGCAATCACAAACTGAAACATGAGAACTGAAGATAACTCAAATCTAGATCTGATTATTCATTACAACTAAATAAAGAACTGATTGTTTGAATTCATGATTTGAGAACTGATTGATTTAACTGATCGGTTACTTAATTTATGTGTTTGAAATCTAAACACCTGCTGATTAATTATGTTGCATGCATTGAATCTCCAAATGATTTGTTTGAGATCTTTTACCTAGTTTGTTATAACTTCTAGTTGAAATCTTCTTCCCACACTTTGATTGTAATGAGAAAGTATAAAAGGAAAGGATTAATGCTAAAGAGCTAATCGGATGTGTAGAGATATAGGAAGAGAATTAGAATAGAGGATACATAGATATAGAAGTTGCTTTGCTCCTAAATGTAATCTTCATGCCAATTCAATAAAGAATCTGATTTTTTTTCAGTAACTTTTAGGTACAAGCCTTAGAACGATTAGCACCAAGGCGAGCCGAATTGTGATCTGTTAACCCCTCCATAGTTATTGCTTTTTTATTGCATGGATAGATTAACAAGCAATTCATTCCTTTATCGTATTCGAATTGTCAAGCTCTGTTTTAGTTATAGTATTTGGAAGCTATTTACTTTTAGTCTGAGTTTAGTTTGTTTTCAGATATTTTACTTTCAAGCTTTGTTATTCTAAGTATAATAGTGACAACTATTTCCTTTCCATATCTCCTAAATGCTTTTGATTAACTGAAATTAACTAAATCTAGGTTAGCTAAGAACTAGTTAATCTAATCTAGGAGGACATATAACGCAATAGGTAAATGTACTAAAACAATATGTAAATTAAATAATTGAAGTAAACTAATGAAATCAAACCCTAATATGCAAGAAGGAAGTAAGGAAGGAACTCAACTAATAATCGGTGATTGTCGCAGAGTGTCGCAGGTCTGACTGGAAATTCTAGGAACATGAAAAAACATACATAAGTCCTAAAAATATTGGATCTGGAGGATTTGAGTGGATTGGGGTTCACTGGGACTAGACGAAGGCACCCATGGGCACTATGGTATGAATTATAGGCACCCTAGTCTGTGAAAAAGCTCCAAAACTAGTTTTTGTAGGGTCGCAAGATAATCTGTAACCTTCATCAGTTGTCACACTAATTTTTTTGAACTACGTCGAATGCTCTGAATATTCCAAGATGAATAAATGACCTGTAAGAGACCAAAGAGAAGTATCAAAACCCTAAAAAAGAATATGCATAATGAATGGGTCAGACTAACCTCATCTGCCACAATAGTGGGCTTACTAAACTGAGTGTTGCACTACATTTCGGACCCGGATGTAGTTTTGGTGTGTGTGTGCATGTTGTGCCCTAGGTGCTCTTATGTTAGTCACACTTTGTGAAATAGCAAGCAATAACTAGATGTAGAAAATGTAATAGTATGTGTGCATGGAATAGAATAGAATCCCTCCCCCTATGAAGTGTGATGTAGATGTCCTAGCTTGTGCCTTGATGATGGAGCTATGTGGATGCCAATGCAATAGATGGATGCAAATCTAGATGGAGTGATAGTAGTGTATGATGTTAGGTCCCTCATTATGGTCTCATAACTTTATATTTATAGGGTTCTCTTGGTCTAATTTCATAATTAACCCCAAAAAGGCCGACCACATAAAAGATAAGAATAAAAAATGTTAGAAAAGACCCAAAAATGGTAGGAAAGTGGAAAATAGACCAAGGCACCCCGGTGGGACCAGGGTGCCTATGGGCGCCCATTAGGGTTAAGGCACGTAATAACTTCAGAAATGACTGGGTAAGTAGGTTTTATACGTCACAAAATATAAAAATAAAATAAATAAGATGGTAAAAAATGATGGGGATTAATTAGTACTTTCTTTCCTTGAGAACCTTCTAAATAGTAGTATGAGACCGAGATAAATAAATGTCTAAAATGCATGATTTTATGACTACATTTTCCCCCACTTTATGTTGGTGAGTGGAGATCTCAAGTAACATAAAGTAGATAAATATGTGTACTGATGTCAATGAAGAGTGCAGAAAAAGTGTGCCAAAGGACTAGACAAAAGCGTGAAATGAAAAAAAGATGGAGGAGCGTGGAAAATATAAATGAAAAATGCGCAAAGAAAAAGTGATGAGAGTGAACCTAGGGCGAAACGCATGTGTGTGTTGCTTCCATAGTGTGTAGTGTACCTGTATGGTTAGTAAAGCATGTGTTGTCGTGGAATGTTGTTGTTGTCCCCAATTTGATGCTTTGTTTCTCATACGGTCGGACCTATAAGGAGAAAATGATCAAGTATTCAAATATGTATGTATGTAAAAACACTATGTGAAATAAGCATGTATATGTAAAGTACACAAATCTAAAGTACGCTAAATAAGAGAGTGTAAATGGAACATGTGCACTTGATCGATGTCAAGAAAGAGTGTAGAAGGATATCTTGTATGCGTGAGTTTTTAGGTGATCTCATGCACGCCATGGTCAAGAAGTGTAGGGAGGAAATGCTCTATGTCCTCCAAGATCTAACCGCTTTTCTGAAATGTGTGTAGAGATCTTGAAAGGAACGATAACCAGATCGTACCAAGCCAAGAACACAGATGCTAATCAAACACCACGATCAATAAGATGAAAGCAATTCACCAGAATAGTTTTACATAAAACCTTTGCAAACAAATGAGCAACAATATCATATATTATTATGGAACTCAATGCAATACATTGAGAATGGGCCTTGCTTAAATAGGTAAGGAATAACAATCTAAGAACCAGTCAAGGTCGTAGATCAAGCCATAAATCAAGGAAATAACTAGTAATCAAAGAACTAGTCAAGACCATAGATTTAGTAGAGAACTAGACATCAAGGATCTAGTCAATACCATAGATCAAGGAAAGAAATATACTTAACAACTAGATAATATCTCCTAATATCTAAATAAGATAAAAGAAATATCCACACACATAAGTGGGTGAGGATGAATACAATAAAGGTAAATAAAGTACCTAGGTGAACATGAGCTAAGGTAAATACCTACTCTAATAGATCTTTATCTGTCCTAGTTTTTGGGAGATCCAACGCCACTAGGCTGAAGAAGTCTAGGAGGAAATGCTATGTGTCCTCCAAACTCTAACTAAGCTTCCCAAAAATGCCAAGG
Source organism: Taxus wallichiana var. yunnanensis (assembly GCA_018340775.1). NCBI lineage: Eukaryota > Viridiplantae > Streptophyta > Pinopsida > Cupressales > Taxaceae > Taxus > Taxus wallichiana. The sequence continues at coordinate 433,210,711 of CM031244.1, read as the reverse complement.
ATACCATGTCTATGAAATTCATTATGTATGGGGTTTGTAGACCCAGGTGGAACCCACTCGGCCAACTCAACCGAACTGAACCGGTGTAAATGTGTTGTGTTAGTAGAAACCCCCAAATGATGCCCCCTCTTTGGGGGTGCATGCGACGTCACTAATAGGAGACATGTGGCCCCAAAATAGGCCAACTAGCATGTGTATGTTGAAAAGTTCTTGGTAGAAACCAAGGCACACAAAAACAAGAAGGCTAGCCAAAGACAAGTGTAACATGCATGTATATAGAAACAATGTGTAATCTACGCAAACAATATGTAAGCTACCAAGCAAGGTAATGTAAACACACAAGAAGACAAGTATGTTGCACAAAGTAGGTTATAAACATGGGACATCACTCACGATGTCATAAGATACATAAGGCCATCATGGTCACAACAACAAACAAGTTTGCATAACAAACATAAGGCAACGCCCAAAAATAGTAGTAAAGAATAGAAGACAAGTACATATAAATAAAAAATAGTCATGGAAACATATAATCATGCAAAACAAGTGTTACACATGGATCACCCATTATCATGTTAAAGAAACAATCAATATGTCAAAATCATATATGATCAAGTAATGTAAGATCCTAAGTACAAAAATGAAACAATAGCACTGGATGAGAAAAATTTGCATGACCCCAAAGAACTTGAAAGTATAGTAAGGATAGAAGGGAACATCCATACAGCATGTAAGAGTCTTGTATCTACAATCACACTAAACAAAGGTGTGAACATGCATGTGTGGATGGTATAGATAATGACATATAAGAAATCAATCTAACATGTGTAATAAAGTGAACATGTAAAACACTAGCAAGCAAGAATAAATGCCCCCAAGATAATGCAATATGTCGTGGATGGATGGAATGGAATGCAAGATGGAATGATAGGATCCACGTGCCCCCGAGTGGATGGAAGTGTATGCAATGAGGTTCATTTTTTTCCCCCTCAGCAGTCAAGAATGAACCATAAATGAGAGTGTGTCATCGGGAAATGGTTGAGTAGTGTATATCATGTCTAGCACACTATGATGAATGTGTATGTGTAATGTTGATGATATGTGACATATAGAGGAAATGTGTGTGGAACTTATAGCCTAAGTGTATACCACTACGAGATGAAGTATGGAGTGATGATTTATCCCTAAGCATATATCACTATGAGATGAGTGAATGAGTGATGATTTAGCACTACACATATATCACTATGAGAGGAGTGGATGAGTGATGATTTAGCACTAAGTGTATATCACTACTAGATAAATGATAAGGAGTGGTGATGTAACCTAAGGTGTATACCACTACAAGATGATAGAATAGGTGATGATTTAGCCTAAAGTGTATGTCACTAAGCTAGAGATGTCACATGATGAAAGGTGGAATAATATGGGTGTGATAAGTGTAAGGTCCATTTGATTTGTAAACCCTCAAATGATCAGTATGGACCGATGAACTAAAGTGTGTCATCGGTGGTGAGTGCAACATGGAGAAGACAATGTAGTATAAATGACCAAGTGATGAATAGGGTATGTAAATGTGTGGTATGTTGAATGTGATGGTAAATGTGTAGGATGTGTAATATGTAATGTGTAAAATACAATGTAATGTGTGATAATGTAGGATGTATGGATGAAATGTAAAGCTAGGCTCATATATAATGTAGACTAGCATAGTATGTAGAATATAGGTGATGTATAAATGTGTAGTGTGAAATAGCCTAATGGTGTAGGATGACCAACATGTGCATGATGAAAATGTAGTATAATGTAGAATGTAGGCTAAGTGTAGAATGGACGGTGAATGATGTGTGATGTGTGTGATAAAATGTAAATGTGTAGTTCCTATAGTGCATTGTGTGGGGTTTAGTGTAATGGTAATCCCTCAATAGTCAAGTGTGAACCGAAGCACAAGAGTGTGTCATTGGGTAACGATGCTAAAGTATATGATGAATATGCTAAATGTGAGAAAAATGAGGGTGTGAGAGTATGAAAAATGTGATTATGCTAAGATGAAGTATGCAAGAATGTGGGGAGTGTGATGTAGAAGTATGTAGATATGCTAGACTAAGGGGGGAGAATTAGGTGGTATGCCCCCAAGTGTGTGTACGTAAGTAGCTCATGTAAATTCATCTAGAGGTCATCATCTTAGAGAGTCATCTTGAAATGGGTAAGCATTAGTAACTTGGTAAGTAAATATGGTGTCTAGCTGGTCATGTAAGGAGCCATCGAGGTGTGAGTGATACATACCCAAGTAGCATGTTCCTCATCGGTAAAGGGAGGAAGTGGAAATCATGTACATACCAATGAGTAAGGTTACCAGTATAAAGCCTAGGAAAGAACTATTGCAAATGAAAATGCATCCAAAAGGCATAGGGAAAGATATGTTTGTATGGTTGGGGTCATTAGTACCTCCAATATAATCAAACCATGATTGGCCTAATGTGAGTGGTGAAGATCTAGGAGTGCGGATGAGAAAAATTGTGAGATAAAATATATGAAGACTATAAGTGACAAGGATGATGATATACCCATAATAAATATGAGAACCATATGGCGTAGGATGGAGATCGTCGACGATAAGCCCTAAGAAAGTCAAACCCTCATGTGTACATATAGTCATGCACATAGGATCAAATGGAATGTGTTCCCAATATGATTTATTAATGAAAAGAGGCAAGTGAAATGTGGGTGTGCCCTTCCAGGGTATTGAAGATGTTTTGTGTAACTTGAAGAAGGGGATTCAGAATTCGGGAGAAAGCTCCACCAAAAGGGATCAATATTTTTCTAAATGGAAAGCTAGACTAATGAGATGGAGTCTATAGGGACGACACCATCCTCACCATTAACAAAAACCTCATCCAGGAACTGAAAGACTATCATCATAGGATTAAAGCTCAAAATAGGACTATTAGGGGTATTCAGGTGGATTATGTTATGTAGGAAAAACAAATTTACTTATTGTAGGATCAAGTTGCCACGGAGGAATGTAAACCCAACATGAAGCTTGTGTTGAGTTCTTCCGATAGTGAAGCCTCGGATACTTGTGAGAGTCCGAGCATGGTTGTGTCACCCACCCTAGAGTCAAGTCAGAGGATCGGAAGGAGGCTAATGTGGAGACCCAAATTGAGAAAAAGGAAGAAAATTTCCCTAAGCGGGTCATCATTAAAGTGGTTGGTAGGAGAGATGGTGGGCCAAGTACCAGGGCTCACAACAAATCCATGGAAAACTATTAGCTGGATTTGGTTGACCTTTTCTTCATTATTATGTTGCCTTTTCTTTTGTGGTGTTTTGGAAAAAAAAATTATTGTTTAAATATGAACTCTTTGTGGTTTGGCCCTATTTTGTGGGGTTTTCGTCAATTTTTTGACTATGTATCCATGGCTCTGTGGTATTTTTTATCTAAAAACTAGATTCTCTTTGTATAGGGTTTTTGGTCCCTGGTTTAAAACCAAACTTTTTATATCTACAAGTCTTTCTCAAAAATGGCGGGCGTGTTAAAATGTTTGATGTAAGTGAAGGTGAATGTGATAGAGCGATGTCCATAGAGTGGACAGGTCCTTGATAAGGAATCATATCAATAGTAGCAGAAGATGACATAGCAGAAACAACATCTATCACACAAATGGTATTATCAAGTGGTGGTAAGTGAGGGAATTCATCTAGAGGTTGGGGATCGTTGGTAGCGTTAGTACGTGGAATGGGGAGACTAGTGTTAAGAGCGTAATCATAGTACTAAAATGGGTCATGGTCATGGGGGATAGTATGTTCACTGTCATCATGAAGGAATTTAACACAATGATACATGGTGAACACAACGGCTTGCATGGCATGAAGTCATGGCATGCAGAAGATAGTTGTGAAGAGATCCAGTCAATAGAAAGAAGAAGATAGTGTGTATAGTTTTGGGGGCGACTATAATAGGCAATGTAATATGACCTAGACATGGACAAACAAAACCATCATAAGCAAGTAATGAAATACTATATGGGCTAACATCACGAGAGGAGAGGCCAAGGTGTTGAAGGAATGACATGGGACACAAATTGAGCTCGATCCATTATCAATTAAGGTGCGCTTTACACTTACATTCTAAATATGAAAAATGATATGGGCAATGGCAGTGGATCATTGTAAAAGTGGCAAGATCAACCGAGGTGAATTAGATGAGATGGAAAGCAATGCACTAAGAAAGGCATCCGCAAAGGTATTATAGACTATATCAGGATGTGGATGTGTATTGTCGCTAAAATTAGTAATATAAGTAAAATATTAATGATTTTATCTTGCAATTAAAGATGGAGAAGTCATGAATGGAAATAGCCATGATAAATAAATGCTAAGGAAAATGGGGATCCTAGGAGTATGTAGGTAGATTCGGGTTCACCAAAATGATTAACTAAAATTAACTAAATCTATAGTTAAGAACTAGTTAATCTAATCTAGGAGGACATATAACGCTTGTAAAAGTAAATGTACTAAAAACAGTTTGTAAATTAAATAAATAAAGTAAAATAATGAAATCAAACCCTAATATGCAATAAGGAAGTAAGGAAGGAACTCACCGATAATCGGTGACTATCGCAGTGTTGTGGGTCTAATCTGAAATTCAGGTACATGAAACGAACATGCAAAATTCCTAAAAATACTAGATCTAAGTGGATCTTGAGGGACAGTGCACTGGTACTAGACTAGGGTCCTCACGTGTGCTCACGGTATGAAATCTGGGTGCCTAGTCTACGGAAAAGCTCAAAAACTAGTTCTTGCGGGGTCGTAAGATAATTTGTAATCTTTGCTAGTTATCGCACTAATTTTTTCGAACTACGTCAAATGCTCAATATTCCAAGATGAATAAATGGCCTACAAGAGACCAAAGAGAAGTATCAAAACCCTAAAAAAATAAGATGTAGAATGAATGGTCGATCGACCTCAACCGCCACAACATTGGGCTTACTACATTGAGTATTGCACTACATTTTGGACTCGTATATAGTTTTGGTGTGTGTGTGCATGTCATTCCCTAGGTGCTCTTGTGTCAGTCACACTTTGTGAAATAACAAGCAATAGCTAGATGTAGAAAATGTAATAGTATGTGTGCATGGAATAGAATAGAATCCTTCTCCCCATGAAGTGTGATGTATATGTCCTATCTTGTGCCTTGATGATGGAGCTATATGGATGCCAATGCAATAGATGGATGCAATTATAGATGGAGTGATAGTAGTGTATGATGCCATGTCCCTCATTATGGTCTCATAACTTTATATTTACAGGGTTCTCTTGGTCTAATTTCATAATTAACCCCGAAAAGGCCGACCACATTAAAGATAAGAATAAAAAAGGGCTATAAAAGACCCATAAAATGACGGAAAGTGAAAAATAGACCGGGCGCCCCAGTGGGGACCAAGGGCGCCCATAAGCGCCTTGATTAGGGTTAAGACAACACGGGAACTTTAGAAATGACTGGGTAAGTAGGTGTCATAGGTCACAAAATATGAAATAAAATAAATAAGATGGCCAAAAAGGACGGGTGTTAATTAGTACTTTCTTTCCTTGAGAACCTTCTAAATAGTAGTATAAGACCGGGATAAATAAATGTCTAAAGTGCATTCTTTTACGACTAAAAATTTATAAATGTGCATACATCACTAGCATTATTAAAATTTTACATCCCTTGGTTTGATAATTAAATGACTGTAGATTAATGAACAACATATTAATTGCTATAAGTTATAAGGTTTTTTTGAGAGGTTTTGCATTCCTTAGAAGTAGTTTGGGTTTAGGAAATTTCAAACCCCCACTAATTTATGTTGATTGAGTTGAGCTATTTGATGCATGCACCATCCAAGAGATGCCCATGGTTATTTTTACCCAATCCACAAGTAGCACAAATCTCTTCATACAATTCTAAGGATTATGAAGAAGACATACTTTCCTTTGTACAAGGTTTGTTATTAGGTCCCTTTTCAAGTGAAAGTTATGAAGCTACTCTTGATCAGCCAAACATGGTCAAGAAGAAGTGAACCAAAATGTTGAAGATAGGGCAACTACCTTTGAGTTTCCCATTTCCAACAATGATGAGGTTGTTGTTATGAAGAATATTTCTCCCTCTTGCCTTGCCTAACTTTCATGGATCCATGACTAAATACCCGAACACCTTTTTGTTTGAGTTTGACGTTTTATGCAAGAGCTATGATTATACCACTGATGCACATAAACTAAAGCTATTCCCGCTACACTTTAAGGATGTAGCCTTGAGATGGTTTATGGGATTAGGAAAAGATGTCATTACCACTTGGGCACAAATGAAGGAGAAGTTTCTATAACTTGTAGAAAGATGTTGTTACCACTTGGGCACAGATTAAGGATGTACCAATCTATAACAAGTTGGTTAGGATCTATGCATTAAAAAACTAGGTAGAAAGAAAAAGGATCCATCCACTATACAAGTTATTAGATGGTTGATATCATGCTTGGGAATTCAGTTTTACCAAAGTATATAGATCAAGCAATCCTTTGGTAAATGTTACAATCAATGACACAACAATAAAGAACACTTTGATTGATTTGGGGGCAACCATTAACGTCATGAAAAAGAAAATTATGGATGATCTAAAATTGGAAGGACTAAGGCCAACCACTACAGTCTTACAAATTGTAGATAGATCAACAATGAGACCTGAAGGAGTACTTGAGGACATAGTTGTGGTGGTAGAATCTTGAGAATACCCTGCTAACTTTATTGTCTTTCAGCCAAACTCAAGTTTAGGGGAATATACTATCATACTAGGAAGGCCATGGTTGGCCACTTTTGAAGAATTCATAGGTTACAAATCTGGCAACGTGATTATTTCTAATGGAAGTGGTACTAAAAAATGATTCTCTATCCTCCCTTGTTAACCGTTGAATGATAAAGATCAAACAATTTGGGTAGAAGAACCAGAAGCATATCAAAACTCTATACAACAACTCATGATGCTAGAGAAGTCTTGTATAATTGAAGGACAAGAAGAAGATGTTGTTCTCTCTAATGTCTTGTAGAATAATTATGGAAGAAACAAAGAGGTGGATGACAAATTAAGATGTTTAACTTGCCCCTTAAACCAAGTTCTACCACAACAAAGCACCATGGACATTACAGGTAAGGATTGTGTTCTTCATCAAATTTTTCCCCATGATTGCACACAATCCGAATTGTGTGAGCAGCAATGTATACTCAATGATTAATCTCTCCAAACAAGTGGAAATAACTCCAGGAAGGCCACTTAATGTAAACATAAAGCAGTGTTTGCATGGGATTATGGTGACATGCATGGGATTCATCCTAAGTTGTGCACTCATAAGATTTATATCAAGGACAAATGTAAACCAATCAAGAAACCAAAAAGAAGAATGAACCCAATAGTAAGGGAGATTGTAAAAGGATAAAACTACCTTCACATTCCCATAAGGAACATTTACATATTCAGTTCTTCCATTTGGATTGTGTAATGCACCTGCTACATTTCAGAGGGTAGTTTTGAGCATCTTTTCAGATCTAACAAATGATTGCATAGAGGTATACATGGATGATTTCACAATACATGGCAACACTTTTGAAGAAGCCATGAAAAATATGGACAAATTTTTAAAGAGATGTAAGGAGCACAATCTATCCTTAAGTAACGAAAAATGCTACATGATGATGTCTAAAGGTATAGTTTTAGGACACTATCTTTCTTCTGATGGAATTCAAGTTGACTTGAACCAAGATATCTGTTATTGTAAATCTACCAACACCAAGGAAGAAAAAGGATGTTAGGAGCTTTCTAGGCCATGTTGGTTATTACAGGAGATTCATACAAGATTTTAGCAAGATAATAGTGTCATTGTTTGTATTATTAGGAAAGGATGTTTCCTTTGAGTGGACTGAAAAATGTGAAACTACATTCCAAACTTTAAAGCAAATGTTGACTATTGCTCTAGTATTAAGAGGACCTAATTGGAATATGTCATTCCATATCCATACTTGATGCATCAGACCATGTCATTAGAGTTGTATTAGGACAAAAGTATGGAGTTCTGAATTATGTAATTTATTATGTTAGTAAGAACTTGCAGACATGTTGAACTCAACTACACAATAACAGAGAAGGAGTTCTTGGCAGTTGTGTATGCTATCAATAAATTCAGACACTACATCACATGTTATCTAATGTTCATTCACACTTGACCATGCTATAATAAAATATTTGATAAACAAACCAGTAGTGAGCAATAGAATCATCAGATGGTTGTTCCTTCTACAAGAGTTTGATGTCACCATATTGGACAAACCCGAGGACAACATGGTAGTAAATTTCCTTTCAAGAATGGAGACTAATGATGAAGAACAAGTAATTGATGACTCTTTTCCATATGAGCACTTATTTTCTATCTCTAAAAAACACCTTGGTATGCATACATAACCAACTATTTGGTTTCAGGTAAAACACCTCCACACTACTTATACTCTAAGAAGAAATACATAGTTAAAAAGAGTGTGCTTTTTTTCTTGGATAGTTGGATTTCTATTTCATACAAGGCAAGATCATGTCATGAGAAGATGTATAGATGATGAGGAAATATATGATGTCCTTAGAGCCTGCCATAGTGAACCTTGTGGAGGACATTTTGCTACAAAAATAATAGTGCAAAAAGTATTGACAACTTGGTTATTATTGGCCAACATTGCACAAGGATGCAACACTATACACAGAAGATGTGATAAGTGTCAAAGAATGGGCAAGCCCACTAGATCTGATGAAATGCCATTGCAACCTCAATTGGTCTTGTAACCTTTTGACAAATGGGGCTTAGACTTTATTGGCCCTATAGATCCTAAATCTCAATGAGTACATCTTGGTATGCACAAATTATCTAACTAAGTGGATAGAAGTGAAGGAATTACCAAGTCAGAAAAGTGAGAAAGTAGACAAGTTTCTCTATGATCATATCTTCACCAAATATGGAGTTCTAAGGGATATTGTCATTGATCAAGGTACACACTTTACGCTGATGTAATTTTTGATCTAATTAAAGAATATGAAATCAAGACATATGAAGTCTACACCATACCATCCCCAATCTAATGACCAAGTAGAGGTGACAAACAGAGAGATAAAATTTATATTGACAAAGACCATTGCACTTCATAGAAAGGATTGGGTAGACATACTTCCAGAGGTAGTATGGGCATTCAACACAACGTGGAAAACAACAAATGGTTTCACACCATTTGAACTCTTGTATGGTAAGAATTGTTGTTTTGCCAATTGAATTTGAGCACAAAACACTAAGGACTGCACTTGAGCTAGGCATAGATTTATCTAAAGCACAAAGACAAATGATTCTCCAACTCAATGAGTTAGATGAAATGAGAAGATTGAGACTACTGCATGATAAAAGTAGTGCGAAGCGAGGATCAAATTGCATGATGATACATAAAAAAATAAGACAATTTCAAGAAGGTGATTGGGAACTCTTATTTGACTCAAAGTACAAGGACCATATGGGAAAAATCAAGACAAGGTGGTTAGGCCCCTATGAGATTGAGAAAATATTTCCCAATGGAGTTGTAAAACTCACCACCATAGATCCTGTGAGGTTCAAGCTATTGGTGAATGGCCACGGTTAAGGTTGTATAAGAATCCAACTGATAGAAGTACCTTCATGCAACAATTCAAAGGAGGACAAAGTAGGATGGAAATAAGGACATCAGAGTTGAAATCAGAAGTTGAGCCTGTTGGTTCATCTTCTAATATTTCATAGGATTGAGATTTTTAGTGGCCTTGGTATATTCATCTTGTTGAATACTCCAGGGCGAATAAAATTGTTGTGATTAGCCCTCGAGGTGATCAACAACACTCAACTAACATTTTGTTTTTATATAATTTATGTTTTACAGGATTTGATGTTAGAAGGTTGCAAGAATGCATAATCTCCATCATAAGGAGAGCATGTAATGAATGAAGGTCCACTTGCAACAATATGCAGAAAACCCGTGTTTTGTTTTCACGTTTGACAGAGCCCATGATTGCATGAAGAATATCAAAGACATATGCATGTGTGAAAGATGACAGAAGAGGAAATTGATACCCCATCGGATCAGCATTCCCTCTTCGAGAGTTATTTGGTTTTAGTAAGGAGCATCCAATATAAATTTAACACGCGCATGCAACATCGTAGCAATGTCTGCAGACATAATAGCAAGTCAAAATACGGTAAGGGGTGAAAATTCAATCAAGCACATCCGATCATCATTCTAAACATGCATCGAGATAAGTGCACTCCATTACCACTTTATTAAAGTATGATTAAAATGATTATTATTAATTAGTAATTATGCCACGATATCATGTATTTATTTGCATTTATAAACCATCACCCTTCATGCTATGAGGTGTCACTACACATCATCCCATATTGTCATATCACTTTACCTTGCACACTTCATGCAATCGAATCAATTAAAATAACTTCCCCCTTAACGTGTTTTAGTCTCAAAGTTCAAAAAAAAATACTCAAAACAATCCCACACAATTCAATTTTGCATCATTTCTTTAAACAACATTGTGTGATTGCATTGAGAGAGCCAGAAAGCTACATATTCAAAATGGGAGGAGACTTGATATGCCATGAGCCCACAGAGCACTCTCAAATTCTCAGCTAACCACAAATTTTACAATATTTTCAAGACAATGGGTGGTTTGATTACATAAACAGATTCTAGGGTTTCAATGAGTCAATGGTTGAAGAGTTTGGTACTACATTCAGATATGGTGAAGAAAAGGTAAAGGGTTTATTGGTAAGAATTAATGATGACATCTTGGTGAGGTGACTAGACTTCCTACACAGGGTGAACCCTTTCTAGAGAAAAAGTAAAATACGGAAGCAACCAAATGATAATTTTCCGATGAAGATGATGTATTCATCAATGATAGACAAGGTACATACAAAACTTCTCTCAAACTTGTTTGGGCTGAAATTACAAATTATAATATCAAGTATTTTACCTGTGAGGAGATACTCTATGTTAAACACAATTCACTTTAAATTACTCAATCATCTGAACAATAGACATGTGAATGTGCCCAACTTCTTGAATGAGATATTGAAAAATATGGGTAGGGAGTGTTAGGAATAATATTAGATATTGTGAACATTATTATGAGTGTGGAAATAAATAATATAGTGTAATGTAATACAACTATTTATGAGTTGTTAACTCATGTAAATAGTTGTAATTAGATAAGGTTTGTTTTGAGTGAGATATTGTGGGGATTAGGAGAGATATGTGGGATGAGTGTTGACTCCTAAAATCAAGGAGATCAAACTCTATATATGTAATCTTCCTCTATGTATTTGATATCCCGGATGATTTCAATATTATATTGATTTTTATTTTTAATGTGATTGTTCAATATTTAACAGTGGCATCAGTAGGAAATTCATGGATGTTTGTATGAGGTTTTAAGGAGTGATTGGGGCAACTTCATCATTGTTGATTGTCCCAAACCATGTTTCAAATTAAACACTTGTATCGGCTTTTGCATTGGGACGAGATTCATTTTACACTTTGTGTTGATCTACAAGCGCTTGGGAAGAATATGCATCAACATTCTTCCATTAAGACCAGCATGATATGTTTAAATGGTCTTCCCGCACGATCTGTTCCACCGTGGTTTACGTGTGTTTTGTTCCAACGTGGTTCTACACGTTATGTCTGCATGTTTCATCCATCGTGATCTTCTCTGAAATTGTGAGTTAGAACCATTGTTTTCCGTTTTTTTTTTTCATTTTTGGACATACTAAAAAAATCGCAAGTAAAAAAAAAAAATGGCCATTTTTGGAAAGGGTCCAGAAACATTTTTTTAAATGTGTAAGTTGTTTAAGGTCAATGTCATTGTTAAGGTTTTGCAAATGTCTAGGATATTATTAAAAGAGTCCTGTTTTAATTCCTTTTTCATTTGGTGGTATTTTAGCGGTCAAAATTAGCATTGAAAAAGAGTTTTAATAGTGTCAAAATTTGTCAAAATTTTAAATTGTTTGTAAAAAGGGTGTATTTTCAGTTGAAACCGACACCTATTTGTGTCAAATTGTGGAGAGTCATAATGGATAAATTGAGTCATGTTGAAAAATTTTATGGAAAGGATTTTCACACTTGGCAAGTACGAACTCAGTTGACACTCATTAACAAAGATTTGTGGGACATTATGGATGGAACATTCAAGAAACCAACCGATCTTTGATGAAGCGGCCAAATGGAAGAGTAGATATTGTAAAGCAACAAAATCATTGGACTTGGGTTTTCTTATGCATATTTGCATCATATAGACCTTTCAAAAAGTTCAAATTTCATTTGGACAACATTGAACAAGTTGTTTGGATCCCAAACCGGAAGCGCATAGTGACCTTGAAGCAAAAGTTGTTCGGACTCAAGATGGATGAAGGAGAAAACATGGTACAACATATAAGTAAGTTTCGGTCTATTTTGAATCAATTGTTAGGGATAAAAATTAAAGTAGAGGATGATGATGCAAAAGTTGTTTTGTTGAATAGTATGTCATCTCGCTATTCAAACATTGTTTTTACTTTGAGCAAGATCAATCCCAGCCTAGAAGATCTAATTTCTTCACTGATAGATGAAGAAAATAAGACTGTTACACTAGAAGAAACTACAATGTATGGTAAAAACAAGTCATATGATAAAAGGAGATTTAAATCTTCTTTTAAATAAAGATCAACTTTTAGAGATACAAAGAAACATATCACTTGTTACTATTGTAAATAAGATGGACATCTATCATAAACTACAAGAAAAGAGCACAAGATTTACTTGATGGAAAAATAGAAGAAAGTGCCATGGCTGCTGATGAAGAAGAAGACAATGATAAAGAAGAACCTTTGGATGATGGTTATAATTCTAACGATTTTCTATACTAAATAAGCAGCAGCACATGGAGGCTGGAGGCATAGAGGAAGGAGGACAACCAATCCTCTCACACCCAAAGCATGTGACGGGGCATTAATTATAATGAGTTTGTGGCATTTTTTCAGTTGTGTGTTTCATTGTTTGTAATAAGAACAGATGTCACATTCTTGTTCGAATTGTATTTCCTTTTATAACCTCCTGATGTAAATATGTTGTAGTAGAAAGATAAAAGCACAAGAAAAAGCAAGATCATGTTTTTTTGAAGAGGATGAATGCAGAGGTTGATGAGCAGGGGCTCGTACTCTGGACAGAGGTCAGTTTTGTCGAATAGGGGTTTGTATTTGGTGAACAAAGGTTTAGCATACCAAGATCATGAGCATGCAGAGGCATGCAAGCTGTAGAAGACATGTGAATGTTTTTCTCTACCTTGTTCACATTAGGGGAGTGTGTAATAGGGATTAATAATGTAAACAATAGGGGAGTGAATGTTAGGAATAATATTAGATATTGTGAACATTATTATGAGTGTGGAAATAAATAATATAGTGTAATGTAATACAACTATTTATGAGTTATTAACTCATGTAAATAGTTGTAATTAGATAAGGTTTGTTTTGAGTGAGATATTGTGGGGATTAGGAGAGATATGTGGGATGAGTGTTGACTCCTACAATCAAGGAGATCAAACTCTATATATGTAATCTTCCTCTATGTATTTGATATCTCGGATGATTTCAATATTATATTCGGAGTTTTCTTTTCAATGTGATTGTTTAGTATTTAATAGAGAGGCACAAAGGGGAAGGTCCCGCACTATCACACCACTGCCTCATCACTGTGATATCAAACACACCCTACAGAGGGAATATCCTGAGCTAAGGTGGGAGGATTTTGCAAGAGTTAAGCATATTGATGAATTGTTGGGAAATAAAAGAAAGAGGAGAAGAAGTACTAGAAGATCCTCCACAAATGTATCTGAGCCCACAGCTTCTACCTCCCAACCTGAACCACAACTAGAAGAACACCCTGCCTCTGAAAATTTACCACCTACTGAAGAAAATCTTATTCCTGTATCCCCTAAAAGAATTTTCATTATTGAAACCCTCCTTGAATTCTCTACTCCTGAATCATCCACCTCAAAGGGTAAAAGAAAATCTTCCAAGTCCACCCTACACCACAGAGGCGCTCTCATAGGCTAAAAACCAAATGGCCAAAAACCTCCACAAAAACAAAGTCACAAACCATATCACTTGATAGTGATGTGGAAGTTACAGAGGAGAGCATTGAGCCTATGGAGACAGAGCAGGGAGGTGTTGATGTTACATTCCATGAACAATAATTCCGAAGAGCACATGGAGGGACAAGAAGACCAAGCCCAAAATGTGGAGATAGTGTGTGTGTGAAGGAGGGTCGTGAAGAGGGAAAAGAGGTTGGAGAAGAAATTGAACAAGAGTACCATGAGAAGTGCATGGAGGAGCATGCAACAACAACTCATACTGATGAGATAGTTTTGAAAAGGAAGGATATGAGGAGAAAAAATGGGATAAGAAATGAGGAAGAAACATAACAAAATATTGGTGAAAAAATTGCACATGTTGAGAATGTCATTGAGCACTTGGTCCATGGAATTGAGGAAGAGAAGATTTTGTGGGAGTTGAACAAGTACCATAACATACCCCTATAGTTGTGGCTGATGTAGTTGAACAAGTTGCACCACCATTTTTACCACATCTTAGCATGCAACACATAAATGTTGCCCCATTACAACCACAAATTGTCATCAAAGAAGTAATCAGAGAGTATGTCAAACTAGCCTATAGAGAAATGGCAACACAAACAAACATTGGTGACTACTAGGTGAATCAATTTGAAACCTATATCAATAAGTTAAAAGGAAAGTATGAAAGAGAAAAAGAAGAACTCATCTTCTAGCACAAGCAATAAATTGAGGCAAAAGATAAATAAATTGCAAGGCTAAAGAAAAAGCAAGAAGAGACACTTAAAGTGGCCCATGAGATATTCAAATACATGCCTCCTTCCAATGTTTATGCCATTTTCTTGAAAGAAAAGATGTTGTAGCTCAAACTTACTTGTATCAACTCTGATATGTCATTTGACATCAATGGAGCAAGGAACTTCTTTAGGTTGTATCTAAATAGCCCTCATGAAACTCAACTTCTACTTTGTGAACTCTACATGTATAATTATGCTCTTGAATATGATAGGGACTGGATTCCAGTCCTATATGTTGGAGATGTTCCAGTTAAAGCACTTTGTTCCTATTTTCTAGAATGAGTTGGATCGAGAAAGGAAAATGGAGGACTACATGCATTTAGAGAAAGTACAACCACTGATGGTTAGGGCTGAAGCTAATAACACTAAAGAAGTTGTAGAGCAATATGGAAAGTATATGGAAAAGAAGGAAATCAGAAAGAGGGTATGGAAAATGAGGAAATTAGCTCATGAGGAAGTCAGGGACATGATTAAAAACAATGGAAGAGAGATAGTACACGCATGTAGGATGCACTTGGAATGAGATGTCTCCTGAGATGCAAAAGAAAGAAATGCACTCTTATCATAATATCATACCAACTTTAAGAAGAGTGAATGCATACATTGATCTTTCTATTACATGTGCAAATACTTGGTTCCCAATTGGCTATCACCCACCAATCTTCCACTTTCCTATACCACATTAGTCTGGTGATCATCCATTGAATGAAATAATACATGACAAATTCATGAATAGGTTTAAGATGAATGGAGGTTACTTCTTCACCGAACCAAGAGGGATGGATACTCCAATGGACTTCAGATGAGTATACAGTGTTATTCGGAGTAGAACCTAAGGAACCTAAATGAGGACATTCAAGAAATTAAGCTTGGGGATGTGATGAGTTGATTAAATTCCCTTTATAAACAACTCATCTTTTGTATTTTTTAAGCCATTTGAAGCCTTGTACTTGTATTTCCCTACTATATTGTTGAACATTATCATCATAACTTGAACTTATGGCATAATACTGATTAATATAATTATGACTAGTTATCTTTATTTTATGGTATTTTGAGTATGCATTTATTCTTATGGTTGCAATAAGTTGTTTGAATGATGCTTTGTGTGATGCCACTCTTGTTTGTAAGCAACTTGTTATATGCAACAACTTGTATGTAGCAAAGGACTTGTCATGACATCTCATCCGCAGATCAAAGGGAGTCACCTACAACCAAAAGATCTGTCCGCAACAACCCGTCCACGGCCAAAGAAGATCACCTACATCAAAGGATCCATGATTGTAAAGATCTCTTGGAACATAAAGGATGACACTCCAATTTTGTATGTGTCGTGGAAGAGGCGGTCACAAACTAAAACATGAGAATTGAAGATAACTTAACTCTATATCTGATTATTCATTGCAACTAAATAAAGAACTGATTGTTTAAATTTGTGATTTGAGAACTGATTGATTTTACTTCAGTTATGTGTTTGACATCTAAACACCTGTTGATTAATGTTGCATGCATCAAATCTCCAAATGGATTGTTTGATATTTTTTACCTAGTTTGTTAGAACTTCTAGTTGAAGTCTTATTCCCACGCTTTGATTGTAATGAGAAAGTATAAAAGGAAATGATTAATACTAAAGAGATAATCAGATGTGTAGAGATCTAGGAAGAGAATTAGAATAGAGGATGCACAGATACAGTAAGTTGTTTTGCTCCTAAATGTAATCTTCATGTCAATTCAATAAAGAATCTGAGTTTTGTTCAGTAACTTCTAGGTACAAGCCTTAGGAGGGATTAGCACCCAAGGCAGGGCCCACTTGTGGTCTGCTAACCCCCTCCATAGTTGTTGCTTTGTTTTATTGCATGGATAGATTAGCAAGAAATTCATTCCTTTATCTGTATTCTAAATTTACAAGCTCTATTTTAGTTATAGTATTTGGAAGCTATTTACTTTCAATCTGAGTTTAGTTTGTTTTCAGCATTGTACTTTCAAGCTTTGTTATTCTAAGTATAGTAGTGACAACTATTTCCTTTCCATACCTCTTAAACACTTTATAACCGTGCATACAACACTGGCATTATTGAAAGTTTACGTCCCTTGGTTTGATGATTAAATGACTATAGATTAATGAACAACATATTAATTGTTGCAAGTTAATTTGCACCACTAAGATCCATGGCCTTGTACATTCTGGGCTTATCACCGTCCTCCATATCGGTTTGTGCATATTAGGGTGTTACAAAACAAACATACTTACTTTGGAAACCATTTTTTGTGCAAGCATTTATGTGCCTTCTCCAACAATATTTACTCCTTAAGGTCTATGCCACCACCACTCATGGTTCCAAAATAGATTTACCACCATGAAAGCAATCAAAACTCCTCCATTTCCATTTCCTTTCTACTCTCCATCCTCTGGATGCTATGTCATTCCTTCTCCACCTCGCTTTCTATCACACTTGTCTCTAAGAAAAATATGAACCTTGTACAGAGCAAAACATAAATAAAGCATGAGAAATAGACACACTATGTGTGATATATTATTTTAAAATTTTATTTTTTATTTTTTAAATAAATTTATTTCATTTGAATTCTATTATTTTGTATAGTGTCCATTTAAATTTTATTAATCGTTTTTTTGTAGAAATGATATTGCATATCATTTCAATATATGTATTTTTAATTTAAAATATATTAATTTCATTTTATACATACATACATACATATACATACACACACACACACACACACACAAAAAAATATAAAAAGGAACGAAAAGAAGATTGTTCCAAGCCACGATCTTAGATGATAATAGCACACCACATTAGATTTTCAAAAATAGAAGAGCTAAAATACCATATATGGAAATCCATCATAATCCATAATGCTCAATACATTACAATACAATGACTTGAATTATTCAATAAGAAATATGTACATATAGGAGGAGGGAAGTGCAACTACTACCTAAATTAGTGGTGAAGAACTCCCACTAATTGATACTGGTAGTTAAGTTAACTCCATAAGACTAGTAAGCTAACTCCACATAACTGAGAAGCTAACTCAACACAACTAGTAAGCTAACTCCACACAACTAGTACACCTAAGCAAGCTAACCCAACAAGTGTAGGGCTAACACAAGTGTAAGAATTATCCTAATAAATAAATAAAAGGATAAATAATAACCTACACTAACACCCTCCCGTAAGCATAGCTTAGGTGGGTGGAAAAGAAGGTGGGTCCCGAAACAAGGCTCTGATGAGGTACCCACGTACAACAACTAAGAAAAATGGACATCATAAGGTACCCAAAACCAGTAATAATAAAGTAGAGAGAAAAATCCTGCTTTGCAAGATATCCTCAAAATCTTGACTCCAAAAACTCATACAATACTAAAGAAGTGTGGTGCACACTATGGTTTGAATCCATTGCTCGATCATATAACTCAAAAACAACTGACACTGGGCTTCACTAGAATAGCTCCATGCAAGGAGACTATCAATGGAGTGATGTCGAAAATGTAAAAAAACACCAAACATAATTTGATCAACTACTACAAATAGGTGTGCCACGATCCAAGAACAACCAAGGCAACAAGGCAAGGACATGAGATCCAAATAAATAGGAGTGCCACGATCCAAGAAAAGCCAAGGTAACAAGGCAAGGACACGAAACCCGAAGAAGCAGTATCAACACCACACCCTCCCATACTGCTTTGAATGAGTAGAGTGATACCACAGATCTGTATGAGTTGCCAAAATCAACTACTCGAACACTGAAAAACTAACACTGGGCTTCACCAGAATAGCTCCCCCACAAGAGAGACTGTCAACATGCCAAAAAAGTGTCGAAAATACAAATCCAAAATATCTCAACAAACAAGAGAGATATAAATGTATACACTCATAGATACAATAATGCAACACCCAAAAGTTTAGGACGTCAGCTCAACCGAAATTACGTCCACAAGTGATCACAACGCCTCCCAAATTTAGCACTTTAGAATTGAGTACATGTAAATAATATAATGAGTAATAGTACCTTTTACATTTTAAATATGTGTATAAAAATGTCACCAATGCGTAGATCTCGAAAAAATACACAATTTCAAAAAAACGATCACCTTAATCCGAGCTACAGATCAAAAGTTATGAGCTCTACAAGGTTTTGCTATTAAAATAATATTTTAATGTCTGATCTTTTTTTTAAAGGTACACGTGACACCCAAATGTCCAAAGGGTAAAAGAGTGCATCCACACGATACATGCTTACGACCAAAGGATAAAATCCTGCTCCCAAAACCTAAATGTCTAGAGGGTAAATCATTGCATTCGGAGGGTACACGTTAATATCTAATGGATAAAAGAATGCACCCAGAGGGTACAGATTTACATCCAATGGATAAAAGATTGCATCCAAAATAGAAATATCCAGAGGGTAAAAGAATGCATCCTAAGGTACACACTTATATCTAATGGATAAAAAGAATGCACCTAGAGGGTACATATTTCAAGGCTTAAGTGGATAAAAGATTGCATCCAAAACCACAATAGCCATAGGGTAAAAGAATGCATCCTAAGGTACATGTTTATATCCAATGGATAAAAGAATGCACCCAGGGTACAGATCTGCGTCAATGGATAAAAGACTACATCTAAAACTAAAATATCCAGAGGGTAAAAGAATGCATCTGAAAGGTACACGCTTATATCCAATGGATAAAAGAATGCACCTAGAGGGTACAGATCTACATCTAGTGGATAAAAGACTACATCTAAAACAGAAATATCCAAAGGGTAAAATAATGCATCTAGAAGGTACACACTTATATCTAATGGATAAAAGAATGCACCCATAGGGTATAGATCTCGCATCCAGTTTGACGGTCTCGCTCCGATACCATGAAAGGAATGATAAGAATATTGTTCCAAGCCATGATCTTAGATGATAATAGCACACCAATGCGTAGATCTCAAAAATACATAATACACACCCAAATACAACAAAAAATACTAGGATAATTTTTTATTTTTTTTTTACTTACATTGTTCACTACACACCACACAACAAGGGCTCCAAGTAGGAAAACTCAACAACATATACGATACTTACATCATTCATCAAATCACATAGACACATGACAACACCATATACATATTTATACCACACTTTTCCACATGAATGAATACTAGCAATGACCCAACCACAAGAAACATGACTTCAGGAACGGTGAACCCACAACACATCATTTCTTTAATTGCATCTTAGTTACGATTAACATTCTAGGAACATTATTGTGCAAGTATAGTTTTCTCTCCTTTCTCCATCTACAAAATCTTAAGTTCATTCCATTTTTAATTTACAGTTCAACCAAGTTAGGTTGGCTTCCTTTATGCATCATGGAAAATTCCATAACTTACTGGCTTATTTGACACAATTCAAATCACATATACAATACTTAATTATCTTGTTCTTATGTTAAGAATGTGTTTCTCAAACGTTTATTTAATGTTTAAAATTTACCCTTGCTACACAAGTGAATCTAACATGATGTCAAGGTGAAATCTTGGGATTAAGGAAGACATAGATTCAGATAGCTTTTTCCCCAAGAACATCCATCGATCACGGAATAGTTATTTCGCTACCATTATCATTGTAGTACAATAACTTGCTGAATTCCAAATTTGATTTATATATATATATATATATATATATATATATATATATTTATTTATTTTTTTCTTGAAGTTTGATCACACCGAACAATTCATATTCTTTCTGAACATGAAAATGCTTAAATAAGTTATAAGGACTCCAAGATTGACCTTAGTCCTAATCTCCAATCTCGTGTGCAACATTATATGATATGCTCTTATATCGCACTAAGGTCTCATTCTTAGCATCATCTCAAAACAAAAGAGATACGAAAGCACTTGTCTACATCTTAAAGAAGTACATGGCTAGGAGCATAATAAACTACACATGAACCCAAGTGATCTATGTACATGAAGATCCCATGTCTCTGCATTTCACGATTCCGCATAAGGAATATTCTTTATTCCTTAATGCCATAAATGACATACAAGGCATTTTGGGACAAGATTTCATTTTCTAAGGTTCTCTAAAACCAACATCTTTCAAAACAATTTCGTATGCAAGGAGTTAAGTTGTAGTTTTCTACCCACAAGTTAACATCCTACTCAACTAGGGTTTTAGTTTAATTCCAATTTCCATGTAGGGCTTTACGCTCTATTATAGATCTGAATAAGATTCAAAACATATTCACCCTATAAAACCTCCGTAAAGGATCAAGGCACTAAATTTTCACAAGCCAAAGACAAGACATTTATCTACGAAGGACAAAAGAGTTCACTAACGAGAATGCAAGACATAGAACAACTATATCACGATCTTCATTTAGGTCGTTTGGATCCAATAGGGATTTCATTCACTGATGAAGTTAATTTTCTAGATCTAATCTTGTAAGGCCCGGAAATCCAATAGGATACAAGGGAGTAATATCTCTACCTACTCCACAGGTGGGAAGGTTACACCACTTAGTCATTCCTTCAACAAGGGCTCAAAGTGACTTCCAGGTGGTCTTCACCACTCGGCTGGTGTCGGACCTGAAGGGAGGACATTCTTCTCGCGATTACCAAAACTAGAAGGAAACCGCATACTCTGGATAAAGTTGGACCGATGTCATTCCCAAAATATGGGTTCACGACAATGTCGTTAAACCTAATGACTATGACGGTAACTCCAATTAGGGTTTTATTTACCTAACCTAGGAGGTCTCATCGAGTGCAAGTTTAAGGTCGTTCTACGGTTTTAAATTTCTTATATGGTAAAAAGGATCACACATGCAGGCAAGCTATGCATGAGTATTTTATTAGGGTTGAGTGTTTCCATTAAAAAAACTCTTTATTATGTTTGCAAGGTAAGAAGATAACCCAAAGAGTTGATTTAATCGTTTATTGAATACTTGAAAATACTACAATATATTCACTTCAATTCCAATTTACTTTATATAAATCAAACCCTTTTGCCATACACAACTAAGAATCAAATTGACCAGGTGATTAGATGCACATTTCTTAAGTTATCCCTAAAACTAGCATCTCATGCATATTAACAAATTTCAATTATAACTTTTCTGTAACAAGAGACTACATTAGACAATTATTCATTTTACAATAACCTATAAAAATTACAATAATAATAATTAAATTACACATCACCTTTTTCGTCGTCATTCTTCCATCCTGCAAAACCCACGTGAGCATGATATCAGTGATAATTTGCTGGCATGGCATCCACCCTAATCAATCATAATTGTCATTTTTCAGTTTCCCATTTACATAAGATAAAAAAATTACAATTAGCAATCGAAACAAAAAGATTTAGAGACATGTATTCATTACATTTCATTTTTCTTCTTTTGTAACCCAGGAGAGAGAAAGAGAAGGGAAGAGAGAGAAAACACCATTTTGGTCAAAAGTTCTAATACACACAACAAGTTTCATTATAGTGTTTTAAATAGTTATTTACATGTGTTTAAACGTTTTCAGGGTGATTTGGCAACCCTACGAGGTCCCGCAGCTTTCTATTCTTACATTTTCTCACTAGCTGCAAAACATTCAAAATGGGCTCGAGGCTCAGAAACTACTTCCAAAGGTTATCTTCTCGATGAGCACGCACACCATGATTAACTTTCTACGTATCCCCAGATATACCAAGAATTCATAACAGAATCGATAGAATTGAAAAAGAGCGAACGGTTTGCGTTTGGCGGTTAGTTCTCTGGGGCCACTGGTCGTAGTTCACCCAGTTGTAAGATGACAAAAGTTATCTCGAGTGCCCAGAAAACTACGCATCCATAACTGACGTTTGATGGAGAAGCACGCAACAAGACATCTCCTACTAGTTCCCCTATATAAAGAGAATTCATCAGAGTCAACGGAACTATGAACTAGAAAACCATGTTCAAATGGTGACAAGTTTTCTGGAGCGACAAGACGAAATTGGACCAGTTTGACCTCATCAAATCGCTGACCGAGGCCTATATAAAATGGCTTCGCCAAACTATCCCAAAAGTGCTCATTCCTATACTAGAATGTTCCATGCATTTGTCTAGTATAAACGCTAGAGGTTTGCGAAGACGGGACGTGATTTCTCTTTCCGGGTTTCAAATGGTGGTCCAAAATGAAAGCCAACTTTCTAGTTTTAACAACTCTCTACTATTGTAAACCGGTGTAACAGGCTCCTATAAGAGCGTCAAAAGGATGTCATATGATCGTTTTGGGTCAAACCAAAAATCAAGGCAACTCCTCGTATACCAAGGTACACGAATGGAACTTCACATCTCATTTCCAGAGTTGCGAAGGGTACTTAGTGAGTCTCCAAAAATGCAAAATTTAACTATTTTAAGCAGGAAGAAGGTCAACTAAATCAATGGGGAGTCAAATTCATCAAGTTGATAAAATGATATTGGAGCGATCAAGAAGGGTAAGAGTTTTCTAAATCATCTCGAAGTGAGGATAATAGTTCATGGTTTAAAGTAGATGAGTTATAATGATGTCATGAGTTACGACACGATAATTTATTGTTTTGCAACGAGTTGAAGGGACATTAAACTGTATTAAAATTTCTAATAATTTAAAATTCTATTTAGTTGCAAAAGAGAACTAAAACACGAGAATTATGAGAGGTAAGGGAAGAAGGACCATTCCTGGAGAATGAAGTTGGTCGAAGCCGCAGGCTTTGGTTCAACATCTTGCTCGGGCACTTCACCAACCGGTTCACGAGCCTAGATCTAACCTCCACCACGTCACACCAACTTCCCGATCACTTGAATTTTTCCAACAATAAGTGGTTGCTTGAAATTTTCTGAGCTTTTTAACATACCCACTTCATACAAATCGATGATGCAGTGTATGAGGTGCCCCAAGCTAGTTAGAATGCATACAAACAACAAGTCCACCACACGAAAATCTTGCTCCAAAATTCGCATCTCGGCACAAGGAGTTAGGATGCTTGCAAAGGTTATGAAATTTGGCTTTCACCCACCATAGTAGGTTATGAGCACGCATATCTCCATGAATGAATCCAAGCTCAACCGATCCTTATGAGCACCAACTTGTTTGTACATCCACAACTTACATACAAAACTAACAAACCATTCTGAGCAAAAATTGCATGTATTCAGTCTATAATACCACGTTCCTTTCTAGCCGCATTTTTATCAGGCATTTTAGTCAAACAGCTCTCATGCCTTGTGTTTATTTCCACATTTTGTATGCACTTTTACCAGTCCATATACTAATTTAAAGCTCCCATTTAGGCACACACACAGGGAGAATATAGCTAAGGTTGTGGAATATGGTTTTGCATCTGCTTGAAAGTTTCCAAGGCCTTTTCAACAAACTCATTTTTTTCACATCCTACAAATCATAGCATTCTATGAGACCACATTTCTTTGAGGCATTCTAATAAACAGTTCAGCGCCTTTTTTTTAACAGACCCATTTTTTTACATAACCTGCTATCATTGCAGTCCTTGGAACCACATTTCTTCCCTGCATTTAGTCAAACAGTTCACATGCATCCACGTTTTACATGTGTATATGCCAAGGCACTTGCAAGCCGTAATCCTATTCAATGAGCAGCTGTCTAGTTCTTTCATTTGGTCAAACACTAAAAAAAGTGCCCACTAAAACCTTGAAACTAACACATCTACCAAAATTTCTCTCTTTCTCTTATTCACACAAGAGTAGGCTCATTTTTTTTTGTTTTGGACGCAAGTGGGTGGATGTTGGCACGAGCGAAGGACCAAAACCTTCCATGCGAAGACATCCGTGAAGCATTTTTGACAATGGCAATTGGGAGGATGTTGCAAAGAATGGTTGTCACGGACTGTCGCCCCCCCTTTTCATGCCTTCTTCTACAGCAGAGGGTGTGCAACACTGGCCTGAAACTTCCTCCCATGGTGGTGGTGGCGGCGACACTCCCTCTCCCCACACAAAACCAAAATGATGGAAGCAAAGACCTAATTTTGCCCTAAATCCGCCCTAAGCAGAATATCACGGGCTTTCTTTTAATTTGCATCCTTTTATTTTATTTTATATTTATTTTATTATTATTATTATTTTATAAACGAAGGCATTACATTCTCCTCCCCTTAAGAAAGCATCGTCCTCGATGCGACATACAATGAAGAAAGAGAAAAAGGTACGCAACAAGGGATGAATGTGGCGAAGGTACGCTCTAAGGTTAAGATTTCAAATCCAAAATCACGGTTACGGGGTGGCCCTAGGAACATCTGGTAGAAATTTTAACTTTCAAGGTTCTGTGAAGATTGGCAGTTCTCTCTTATTCATTATTTCATTAATCTCTTTCCATTAACATTATTCTTAATTCAAGTCCTTTAAAATTTCATTTTTATCGAATTTTAGTTTATTCATTCCTGTGGATTCCCATCATGAACTACAATCACAACACCCTACCAGGGTCATACACAACACTAAAATTTCACAAGCATACTTTTACATACTTTCACGACCGTATCACATTACAAGGGTTTTCACCAAACCATGGAATGACAACAAGTAGACCACATAGCAATTAATTTCCAACAATTACGTCCTAGACATAGATCTAGTACACACATATGACTAACAAACAGAATCAACACGCTGATACATATACAACGGGTATCACATGACTCACAAAAATCCATGACTATATTACCCCACAAAAGATTACTCAAATACGGAAGGGAGTAGGCACGATCCACATAACATAGTACATGTCACACAACCAATATCCAATAGTCCATACAAATGGAAATGTCAATTCTCAACCATAACAAGGTGTCAAAAGACTCACAAGGGTACACATAACTCACTATACCAACTCCACACATAACAAGACATCACGAAACAAACCCCGATATCTCCAAAAGTACTAGGTAAAACTCCATATATCTCCTGAAGTATCATAAAACAACTCCATATACTCCCCAGAGCATCACTAGATAATCTCCATATACCTCCCAAGAGGAAGAAACATAGTGCCAGAACCAAGTTGGGTCACTCAACCATAGAGCCCCATCAAGAATATCGGGTCACTCAACCATAGAGTGTCATAAAGAATAACAAGTCACTCAACCATAGAGTCCCATCTCCTTTCTCCTTTTAATGAGGTCGGGTCACCCTATTTCCCTGGGCACATAGAGCCCCATTACCCCAAACCCAAGTGACATAATAACTCATGTGGTTCAACAACCCGCTAGTTATTATCGTAACTCCTTGGGGTGTACCCCCATACAACGAAGCGGTCCATAGGTTCAACCACTCCATGGTTAATCCCATGACCCTAAGCCAACACATTACGACATTAGAACCAACATAACAATCCAATCAAATGCCAAGTGGAAAAATCAAAAGCCTTGGGCTAGGCTACAAAACTCTCAAATATGAAAAGAAAGTTTTAAAACCAAGAAAAACAAATGGCTAATTAGCCTTGGTTAGTGCAAAATCCAATAGTTAATGAAACAATCAAATAAATGCCCAAAATATAAGAACATGTCAATCAAGAATGATGGTTGGTTCTTTCAAAAAGAGAGATAAAGATCAATTTACGGATAAAATACGTATTGAGAAAATAGCACATCACAATCACTATGTGGCCTCATACCACCACCAAAGGGGTACTCATCGAGTTGCTGGCACTCGGACAATGAGCCTCAGCTTGTAAAAAAATATACATGTAACCAAAAATGAGTATATCAAATAATGTATCTGTCATCATCTCTTCCTGAATCATAACTCCAAACTCCCACAAAGATCAACATAGTCAAAATCACATAGGATTATTCAATGAACAATCCAATAGGAAAGAGTAGGGGACACAAGGTTGCATAAGTTGAGCCTAAGGTGGTGCGCACCCACAATATACTGAGCAAGCTCAAAGTATACTAAATAGATAGAAGTGGATTTTCAGTCTATATAAGACTCCACTTCCTCACTCATACTCGGCTCAAGATTATGAAAACCTGGTCCACGCCTCCTCTCTCCACACATACACTCTTGACAGTTTATCCCCTTAGGGTTGTCTAGTGTAGGGTCCACAACATACACATAACTACATCACTAACACAATGGTAATTCACACACAACAACCATAATGTATTACGCATGGTATATATATACAGGGTATAACACAATCATACATTCACCGGGTGTAATACATCACTTTACCACATTCTGCACCCAAAGTGCAATCACTACACAATAGGGTTCATAGGCTCACTGTATGCCCCTATATCACAACATGAATCATTACATATTACACAATCATACATACGATGGACATAGTAATGTCACAACATAACATTCATTTGCTACATACAAATTGATACACACCTTTCTTCAAAACATGGTAAAAACATCATGATACAATTCAATTCACTTTACATAAATCCAATCATACAACATATCGACCCACCCACATATCACAATATGCCACAATGCTCCAACACCCCGTCATCCACATTAGAATTCTTTTACACATTCCAAGCAGTAATTCACACGTGGACTCTTCATAGAATCCACATGAAGGAGAGAGAATACTCCCATCCCTAGCACATCAACATGATAACCAAAAGCACACTAAGTGACATACACCTCATGTGCGTTCACACTATCACAATTACAACATAGATCACATCACTCTTAACACACATTACTCTTCCAATATTTATCACCATCATGAAACACTATCACCATCATGCAACCCATCATGTAACACCACCTCTATCATGCAAAATCATCACAACTCCAATCCATCCCAGAGGTTCGAGAGCATGAACCTCCGCTCTGATACCATATGTAGTGCCCACGTTTTACACACCCATACAATAGCAAAATACCAGGATAATTTTTTTTTTTTTTTACTTACATTGTTCACTACACACCACACAGTAAGGGCTCCAAGTAGGAAAACTCGACAACATATACGATACTTACATCAGTCATCAAATCACATAGACACATGACAACACCATATACATGTTTATACCACACTTTTCCACATGAATGAATACGAGCAATGACCCAACCACAAGAAACATGACTTTAGAAATGGTAAACCCACAACACATCATTTCTTTAATTGCATCTTAGTTACGATTATCATTCTAGGAACATTATTGTGCAAGTATAGTTTTCTCCTTTCTCCATCTACAAAATCTTAAGTTCATTCCATTTTTAATTTATAGTTCAACCAAGTTAGGTTGGCTTCCTTTATGCATCACGAAAAATTCCATAACTTACTGGCTTATTTGACACAATTCAAATCACATATACAATACTTAATTATCTTGTTCTTATGTTAAGAATGTGTTTCTCAAATGTTTATTTAATGTTTAAAATTTACCCTTGCTACACAAGTGAATCTAACATGATGTCAAGGTGAAATCTTGGGATTAAGGAAGACATAGATTTGAGATAGCTTTTTCCCAAGAACATCCATCGATCGTGGAAAAGTTATTTCACTACCATTATCATTGTAGTACAATAACTTGCTGAATTCCAAATTTGATTTATATATATATATATATATATATATATTATATTTATTTATTTTTATTTTTATTTTTTTTTTTTCTCGAAGTTTGATCACACCGAACAATTCATATTCTTTGCAACACATGAAAATGCTTAAATAAGTTATAAGGACTCCAAGATTGACCTTAGTCCTAATCTCCAATCTCGTGTGCAACATTATATGATATGCTCTTGTATCGCACTAAGGTCTCGTTCTTAGCATCATCTCAATACAAAAGAGATACGAAAGCACTTGTCTGACATCTTAAAGAAGTACATGGCTAGGAGCATAATAAACTACACATAAACCCAAGTGATCTATGTACACGAAGATCCCATGTCTCTGCATTTCACGATTCCACATAAGGAATATTCTTTATTCCTTAATGCCATAAATGACATACAAGGGATTTTGGGACAAGATTTCATTTTCTAAGGTTCTCTAAAACCAACATCTTTCAAAACAATTTCGTATGCAAGGAGTTAAGTTGTAGTTTTCTACCCACAAGTTAACATCCTACTCAACTAGGGTTTTAGTTTAATTCCAATTTCCATGTAGGGCTTTACGCTCTATTATAGATCTGAATAAGATTCAAAACATATTCACCCTATAAACCCTCCGTAAAGGATCCAGGCACTAAATTTTCACAAGCCAAAGACAAAACATTTATCTACGAAGGACAAAAGAGTTCACTAACGAGAATGCAAGACATAGAACAACTATATCACGATCTTCATTTAGGTCGTTTGGATCCAATAGGGATTTCATTCACTGATGAAGTTAATTTTCTAGATCTAATCTCGTAAGGCCCGGAAATCCAATAGGATACAAGGGAGTAATATCTCTACCTACTCCATAGGTGGGAAGGTTACACCGCTTAGTCATTCCTTCAACAAGGGCTCAAGGTGACTTCCAAGGTGGTCTTCACCACTCAGCCTGGTGTCGGACCTGAAGGGAGGACATTCTTCTCGTGATTACCAAAACTAGAAGGAAACCGCATACTCTGGATAAAGTTGGACCATGTCATTCCCAAAATATGGGTTCACGACAATGTCGTTAAACCTAATGACTATGACGGTAACTCCAATTAGGGGTTTTATTTACCTAACCTAGGAGGTCTCATCAAGTTCAAGTTTAAGGTCGTTCTACGGTTTTAAATTTCTTATATGGTAAAAGGATCACACATGCAGGCAAGCTATGCATGAGTATTTTATTAGGGTTGAGTGTTTCCATTAAAAAAACTCTTTATTACGTTTGCAAGGTAAGAAGATAACCCAGTAGTTGATTTAATCATTTATTGAATACTGAAAAAGTACTACAATATATTCACTTCAATTTCAATTTACTTTATATAAATCAAACCCTTTTTGCCATACACAACTAAGAATCAAATTGACCAGGTGATTAGATGCACATTTCCGAAGTTATCCCTAAAACTAGCATCTCATGCATATTAACAAATTTCAATTATAACTTTTCTGTAACAAGAGACTACATTAGACAGTTATTCATTTTACAATAACCTATAAAAATTACAATAATAATAATTAAATTACACATCACCTTTTTCATTGTCATTCTTCCATCCTGCAAAACCCACGTGAGCATGATATCAACGATAATTCGTTGGCATGGCATCCACCCTAATCAATCATAATTGTCATTTTTCAGTTTCCCATTTACATAAGATAAAAAAATTACAATTAGCAATCGAAACAAAAAGATTTAGAGACATGTATTCATTACATTTCATTTTGCTTCTTTTGTAACCCAGGAGAGAGAAAGAGAAGGGAAGAGAGAGAAAACACCATTTTGGTCAAAAGTTCTAATACACACAACAAGTTTCATTATAGTGTTTTAAACAGTTATTTACATGTGTTTAAATGTTTTCAGGGTGATTTGGCAACCCTACGAGGTCCCCAAGCTTTCTATTCTTACATTTTCTCACTAGTTTGCAAAACGTTCAAAATGGGCTCGGAGGCTCGAACTTCTTCCAAGGTTATCTTCCAATGAGCACGCACACCACAATTAACTTTCTACGTATCCCCAGATATACCAAGAATTCATAGCAATTAGAATTGAAAAAGAGTGAACGTTTTGCGTTTGGTGGTTAGTTCTCCGTGGCCACCGGTCGTAGTTCACCTAGTTGTAAGATGACAAAAGTTAGCTTGAGCACCCGAAAAACCACGTCCATATATCGACGTTTGATGGAGAAGAATGCACACAAGACATCTCCTACTAGTTCCCCTATATAAAGAGAATTCCTCAGAGTCAACGAACTATGAACTAAAAACCATGTTCAAATGGCGGTGACAAGTTTTTCTGAGCGACAAGATGAAACTGGACCAGTTTGACCTCATCAAACTACAACCAGAGGCCTACAAAACAGTTTCACCAAACTATCCTGACAAGTTCTCATTCTTATACTAAATGTTCCATGCAGTTATCTAGTATAAACACTAGAGCTTTGCAAAGACGAACGTGATTTCTCTTTTGGGTTTCAAATGGTGGTCCAAAACGAAAGCCAACTTTCTAGTTTTAACAACTCTCTACTATTGTAAACCGGTGTAACAGGGCTCCTATAAGAGCGTCAAAAGGATGTCATATGATTGTTTCGGGTCAAACCAAAAATCAAGGTGACTTCTCATATACCAAGGTACACGAATGGAACTTCACATCTCATTTCCAGAGTTGTGAAGGTACTTAGTGAGTCTCCAAAAAATACAAATTTAACTATTTTAAGCGGGAAGAAGGTCAACTAAATCAATGGGGAGTCAAATTCATCAAGTTGATAAAATGATATTGGAGCGATCAAGAAGGGTAAGAGTTTTCTAAATCATCTTGAAGTGAGGATAATAGTTCATGGTTTAAAGTAGATGAGTTATAATGACGTCGTGAGTTACGACACGATAATTTATTGTTTTGCAACGAGTTGAAGGGACATTAAACTGTATTAAAATTTCTAATAATTTAAAATTCTATTTAGTTGCAAAAGAGAACTAAAACACGAGAATTATGAGAGGTAAGGGAAGAAGGACCATGCTTGGAGAATGAAGTCGGTCGAAGCCGCAGGCTTTGGTTCAATCTTGCTCGGGCACTTCACCAACCGGTTCACGAGCCTGGATCTAACCTCCACCACGTCACACCAACTTCCCGATCACTTGAATTTTTCCAATAGCATAAGTGGTTGCTTGAAAGTTTCTGAGCTTTTTAACATACCCACTTCGTACAAATCCTGTTAATCGATGATGCAGTGTATGAGGTGCCCCAAGCTAGTTAGAACGCATACAAACAACAAGTCCACCACACGACAATCTTGCTCCAAAATTTGCATCTCGGCACAAGGAGTTAGGATGCTTGCAAAGGTTATGAAATTTGGCTTTCACCCACCATAGTAGGTTATGAGCACGCATATCTCCATGAATGAATCCAAGCTCAACCGATCCTTATGAGCACCAACTTGTTTGTACATCCACAACTTACATACAGAACTAACAAACCATTCTGAGTAAAACTGCATGTATTCAATCTATAATACCATGTTCCTTTCCAGCAGGCTACATTTTTATCAAGCATTTTAGTCAAATAGATCTCATGCCTTGTGTTTATTTCCACATTTTGTATGCACTTTTACTAGTCCATATACTATTTAAAGCTCCCATTTAGGCGCACACACACAGGAGAATACAACTAAGGTTATGGAATATGGTTTTGCATCTGCTTGAAAGTTTCCAAGGCCTTTTCAACAAACTCATTTTTTGCACATCCTACAAATCATAACATTCTATGAGACCACATTTCTTTGAGGCATTCTAATAAACAATTCAACGCCTTTTTTTTTTAACAGACCCATTTTTTGCATAACCTGCTATCATTGCAGTCCTTGGAACCGCATTTCTTCCCTGCATTTAGTCGAACAGTTCACATGCATCCACGTTTTACATGTGTATATGCCAAGGCACTTGCAAGCCGTAATCCTATTCCGTGAGCAGCTATCTAGTTCTTTCATTTGGTCAGACACTAAAAACAGCGCCCACCAAAGCCTTGAAACTAACACATCTGCCAAAATTTCTCTCTTTCTCTTATTCACGCAGGAGTAGGCTCATTTTTTTGTTTTGGAGACGCAGGTTGGGCGGATGTTGGTGCGAGAAAAGGACCAAAACCTTCCATGTGAAGACATATGGCAAAGCATTTTTGACAGTGGCTGGGAGGATGTTGCAAAGAATGGTTGTCATGGACTGTCGCCCCCTTTTTCACACCTTCTTCTACAGCAGAGGGTGTGCAACACTGGCCTGAAGCTTCCTCCCATGGCAGCGTGCAAGCGGAAACACTCCCTCTCCCCACACAAAACCAAAACGATGGAAGTAAAGACCTAATTTTGCCCTAAATCCGCCCTAAGGAGAATATCACGGGTTTTCTTTTAATTTACATCCTTTTATTTTATTTTATATTTATTTTATTATTATTATTTTTTTATAAACGGAGGCATCAAAACCGAAATATCCAGGAGGGTAAAAGAATGCACCGGAAGGTACACGCTTATATCTAATGGATAAAAGAATGCACCCAGAGGGTACAAATTTGCGTCTAGTGGATAAAAGACTGCATCCAAAACTGAAATACCCAGAGGGTAAAAGAATGCATCCGAAAGGTACACACTTATATCCAATGGATAAAAGAATGCACCCATAGGGTACACTCTGCATCCATATTTGGTACTGCCTCTCGAAAACATGGTCGAGTTTACAACGATTCTAGGGTTTTGCACCTTCCAAATCCAATGCCGCACTCTGTTTTGCATAAAAATGCATGTTGCAGAAAATTTCTAACAAATTCTAAATACATGAAAATAATAAACCCTTGTTTGCAAAGAAAAACTTACAGATGGATGTCTACATCATCTATCGCTCTAATACCATGAAAGGAACGAAAAGAAGATTGTTCCAAGCCACGATCTCATATGATAATAGCACACCACATTAGATTTTCAAAAATAGAAGAGCTAAAATACCATATATGGAAATCCATCATAATCCATAATGTTCAATACATTACAATAAAATGACTTGAATTATTCAATAAGAAATGTGTACATATAGGAGGAGGGAAGTGCAACTACTACTTAAATTAGTGGTGAAGAACTCCCACTAACTGATATTGGTAGTTAAGTTAACTCCATAAGACTAGTAAGCTAACTCCACATAACTGAAGCTAACTCAACACAACTAGTAAGCTAGCTAACTCCACACAACTAGTACACCTAAGCAAGCTAACCCAACAAGTGTAGGGCTAACACAAGTGTAAGAATTATCCTAATAAATAAATAAAAGGATAAATAATAACCTACACTAACAATATATATATATATATATATATATATATATATATATATATATATATATATATATATATATATATATATATATATATATATATATATGAGTGCAAAACATTATTAGTTAAAATAAAATTGAGTGCATGTCACTTTCATAAGTAACATTTGAATAAAAATTGTCAATAAAACAAGTCACATCAACAAATCGTTCAATCAAATGGTGACACCTAGGTGGTGACTAATACATAACTTTATTCACACTTAATGGGTCACCTTAAATTTATTTGTATTAAAAACTATCTCATTTAAATTCCTTAAAAAATACTTTCCCCATAATTTAAATGCTCAAAAGAAAAATGGTAAATTAAAAAAATCATAATCTATTAAAAGGTATTTTTTATTATAGGTGTTTAAGTCATTGTTTGCACCCCTTACCCCAAGGTTAAGAGTCATTGGCTCATCTCCCATAATTTGTGTGTGTATTACATATTTAACAAAAAATAATGTAATATAATTATTTGATAGATCGAATAATTATATTACATGTTTTTAATTTATTGAACGAATTTTGCTTCTTTTTTGTGTCACTTGATATTAATTTATCGAATGAAATGATTAGCACAAATGTGGTGCAAAAGATACACATTTTCGTGCAAACATTTATTTGGCTTCTCCAACAATATTTACTCCTTGAGGTCCATTCCGTCTCCACTTACGCTTTCGGGATCAATTTCCACCAAGACAAGCCACCTGAAACCCTTCTTTTTCATTTCCTTGCTTTACTCTAACGTTATTTCATTCCTTCTCCATCTCACTCTCTATCACACTTGTCTCTAGGAAAAACATGAATCTTAGTACAATGCAAAGCAAAAATAAAGCACACGAAATAAACATACTATGTGTGATATATTATTTTAACATTTTAATTTTTATTTTTAAAATATATTTCTTTCATTTGAATTATATTATTTTGTATATTGTCTATTTAAATATTATTAATTATTTTTGTAGAAATGGTATTGAATATTGTTTCAGTATATGTATTTCTAATTTAAAATATGTTAATTTTGTTTTAAATTTAAATACACACACACAATATATTTTGTAATACATGTGTGTCACATAATGTATATTACAAAATATGTAATATGCGTGTATGTGTATTATTACATATTTAACAAAATTAATGTAATATAATTATTTGATATATCAAATAATTATATTACTTTTTTAATTTGTTAAATGAATTTTCATGAGACTTTCGTGCCATTGATAATAATTTATCAAATTAAATTAGTGGCACAACAAGCGACACAAACGTGACGCAACAAGCGACACAAACGTAAATTCCACGAAAGTCTAAGCCATATCATGAAAGTCTATTAGGAAACAAAGGCCCACTTAAGTTGAGAAGGTATACTAATGTTGTAGAGGTCAAACAAAGGCGCAGGCCCAAATCACACATTGGAGTATGCAAACCGCATAAGCCCAAAGTCAAGCCGACTCACTTTGTATGGCATGTTAGGCCTTGGTTGTGTCTTCAATGATAACATACGAGTTTAACATGAGGATGCCTTTGGGTAGCTTGCACGTCTATATAAAAAAACCATTAACATTGAGGTGAGGTGGTAGAGTTGGTGGAAAGTGGTAGATTTTAGAATTAGAGAGTTATTGGACCTTTTGGTGATGGTGTAAGTTCTCTAAGGAGAATTCATGAGCGTGAGTGTATGTATCTCTTTGAAGTTACTACCATTGCATCTAGTGTGGTTGTATCTTTGTCACCGGGATGGGGAATCATGGTGCCTCTACCTTTGCATGGTGATTCTCAAACTCAAGACAAGTGGGTTACCCTAGATCCTCCTTTGGGAGAGCCTTCTTGGAGTGCCCTTCCTCGAAACAATGATCCACCGCCTCCCTTAGTGTCATTGCATGTGCATACATTTACATTGTTATTTGTGTTTTGACTTGTTTCCTAGAGACTACCAATATGTAGCCATTTTTACGATATATATATTTTTTGAGTTGTGTGTTTACCGGCATGGAGATCAGAGTCATGAATACCAACCAACCACCCCTTTATTATAAGCATATGCATTTTTAGCTTTTGATACTTAATTAATTAATATGTGATGTGTTCCATAAGAACCTTTTATTTCTAATCCAATTTATCCACACCTCAAGTATCTAAAATCTTCCAGTGATTGATGCTTTCTAAAAAGCGTTAACACTAAACTTAACAAGGTCAATTATTCATGCACCCAACTAAGCGTAAGGAGGTTGATTATTCATACACCCAATACTAACCGAGGCATGGAAAAAAAGTTTGGGGATATACATAAAGGATTTCCACCTAAAAGGGATCCTAGGAGAAGAATTTTCCTCCCTCGGATATTCTAAATTTTGAGTCCACTTGGTGTTGGCTCGATTCGAACCCTTCTAGAGAAGCAAATTGCAGGGGCATGTCTCATGTGTCTTCACATCCCATCTCACATCACGGAGGTTGTTGCTGCCTCTAGAGATCTATCCCTAGTAGGTAAGTTGATGGGTCCCAGACCCCCTCGAAGATATCAAAAAATGGGCCCACATGAAATGGAACCCTTGTGGCGCTCTAGAAATAGCTTGCGATGCCAAACGGATTTGTCCTCTTCTCTTTCAGCATGAAGGAAGACTTTTCTCGAGCTCTTCTGGGTGGTCTAGTGGTTCTTCGGCAAAAGAGGGTTCTACATCAGGAAATGGTCACCTGCTTCAACCCACTCACAAAAACAATGACACAGGCTCCAATCTGGGTTCATCTTCCGGCCTTCCTCTGGAGCTTTGGCACCTGCGGTCATCGAAGGTATTGCTCTATCTATGGGTCCTCTAATTATAATAGACCAGGCCACAAAGGCCAAAACTAGATTCATTCATGCTCGTTTCTGTGTCAACGCTGATGTCAGTTGCCCACTCCCAAAATCGATTGATCTCTTATCAGATTTTGGAACTTGGTCTCAAACCATTGAATACAAATATATTCCACAAGCATGTTCCATCTGCAAAAGCATTGGTCACAGAGCAACCGGATGCCCCACTAAGCCTCAGCCTAAGCCCAAAACCCTTGTAACCTCTCCCAAGAAAAAGGAAATATATACCAAAGATTATTCCTGAAGAGACCCGGTCATCCCTACTTCCAACCCCTTTTCCCTCCTTGAAGAAGGAGAGATCACTGCCGACTCCAACTTGGTAACCCCTCTCACCCCCCAGCCTCTTTCCACTATGGTTTCTTTCCCCACGGAGGTTTCCCTAGCCTCCCCTCCCCCTCCTCGGTGGTTGTTCCCCCCTCAGTGGTTGTTTTTGCCCCCTTCTCCGCCTTCTCCCTCCCCCTCCAACCTTCTCCTCTCCCTCCCCCCTCTCCCCATTCTTGGCTCGGAGTTTCCTCCTGCTAGCTCCACTCTCCTCGGTCCACCTTTCCTCCCCCTCTCTGATTCCCAGATCTCCCCCTCCACTCAAACCTCTAATGACAATTGAACCTCCGCATGACCCAAGCAGTTGCAAGAAACCTGATATTGGAATGAGAAAGTTCATGGGCGTATCCCGGAAATGTCAAGCTTCAACAAGAATCAGCCCTGAATGTGGCCCAAGGAACCCAGAGCACCATCCCCATGGTTGTGGG
Organism: Taxus wallichiana var. yunnanensis; assembly: GCA_018340775.1. Classification (NCBI taxonomy): domain Eukaryota; kingdom Viridiplantae; phylum Streptophyta; class Pinopsida; order Cupressales; family Taxaceae; genus Taxus; species Taxus wallichiana. The sequence continues at coordinate 433,173,125 of CM031244.1, read as the reverse complement.
GAGTAAACCCAAATCCAAGAAATGAAGGTGATCTCATGGAACATAAGAGGTCTTAACTCTCTACAAAAATAGAGGGTCCTCAAGGATATGAAATTTAACCACTCTCCTGACATTATCATGCTTCAGGAAACCAAACTCAAAAAGGATGACAGTCTCTTGAAAATTTGGCATGTTTTGCCTCTTTTGCTTCCCAACTTGCTATAGGTAATTTGGGAGGCTTATGCACTCTCTGGGATCCCAAATACATCAAAGGTGATTGCCTTCTTCAGCACCCCAATTTTTTGTGCATACTCTTCCAAGAGGTAGACTCTGACTCTACTTGGATAGCAATCAATGTTTATGCCCCTAATTTGGAATCCCAGTGTGAAAGACTCTGGCAGGACATTTCAAATTTCATAAAAATTGTGGAAATTTTCCTATGCTCATTATGGGAGACTTCAACTGCACTCTCTACCCCTCCAAAAAGCAAGGAGGAGCCCTTGCTAACCCCAACAACATGGAAGCTCTGGCTGACTTCATACGTGGGGAGACTCTCTTAGATATGGACCTGCATGGTACCTCCTTCACTTGGTCCAACCACAGAGTGGGCAAAAATCACATTCAAAGCAGATTGGATAGGGCTATGGGATCTTTGGATTGGATCTCTCTTTACCCCAATTTCTTTCTCAGTTCCTTAGCTCGAGCGGCATCTGACCATAGCCCCTTAATTCTATGTGCCAACAACAAGATGAACATAAAAAATCCTCCCTTCAGATTTGAGCTTGCCTGGCTTGAAAACAATCATCTGGACCCTCTTATTAAGAGCTGGTGGGACATCAAAATTCAGGGCTCTGATATGTTTAAGTTCTCCAGTAAACTTAAGGAAATCAAAAAAGCAGCTTAAGATTTGGAAGAGCAAAGTGTTCGGAAACATCAAACTTCATAAACAAAAGTTGACTCAGGAAATAGCTAACATTTCAGCTCTTGTGGAGGTTGAAGGAAGAATGCGAACAACTCCATAAACAAGAAAGGCATCTTCTCAACGACTTCCATAATATCCTGAAAGAAGAAGAGACCTATTGGAAGCAGAGATCACGGGCGCTTTGGCTGGATCAGGGAGACCATAACACCAAGTTCTTCCACATTACAACCTCTAAACACAAAAGTAGGGACAAAATCAGAGAACTGCTAACTCCGGCAGGTAATATATTAACCTCTAACATTGAGATCTCTAATGAATTAGTCTCTTTTTATTCTAATCTCCTTCAGGCTGAGGACCCTCCCAACGAGCAAGCTATGTCCAAGATGCTTCAACACATTCCTAAATTAATCTCTGATGATATGAATGGCAATTTAACGAAACCCTTCTCTATGGAGGAAATTCATAAAGCGGTCTTCACGATGAAAGGTGACAAAGCTCCTGGCCCCGATGGCTTCCTTGTTGCCTTTTTCCAAATCTTCTGGGAAATCATCAAGCAAGATCTTTTCAAGGCGGTAAATGAATTCCAGTCTAGCAACTCCCTTATGAAAGAATGGAATACTACCTTCATCGCTCTTGCTCCCAAAGCTCTTGGATCTAAGTCTGTTGCCAACTTCAGGCCAATTAGCCTCTGCAACACCTCCTACAAAATCATCACCAAAATGTTGGCTACAAGACTTAAACCCCTGATGAACGACCTCATCACGTCGCATCAGAATGGATTCATCAGTGGACACTTTATCCAAGGGGGTATCATCACTGTTCATGAAGCCATCCACTCTTCCCAACACTCAAAGTCTGCGGGAATGATCCTCAAATTAGACATGCAAAAAGCGTTTGACAGTTAGCTGGACTTTCCTGATCCGGTGCTAAAAAGTTACGGTTTTGACAATAGATGGTGTAACTGGATTTTTCTTGCATTGCAACCCCTTGCTTCTCGATCCTCATAAATGGCATCCCGACAGGATTCTTCAAAAATAGCAGAGGTATTCGACAAGGGGACCCTCTGTCTCCTTTCCTCTTCTTGTTAATGGCAAACTCCCTCAGCAGAGCTCTTGAGGCTGCCAAGAGTCAATCTGACATTTCTGGTATCAAAATCACTTCCAGCTCCCCAACTTTGCCACTCATAGCCAATTTGCGGATGATACCTACTCTTGAGTGCCGCTTCGGTGATTGAAGCTCGTGCCCTCAAAGAAATTTTAGAAAACTATCAACTTGCCTCTCAGCAATTGATTAACTTCAACAAAAGCAGTATATCTTTCTTAAACACCCCTCCTCAAACTCAAAGGAGGATTGTTGACATATTTGGTTGCAGAATTGTGGACTTACCCTCCTCCTATCTTGGCATTCCCCTTTTCAAAGGCAAGCAAACCAAACATCTGTGGAATCCAGTCATTGAGAGATACCAAAAAAATTGGCCACTTGGAAAGGAGCCATTCTTAGTCAGGCTGGAAAACTTCAATTGGTTAAAGCTACTCTTCAGAGTTTACCTATCTATTTCATGTCTCTTCTCAAAATGCCTTCCTCAGTGATATCTATTGTTGAGAGAATCCAAAAGAAATTTCTCTGGTCGGGTGTGGAAGACAAAAAGTGGATACACCTTGTCTCTTGGAATGAAGTCTGTAAGCCGACCAAACTGGGAGGGCTTGGGATTAGACAGATTGTTGATATGAATGTTGCACTGCTGGCTAAAATTGGCTGGGAAGTGGCTCAAGGTAACTCTCACTGGGCTCAGCTATTGAGATCTAAATATTTGTCACAAGATGAAGATTTCCTTCTCTCCTCCCCACCCCATGGCTCGGCTATTTGGAACTCGGTTACTAGCTCTCTTCCTCTTTTGCGTTGGGAACCAAGTGGAGGTTGGGAAATGGCAGATTAATTGACTTCTGGTCGGATTGGTGGATAGGTGAAAAACCTCTGTGCCTAAACCCTGTTTGGGACCCTATCAAAAGAACCCTCATCAATCGCCATGGCAAGAAAGTTTTTGGTTACTGGAGAGAGACTAATTCAATCCCCTCTTGGCATTTACCGGATTGGTCGGGCATCAGCGAGCATCAGAGTCAACTTTTGAATCAGTTGAGAATTTCCCTTTCCTCTCTCTATATTCCTTTCTCCTCACTTGTTGATGATCGTATTTGGCCCCTCTCCCCCTCTGGATCCTTCTCTATTAAAGTTTCCTACGACTCCAAGCTCCGGACCAGCTCTGGACCTCCTCTCTACAAAATTTGGCCCAAAGAGTCTATTCCCAAAATTGGCTTCTTTTCTTGGCTCTCCTTCAAGAATGCTTTCCTCTCGGAGAGAACTTAAAAAGGAGAGGCTTCTCCCTTCCCACATGTGTGTTCTTTTCTGCAAAGCCTTGGAGTCCTCCTCTCATCTCCTTCTTCACTGCCCCTTTGCCCAGGCTATCTGGAATTGGCTTTTGTCACTTTTTGGAGTTATCTGGACTTTCCCGATTCAATTCATGATACCCTCATTCAATGGTGTTCCCCCTTCTCTCACCCGACCCTTTCCCTAGCTTGGAAACTTATCCTCCCCCATGGCCTCTGGGGTATTTGGAAGGAGAGAAATAGGAGAATCTTCAAAGACCAGTGTATGGATCCTGAGAGGGTGGCCAACCATATCGCTATTCTCTTCCAAGACAATCTAAATGGCTGCTTATGGAAGAAATATCAGCAAAAAATCTAGTTCTGTAATAGCAAGGAGTGGTGTCAGTAGATGGCGATCCTTCCCATTGCTAAACCCTCTTCCCAGGCTCGCTCTTTTGTTCGGTGGCTCCCTCCCCCAGGGCTGGATGAAACTCAACACGGATGGTGCTTCTAAGGGTAACCCAGGGAAGTCTGGGGGGTGATCCTCAAAATTCTTCTAGTTCCCCTCAAGCCATTATATAACACTAACTTTAGCATGGGTACCAACCACCACGTTGAAGCCTTAGCGATCCTTAAGGGGCTAGAGCTGACTCTTAAAATTGGCAATGAACCCTTAATTGTGGAAAGTGACTCTCTCAATATTATAAATCTCCTCAACTCGGAAGACCCAGGACAATGGACTATTAAAAATATTATTGCTTGACATCCGTCTTCTCCAAAGGAACTTCCAGTAGATCAAATTCCAGCACATCTTCTGGGAAGGAAATAAGGCGGCCATTGCATGGCTAACATTGGTGTCCTCCTTGATACTCAACAAATGTGGTTAGGAAATTTTCCTGCCAATCTCCTTCAAATTTCCCATAATGATTGCTCATTTTCTAGCTAACATGTGGTGGTGGGAGTCTGCTCCTTATGTCAGCAAGCTTAACAAAAAGCACTTGCACCCTTACCAATGATGGCAGCGTCATGATTATCACATAATTTTGAAGTGATGTTCTACGGAGCCGAGCATGTGGGAAGAGAGTTACTCCATTCGTGTGGATCTGGGTCTGAGATACACCCTTTCTCATCATAATTATCACAGGTACGGAGGACGGGTGATGTGGAAGACTCCCACAGAAAATTACGAGCCTTTTAAAGCCAACTCGCGTCTCCTCACCTCGATTCATTTCCACGGAATCTTCACCATGGGAGGGCAACTCAAAAGGATTGAACCAACTTGCTTCTTGCACTTGTCTGCAGGAAGACCAGAAGTCTGGAACATTCTTAGGGACAATGGCGTAACTACATTCCTGGAAAGAATGTCCGGGTACTCGGCTTTGGTTTCTTACGGCACCCTGGCTACCTGGTCTCATGGCAGGGTCCAAATTGGCAATACCCATTTCACCATCTCCACCAATGCCATCGCCTCGGTGACTGGCCTTCCTACCTCTGGGGTTATCTACTTCAAGAGGTCTTTGCAAGCGAGCTTCAGGATTTTATTGCCAAAGGTGAGAAGCCGACTAAATATCTTTCTGGTTATGTTCGAATCCCTGCTTCCCCCTTGGGACAGAGTTGCAGAGGTTATTATGAGATATTTCACCATTGATGGGCGATACAGGTTGGTCTTTGGTCCCCACTTCTTCATTCTTTCTCACTTACGCTGGGGGAAGAAAATAAACCTAGTTTCCTTTCTGTTCCAGTCACTCAGCACTCCATTAATCTTGCTAGGGAGGGAGAAGGCCCCATTCTACATCAAGGCCTTCTTTACCTCCTCTACAAATTCGTTGCTTCTCCTGTTGAGTTGACCCTTTTCCCCCCCAAGCATGGTCGGTCCCGCCATACCCCCACCTCATCCCCCTTCCATCCCCAGACTTCCCATCCCTCTTCCAGCCATCGCCGCCGCCTGCAAGTCTCTTCTGACTCCGACTCTGATGTCGCCATCATGGGTTCCTCCTTCACGGGCTTTGCTCCCCCTGTTTCCCCGTTTGTCCTCCGCCCTCCCCTAGCCAGACTTGTCTTGAAGACCCTGATGTTGTTGTTGCATTCACTACTTCTTCCCCAACCTCTAGCTCGGAGCTCCACCTCTCGGACGCTCTGCTTGGTTTAGCCAAGTTGTATCCTGACTCCCCTGACTCTGGTCCGATTGGCTTGGATGAGGAGCTAAAGGAGGAGGGGCTAAATTTCCAGCGTGGTACGAAAATATCATCATGGATGATAGCGAAATCAGCCCACAGATATTCAGATGGAAGTTGCTCCAAACTGGGAAGACACTGCGACTGGAAACACAACGAAGGATAATATTGGAACTGCTGCTGACACTAACAACCATCTTGAAGACCACCAAGTTGAGTTGGTGACTTCCATCCTGGCCAAGCTTCAACGTTCCTTCTCTATTCTCAAAGCTTGGGAAATTTTCACTGATAACACCAGGGCTGCCATCACCAAAGATTGCTCCAAATTGTTAACTCTGGTGATCAGCTGGCTGAAGAGTCGGTTCAATCCAGGCTAAGAATATTGTTATCGAGCTGAAAAAGCTCCTTTGATGTTTTGTTTTTCTGCTCTTGGTTTTGTTCGGTTGTTCATTTTTTTTTTTTGGAATTTTCATGGGTTTCTCTATATGTAATCCTCATCGATTTAATTTTTGATGGCATGGTTGAAATTGCAGAGCAGAAGATGAACAAAGGCTTGCATTCTGTTTCCTCTTAGGATTTGCATTTAGCCTCTAGTTTTGAGGTATTTTGTACCTATGATTGAAGTTGATATATTATTTAGTTTTAGGCACTAAGAGGACTTTTGGGGATTTGAACCTGGGCTGAAAGCCCCATTAATTTACAGTTTAGGCTTGCCCTAATTGAAATCTTTTGATTATTTTTTTTTCTTGTCAATTTGAATAGGTAGAAATACCGCATTTCATAAAGTATTGGCCCATTTACTCTTTATTTCAGTAGAAAAGGGCGACCTGTATTTTTTTAAATCTTCTGAGCTGTGTTCAGTCTTTCTAACGTTCAATCCTAGAATGTTTGTAAACCTATTTTATATTCATCACCGGGTGTCCTATTCTATGACAGTCCCATTGGCTTAAGTTTTCAGCCAGGCCTAGTACTAATTGACATCCTTCGATTGAAAATTGTATCATTTCGAATTTCTATTGTAAATGGGATGGTCTGATCTGGCCTTCCAGATGAACAACAGGATTTTACTAACAGCTGAGGACTTGCATTTGACCTCGTCTGTTAAGGCATGTTGCACCCTGATTTGTATGTGATTTTACACATCAACATGTCTTCTGAGGATTTAAACCTGGGGCTTTGCTAGAAAGATGCAATAATTTAAGGTTTATTTTTTTGTAGAGCATAAAGAAATACCTGCATTCCATTAAGTATTGGTTGATTGCTTTTTATTTTTATCATAAGAGGGCAAACCCTGTTTTTCTTTTCTTTCTTTGAATCTTCTGATATGGGTTTAGCAATTTCATTGTTCAATCATGCAATGGGTACAAATATGTTTTATTTCTTAGTTGTAGTGCTGTTGGATGGGGCGATGGTACTATAGGCGAATATAATGTATATTGCTAATTTTCCATTTCTTTTCAGTAGAATAGATTGCCCTCTGTTGCTGGTGCCGTTGCACTCACGCACAGTGCCATCTATTAACAATATATGTAGAAACCTATCTAAAAACCCATAGACGCTGATGAATGCAAAAACCCGCCTACAAACTGTTTCTAAATGTGCTTTGGAGTACACTGTACCCTAAGACAAAACTTCTTTGAACCTCTTATTCATCTTCTGTTTTTGAATCCACCATTTAGAAGAGCACTAAAAAGCAGGGTAGATCATAGCAGCAGCGACAGCAGTAGAGCATCGAACTACAAAAGAGCAGAGGGAGGTAGGTTGATCAATGCAAGGATTGTTTTATTGTTCTGATTTTAGATTTTAGATTTTTTATTTTACATGTACTCTTTTAGTCAGAATCTCCTCCACCTTTCAACTTCAAAATTTCCTTGTTTCCTCAATGCGTTTGATATATTAATCTGTTCCTCCAGTTCTTGATTTTCTTTGGCATCTGCATTGAATCTCTTTAGCATCACAGACCCGACTTGTTCTTTCTCATGCACATCCTTTTCTGAAAGGAAAATTTTCAATGAAAGCCTCTCCTTCTCTCTTCCTGTTGGGAACAATTAGATGTGCTCTGTTCTGTTAAATAATTTTAACCAGCCATCATGCATATGTGACCTGTCTAACTTAGTCTGGTATTTGGACTCCGTAGAAGACTAAAGATAATAACATCAAAACAGAGACAATTTCAAAAATCAAAACTGATGAATCATTCAGATGTATTATATTACGGTAGTTAAGTGTAAACAAAAAATCCAGATAATCACAATGGAAATACAGATTGATAAATTGTGATGCCAAAAATTTTTAGTACATAAGCCCATGTGCCTTTTAGTACTATAAGATCATAATGCTATCTAAAACATTCAATGCTGACACATTCAGCAGATGGATTGTGGTCAAAGTGAAATTTTATAACCAACCTTACTTTTTGGTACCCATTTTTACCCCTCCCATGTTAGGAAAAAATGGTAACAGGTTGGCTGTATTTGTATTTTTTGCATCCCCAAAAAAATTCCAATAAATTATGTTGGTTTCTTTCCAGTTGTATCTTTCCTATTTGTTTTCTTTGAGAAACATCTCTCCAACTTTACTTAATTTTTGATACATTCTCATATTTGAGGCTTGACACACAGAATGATTTAAGCATGTTTAATTTCCAAGGAATCATGCTAACTATACAGGGACATGATTATATGATAAAAGTTTTCCTACATATATATTTGTATCCACTATCTAACATTTCTAAGGCTATTTATTTTATTTGTTGTGAAACACATCCTGCGACATAACTTCTGAGCAAATCCTACTCACAAAAAGTCATAGTTACCTCAGACTCCGGACGGCGGGGACGTCAGGACAGGGTTTCTGGGACAGCAATTTTTTTTGAAAATTTGGGGACGGCGGGGGGACGGCAAGGGGACGGCTAATATATATATATATATATATAATTTATTAATTTTACAAATATAACATGAATAATTCAATAAACTAAGACTTAAAATTGAAAGTTTGAAGATTGAAACCATTAATGATTAATCCAATTATTCATCACATAAGCCAAGGCCCAAAATATATATATATATATATATATATATATATATATATATATTCAATGTTCAAAACTTCAACATGACAATGAAAGACTAAAGTTGAAAATTAAAAACAAGTCTTACTCTTCAATAATCAACATGAGAAGAGTACACCTACATATGCTATGAAATATTATGTCATAAACTCGTAGTCATATAACTCAAAAGTACATATATCATTATATGACATTACATAACCAAAATGACAAGTGACAACTCAAAAATCACTATCAGAGCCCTCTGAAGGAACACTTGCGAACCGCTCCTCTTCACTAGAAGTATTTGTATCAGCATCATCTGCATCTGCAAAGGAGATATCAACCAATCCTCGTTGCTCCTGATCTTCATCAATCTGCCTTGAATCCTCAGGATCCACATCCCACCACAATGCTGGGGTCTCCTTGTACGTAGGTGTCTTGCGATCCATGAGACGCAAGGCACTATGTGTACAACAAGTTTCTCTGCTCTCTTAGAGGTAAGTTTGTTCCTCTTAAGAGAGTGGATCCACCCATATGTTGACCAATTTCTCTCAGAAGCAGAGGAACTAGAAACCTGAGAAAGAAGATGAATAACAAGTGTACGTAGCAATCTTGCAGGTCCATACAATCGCCACCAACTAGACTCTCTTGTGCCAATGTGGTCTTGTCTATCTTTGTTGATTTTTTGTAGCCATCCAAATAAGCAAACTTGAGCCAATCAGTTATGACTCGTGAACCATCCTCTGCATTATAATATTTTTTAGGGCTTTCAAGAAACCCTTCCTCACCTCCTCATCATCTACTGGGAGAACTCTGCCAAGCCTCTCAACATACCACTTCGGATTTAGTGCATATGCAGCCATATGTAAAGGAGTGTTTAACTTCTCCCATCTCTGCTCAATGATAGGCTGAATATGGTGATGGTAGAACTCCAAGGTGGGGTCCCTTACCCGAACAACAGCCTTCATCTGGCCAAGCATACTATCAATACATTCATATATCTCACCAAGGTTAGGGCTCTCAGAATCCCCATATTTTATCACACTGAAAACCGGAGATACTATGGATGTGATATATCTCACATCTATCCAAAATGTTTCTTTCACCACAATTGCTTTCACCTTCTTCCCCTGCTCTGTCTTGGACCCATCCCACCTAGACCACTCTGATGTCATGACCATACACTGTAATGATTCTTGCAACTCAGCCATCCTATCTAGAAAAATAAAGTATGATGCAAAACGTGTGTCCACTAGCTTGAGGAATTCCTTCCTCAAAAAGCTACGGAAGAGTGCCAATGACGTATGGTGGTTGCAGATGAACATCTGCACATCTCTAGCATCAACCACTACATTTTTGACTCAATCAATTTTTCCAATATCTTTTAGTGCATTGTTCATGGCATGTACACAACATGGGATCCAAAATATATGTCGGTAATGAGCCTCAACAAGTTTACTTGCTGCCTTGCACACATAAGTTGCATACTGACAACTTCGCACAACGTTGGCGGGGTCAATGGCATCTCACAAAATTGTGAATTGGAACTCTGCATCCTTCTTCTTTCCTGAACAATCAACTGCCCGTAAAAAGTAAGGACCCTCTCTATATGAAACAATGATATTTATGAGTGGGTGGTGTCGATATCTCGTCCACCCACCCATGATGATGCTCTGACCGTGAGCGACCCATGTGCACCTCATTTCCATCGAAAATTAACCTTGGAATAGTTTCTATCCAAGATTTTGGTTCTGAACTTTGTGTCTCTTGGGGGCACATACCTCACACCTACTTTGGCTACCTTAGCCATAACCTCCTTGTAATAAGGAGAGTGAGAAGCATGAAATGGAATGCCGGTAGCAAAAAGAATTTTCCAATGGCATCATCAGCTTCTTCTCTAGCCTTTGTATTATACAGTCAACAACTAGATTGGAGGCCAAAACCTTCCTCTTCCCCCTACTACTAAAAGCATCCACTTCAGACACCTCATAAGATGCACCTGCAATACTACCAATATTAATTCTCACGAGTAGAAGGGGTGCCGGTGCCACTAACATGACGGCCACGAACTTCTGGAACTTTTTCCACCATATCTCCATTATACAGCCTCACCATTTTTGACTCTCTTTAAGTGATAGCTGTTCACACATGCCTACACCTTTCCACTGGGATGTGCAATAAATGTGCATTCAGCTTGGTAATGTTGCTCACCAAGATAATGAGCATATGTTGCATTTCCATGTTTTAGTGCCCCCTGAAATGTTTGATCTAGGACCCTGACTAATTTGACCAAATTGTTTCAAAGGTTTTTTCTTATCAAAAGGTCCCCTAGCATACTTTTTCAACATTGTGGAGGGGCAACTGAACTTGTCCACACTCCCATGTGAACTTGCAGTATTACTATTAGGTGTTTCTATTCCTTTTCCTTGCACACCCATTTCAACCTCACATTCAGCTTCTGATAATCACTATCTGAACTCATTTTGTAGCTGCAATAATTAAAAAATAAAACAATATAACTATACAATACAATAAAACAATGAATACACTTTTTAAAAAAACAACAATGAATACATTTTTAAAAAAACAAGCAATAAAAATGCCCTCCCTTTATGATTTATCTCATTCTCTCACTTGCTAATCCAAATAGGAAAAAAATACAAGCAATGCCTTCACTTTCAACTTTGCATTTGGATTTTTTTTTTAAAAAAAGCAAAGAATGGTTGTAATGTATGTACATACCTCTTGCTCTTGCTCTTGCTCTTGCTCTTCAGTCTTTGCTTTGTGTAATTACAATGAGTGTGAGATGTTCTTTTTATAAGTGTTTTTTATGCTTTTAAGGTTAGGGCATGTTCTTTTTTATTAGAATGTATTAAAAGTAAGAAAAAATATTAAAAATATGTTTTTGACTTTTGCTTTAGTTGTTTGGAGCGACCAAGTCGTAAGGAATGGAATGTTACCGCGCCCTCGTACATCTCGGGGACGTCACGATATCCCCTACGCCATCCCCACCTTTTTGTTGCACCCGAAACGTCCGGATGCATCCCGTACTTTTGGGGGCGTCCCCCGGGACAACAGGAAAATGGGGGGTGCGCATCCTCGTGCAACATTGCAAAAAGTGTTATTGACTATGGCTATTATCATCATTATCGTTCATATTCCCTTGAAGACAAAGGTAATCCATTGAGATTACTATCATCTTTTTAGCTGCATTCTTGTGAATCACACATATTATTGGATATACCATATACATCATTGCTCTAAGATATTATTGTACTATATATGAAGTACCTTTGACGAAAATTTTGAGTTTATATTCTTGAAATGCTCTAATTTGTTATGCTATGTTGATGCTTATAGCTCAGTTTGCATTTTACATCAAAAACATGATAGTATGGTTTTCTGAACTTGTTTCATTTTGGAAGTTCTTGAAATGTCCCAAATGGGATACCACTTAAAAATGCACAAAATATTGAAAACTTATGAACCAAGTAAAATACTGATTTTTACTGAAAATGACCAGCTAGGACAGCGAATGGTATTTAATTGATATCTCACAAAATATTTGCCCACAGTGCATGAAAATTTGAGGGACGCTTGCAACAGTAATAATAAACACTATGAAAACATTTTTTGGAATATTATATTGCTGCCAAAAAAGTACGAAACCCTAGGCGACTAGAAAACTTCAGAGGTTCGTGACCCTCTAAATACAAGAGCAAAAATAAGGGTCTTTGGAAATGACAATAATAGATACAGGCAATAACGTTTCCACCTTCAGATCTGAAACGACCGACTGGAGAAACCCCCAAATAAAGGCTGCAAGTCGCCTCGTTTGGAATGGGGTCGGGAAATGAGGGAGGCACCTTCAATGTGTTGCCGCGCCCAGCCCAGATGGCTGCCGTGAGTCTGATCTAGAGCCCCTCTGATTGTCTTCCCAAAAGCCCCCAAAAATCCTCGAAACCCTTCCTCTGAACCCTCTGGAAATATCTTTGTAGCACGGCCCAGAAAGTGGCTCCAAAATGACAGACTAGGGTAGATCTCTCACTACCGAAGAATGCCCTGCTAGCTAGGGACGGGTCTCTCACCACCGAAGCTAGGGTCCTGTGGGATTTGACTCCACAAGTTGTAGAAACGCAACAACAGCTACATGAGAAGGGGTCAATAAAATGTATATGCAAAAGTCCCTTTCCTTTCTCCCCCAGCTCCTTATATACTTCCCCGAGGCAAAAGAGCCCCAACAGACCCAATACACATTTCTTTCTATGGAGGGGCCAATAAAATAAAGTGACTTAAGTTACTTTTCCCCTTTTAGTCGCCATGGTCCAAAAGTGACCCCCAAATGCCAAACATGAATATTAGTACCATGCGGCCCCTTCTCAGTAGCCCCCAGCGTCCCCCGCCCCTTGGATATGACCACGGCTTGGACTCGCTTGACCCTTAGGCCTTTGGCGCAGGAAAAGGGGACATTACTGGAGCTTCTTCATTATCTTGTCAAAACAGAGTATCGGATAAGGAGGTAAACGGTCATGCAAAAGGATGTATCTTTGAAGAAGATCCTAGCACTTAAGAGTGATGGATTGAATTTATAAACTAATTGTGTTTAAAACTACCAAATTTATTTGTAGGGTATTCTACAAATGAAGTGTCGGTGATTAACTGCATATTTTTACAGGTTTGAGGCATGAACCAAGCAGACGTAGCAGAATTTTGTTTCTTGCATTACATTTATAGTCATTCCTTTTGTTTTCTCACATAAATCCTTAGTGGTTCAGGCATATGGTAGTAGCATTTATATATCTTAGTTTTTATTTTGTTTTGTGTCCCTTTCTCTGGTGATTTACAACTATTGCATAGTTATTTTGCATAAGCTTGGTAAAACATGTCCTAGCTTTCTATGTATTTAAGTGGTTATATGGATACAAAGTTGAAGATGTGTCGAAGTATTGAAGCATAACAACCTTGTATAAGTGTCGATCCTAAACTATAAGTATGGCTATCTTCTCTAGTGGAGACATCTCTTTTGTAAAGAAACAGAAAAGAATCCCTTAAGAACTTATATGGCTAGGACTTCATCATCAATTTTTTTTTAATCAACTAACTTGATTGTACATTATAAATTTCTCGTCTCAATATACATTCTTATCATCACAAGAAGGGAATTCATTGTAGATTTTTTTCCAATGACAGCTGTTTGAAATGCATTTGGAAAGGTATTCTTGTGTTGCATTGACTTCAAATACTTCATCGTTTTCAATAAACTCTAGCTGCAGATGCTACTTGCGATATCAAGTGGGGGACTGAGCACCTTTTGTTGTTATGCACAAAATATAGCTGGCTTTTTGAACTATCTGATTACAAGCAATTTATTGTTTATAATCATTCCATGCTTACTTCAGTTGGAGAAGCCATACATACGAGTAAGTGTGGTCATGCTTTAGGAAGACCCATTCATTTGACACATTTACTTGGGGTCATTTCACTTTCCAGTTAAGGCTATCCTAGTATATTGAAGTAACAAATCTAATGTATTTTGAAATAGAGTTAACTTTTAGACAAATAATATAAAAAAATAAGGGTTTTATTGCGGCTTAACTTATTAATCATTATGTTTCCACCAATGTGTGCAATCTGACAATATAGTCAAGTGTTTTAACTATTATAAATACTTTCACATTGCTGAATGTTTTTGTGGACTTTGTCTATTTTGTTGTGGGTATTTATAGAACATTCAAAAGAATTTATGTATAGAGAAAGGAACATCATTCGTGGCTTTTTGTGGCCTTGAAACTATTTCATTTTGACCACTGGGACTGGCCAATATATCAAACTTAAGTCTATAGTTAATCGGTGGCTAAACATGCATATATAGCTTATGTGCCATATCATATGTTATGCATTTTATATAAAGGCATATTAAGATGGCATTGCACCACAAAAGATTGGGGTACTCTCTAAGTTCATCATGCACACGATGAAAATGCTTATACTTTTGATGCTCTACCGGTCGTTACCTAAACATACATCTTTTTTGACATAATCAACTTTGATAACCAATAAATAAGATATCTAGCTTTAGTTTGGTGCTCGGCTGGTTAAATTCTGCACTTATTCAACCTTTTATCTCACAAAGTCAATCTTCTACATGTATGATTAGTCTTCTCTTGATCTTATTGACATCTAACTTTTGCTTTTTGGTTGTTTTATTTTCTCATTTTGTGTTTGACAGACTTTTTGATCATTCTTTGTTTAATATTATTCATCTCATGGATTCATATTCTATAAGTTCAACTTCTTGGCACCGCCATCAGGCTTTGGTGCCATTTGCGCGTGCTAGTGCCAAAGTGTTATAATTTTGCTAAGTAGGATGCTACCAACTAGTTGAACTCATCGATGGTCACCCCTGACTTAGAGAGTGCCCTAAAAGATTGGGGGCACTCTCTAAGTTCATCATGCACACAATGAAAATGCTTATACTTTTTGATGCTTTGATCCATAGGGATCCGTAAAAACACACGACTTAATCAATTTCATCAACACCAAGAAGGAGAAACAAGAAAAATGAGAAAATTGAGGTAAACGGAGGTTTTGGAAGGAACCGCTTTCTGTGTAGAGCGGCGGTTTGAGAATCGCCGCCTGCAGAGCGGCGGTCTTGACACTTTCAAATAGAAAAGAAGAATGGAACGCGAATGGATGTGAATTTGAAGTGCCTAGCCATGTCTCTTCCCTTCCATGCCCTTTCACATTCTCCAGTGCACGGGAGGACATGTGAAGGCCTATAAATGCATGAAAGGAACAAGAGAATAGGCATTCAAGATCCAGAGAGATCGAGAAGCAGAGTTTAATGAGAGCAGTGAGCAAGATCTTCAGTGCTTTGGAATGGAATTGTAGGAGCAAGGTGTAGAAACAGAGCAAACAAGTAATTGGAGAGAAGGTTTACATTGTTGCTTCTTTTCATACTTATTGTAATTTGTAATTGTCTATATTAGACCAATAAAAGTGGGAAGAAAGAGCAGTTGCCCTTCCCGACTGGTTTTCCTCCATTGGAGGTTTCCAAGATAAAATTGTTGGTGTTGAAGTTTTGAATTATTTCCTTCTCTGCAATTTCCTTTCTATAGCACTAGATAATCAGTCACGAAAGCTCTAATTTTTCAAGCAAATCTGTCATTTTCCAAAGTTGAAAGTAGAACAACATAATTGTGTGATTCGTAGAGTTCCAAAGTAGAAGTTTACGGATCATTTTGGTATCAGAGCTGATTATATATCCAGGACTGTGGTATTTGAATCTTTCTTGTGATTTTGTATGACAGTGACAAGGTCCAAAGGTGAAGAAGTTTTACCTTGTGAGCCAAATATTTCTACGAAGAAGTGGAAACAGAGAGTTTGAGCTCAAATGGAGGAAGAGAACTTGGTCCGTAGAGTCGAGATGCTAGAGACCATGATGGATAGATTGCATAGAAACAAGAAGAGCTTTCAGATCTGCAAAAGACGGCTTCGGTTAAGCAAGATTCCATGGACTCGGTGGTTCGAGCACTAGCCGAAAAATTTGGTATCAGAAAGAGCCACGAAGAGGAAGAATGGGAAGAGCATGAAGAGACGCCAATTGTAAGTGAGAAGGTAAAATTTGCACATACACCTTTTAAAGTTGAAACAAAAGTGGAAATAAAGAATTTTGAAGGACAAGTAGATGCAAAATTACTTGGATAAATGGCTAAAACAGTTGGAAGTTTACTTTAGTGTGCATAATGTCACTGAGGCACAAAGGATCACCTTTGCACGTCTCAAAATGGAAGGTCATGCTCTGGTTTGGTGGGAAACCCATCTAGCCACTTGTGAGAAGAAGAAACGTCCTATTATCAGTACTTGGAAGGGTTTTAAAGAATTGATTAGAGCTAACTTCTATCCTATTGGCCATAAGACTGACATGATGATTAAGTGGCAGTACTTTAGACAGGGCAGCGGTCAAAGCGTGCAAGACTACACTACGGAATTTCGAGAGACAAGCCATGTTGCTTAATATGGACTTGGAGGATGAGGACATTTTGACCAAGTATTTGGGAGGACTTCACACTCACCTTCGAAGGAAGGTAATCTCCATGAAGCCCAAGGATCTCAATGAAGCTTGTATACAAGCATACTACATTGATGACGAGAAGAAGCAAGGAGAAATAGAGCCAAAGGGAGACCAGTCAATAGAACAACGTAGGACAAAGAACAAGGGAAGACAAGTAGTAGAGGTAAATGGAAAGGTAAACATACCGCTACTTGCTTTGCATACTTGTAAAGATCCTAAGAATTTCTGTAAGAATTGTGATGTAAATGGACATACTGACGCCACATGTTGGAAGTTGCATCCGAATTGCACCCAAAGCACCGAACCAAGGATTCCAAGAAATCCATGGCCACTGTGAAGACGAAAGAGAGGTGGAGATTGAGGATGATTCGATGTAGACGAGAGGCTGGGATGCATGGCCACTAACATGTACGGGGCAGCAGAAGAAGAAGAGATGAGTAAGCTATTTCAAATCAGAATCCAAATCAAGAAGACTAAGGTAAACGCTTTAGTAGATTTTGGTTCTCAGTCAAATTTGATTTCTGATGCGGTTGTAGAATAGCTTGGTCTAGAGACTTACGTACATCCACATCCATACCCACTAGGATGGGTGAAGAAGGGTGTAGAAATACAAGTTACAAGGAAGTGTAAGTTTCAGTTTGGGATAAATACCCAATACATAGATGTATTAGAGGCTGATATTATTCCACTTGATGCATTTGACATTGTCTTCGGAAGTCCTTACTTGTATGTCAGGGATGTTGTGTTCACAAGGAGGGAGAACCGGTACAGATGGGTCAAGGATGGAGTCAGTTTTAACATCGGGGCACACCAGAGCAAATCAAAGAAGGCTATGGTAAGTGCCAACCAAGCACCAAGACTTATTCAAGAAAATCATCAGTTTTGTTTTCTTTCATTGGAAGAAAAACAAAATGGAATATTACAAATATATTGTGACATTATTAATAAAATGTAATATTATTAATAATGAGTTAATACAACTCATATTAATAATATAGTTAATAGTTCATGTGTGAGTGAAGTTGTTGAATAAACAACTCACGTAGCTATTTTGGATTGAGTGATCCTAGGGATAAGCTTGAGAGATTTATGGAGAGATATGAGGAAGACTAAGTGATAAGAGGGTTTCGGACTCCTAGATTATAGGATCAAGCATTTGTATAAGAAGCTATCTCTAGATGTATCTGACATCCTAATGATCTCTAAATTGAATATAATTATATTCGGTGTTTTTATATAATTGTGCGGTGTTTAACTAAAAAAATGACATCGGAGCGAGGATTCTAGGATGAGTCTTTGAATAAAACTTTCTCATCGCAATGCCCATGGCACTGGACGGGTAAGGTGGATATCTTGATTAAATCATCCTATGTATTGGAGCATTACGCGTGAATTGAATCATTACATTTGCGCATTGCATAGTTGTTAAATCGTATTGCATCATCCTTCCACACTGCGCATTCTATCGATTGTCCCCTATGTATTGCATCGCCATTAAGTAACTTTGATCGACACATGTATTGTATCGCCGTTGGATTGGTAACTCTGCATTTAAATAAATTTGCCATTTTTGGAAAGGGTCTAGAAAGAAGTTGAATTTAGAACTTGTAAACACGATAACTTTCAGCTGATAACTCGGATTGAGGTATCGTTTTTTTAAAATGTGTATTTTTTCAAGTTCTATGCATTGATCCTATTCTTTTTTTTTTTGGATAAAATTTTTTTCCATTTTTGTAAATTTAAAAAAAAATTAACAAAAAATTATCTCACTTTTGTTTGGTTACTTTCGCTTATGCGACGTCCATAGTGAGGGTGCATTATCGGTTGAAACCAACACCCAAGAGAATTGTAATATGAGCCTAAAGATATATTTTTTGGTGCTAACTAAGTAGTAAACCGATGGAGGCCGGAGGCAACACGGGAAGAAGGAGGTTGATCTACGACCTCTCGTCGGGCACCATCGACGAGGCCGCTGTCGATTTGGTCTTTTCATGGAACAATGCGGGATGCGTTTCAAGCGCATAGTTGTGGTCATGTGCAGCAAAAAGATTGAAAATGATTGAAAGTTTACACGTTACGTTTTTTTAATCAGATTATGAGGAAAGCTCATGCACACGTTGCGATGAAAATGCGATTATATTGTACCGTGTCAACATTAGGGGAGTGTATGTAGGGAATTAATAATGTTAACAATAGGGAGTGAATGTTACAAATATATTGTGACATTATTAATAAAATGTAATATTATTAATAATGAGTTAATACAAATCATATTAATAATGTAGTTAATAGTTGTGTGTAGTGAAGTTATTGAATAAACAACTCACATAGCTATTTTGAAGTGTGAGTGATCCTAGGGATAAGCTTGAGAGATTTATGGAGAGAGATATGAGGAAGACTAAGTGATAAGACTTGACTCCTAGATTATAGGATCAAGCATTTGTATAAGAAGCTATCTCTAGATGAATACAACATCCCGAATGATTTCTAAATTGAATATAATTATATTCGTTGTTTTTTATATAATTGTGTAGTGTTTAACAATGGCATCAAAGCACGGATATTTCTGACCAAAGCATAGAGAATTTGGATAACGCTTGCAATTCGGTTTTGCGAAGAAACCACCACGAGAACTGCTCATTCAGGAGCAAAACAAACTTCCACTATGCGATCCACCGTATCTACCTACAAATTCACCGGACCTCGACCGTGTAGGCAGCAGTAGAAGAGGAGATACAAGGAATAGTGGTGACTAGAGTAGAACGCACTTGGAGAGAATTCGGCGATCCATCTCAAGAAACAAAGACAGAGGCAGAGACTAAACCACTACAATATGGGACCTTCACCATACTTGAGCAGGTTGGAGAAGAAACCTTCAGGCCATACTTCATGCAGATGCACGTGATAGTAAGTTGCAAGAGCTCACATCCACTAATGCCATCTATGCATGACAAAGAAGGAAAGATACGAAGTTACCTTCCAAAGAGGATTGTACTCGAGGCAACTCGGAGGAGGATGTAACACTGGAACAAAAAACCAGAGATCCACAAGAGTCTTGGCAGGTTGGACGAGAGAAGACACCAAGGCAGACCTAGCGGTACTCGAATGAGCACAAGAGGGAGTCGATTCCTCTACCACTCCCCCACTAAGCTTTTGTGGGACCAAAAGCCTCCTAAGTAGGGGAGGTATGATCCATAGGGATCCAGAAAAACACACCACTTCATTAGTTCCATCAACACCAAGAAGGAGAAACAAGAAAAATGAGAAAATTGAGGTAAACGGAGGTTCTGGAAGGAACCGCCACTGGCCAGAGGGCGGCGGTCCCTAAGACCGCTTGATCTTAGGGCAGTGGTCTTGATACTTTCAAACTTTCTGAAAAAAGAATGGAATGCAAAATGGGCGCAAATTGGAAGTGCCCAACCGTGTCTCTTCCCTTCCATGCCCTTCCACATTCTCTAGTGCACGGGAGGACATGGAAGGCCTATAAATGCATGAAAGGAACAAGAGAATAGGCATTCGAAGATCCAAAGAGATCGAGAAGCAGAGTTTAATGAGAGCAGTGAGCAAGATCTTCAGTGTTGGAATGGAATTGTAGGAGCAAGGTGTAGAAATAGAGCAAGCAAGTAATTGGAGAGAAGGTTTACATTGTTGCTTCTTTTCATACTTATTGTAATCTGTAATTGTCTATATTAGACCAATAAAAGTGGGAAGAAAGAGCAGTTGCCCTTCCCGACTGGTTTTCCTCCATTGGAGGTTTCCAGGATAAAATTGTTGGTGTTGAAGTTTTGAATTATTTCCTTCTCTGCAATTTCCTTTCTATAGCACTAGATAATCAATCACGAAGCTCTAATTTTTCAAGCAAATCAGTCATTTTCCAAAGTCGAAAGTAGAACAACATAATTGTGTGATTCGTAGAGTTCCAAAGAAGAAGTTTACGGATCGGATGCATTATTAGTCGTACCCTAAACAAACATATCTTTTTTGACATAATTAACATTGATAACCAATATATAAGGCATCTAACTTTAGTTTGGAGCTCGGTGAAATTTTGCACTCGTTTAACCTTTAATCTCACAAAGTCAATCTTCTACATGTGTGATTATTCTTCTTTTGATCTTATTGACATCGACTTTTGCTTTTTGGTTGTTTTATTTTCTCATTTTGTGTTTGATAGACTTTTTTATCATTCTTTGTTTAATATTATTGATCTTATGGATTCATATTCTATCGGTTCAACTTCTTGCACCGCCATCATGGTTTGATGCCATTTGCACATGTTCGTGCCGAGTGTTATAATTTTGCTAAGTAGGATGCTACCGACTAGTTGAACTCATATGATGGTAACCCCAACTATAGAACTTGAGATATTACCTAGATTAGTTGCCAAATCCTCTTCTTGGGTATGCAAATATGGGACTATTAAGATTTTCCATTTGTAATGATTTATCGATGATAGGTGTAAATTCGTAGTTCGCACACGCGTACTGGATGATACTCAACAACTTAAAAAAATGCAATTTTCTTTTGAAAACATAACTTTTATGCAAATTACAATTACACAATGTATTAAATGAGTATGTAAAACGTTGGGGAAGTGTTTTCTATTAGATTTGAATACAAATAGAGTACAAAATCGCATCATCATGTGAATACAACAGCCAATTGATAAGTCTTATGAATTTATGATGATTGCCATTGAAAATTATCATCATAAATTGCATATCTATGCAAGTTACAAATTACAATAATTTTCATTTTCCTCTTCCCTATTCTAGAGAAATATTGGGGAGAGGGTCTAGTGCCTCTAGTAGTCCCCACACTCGGTTGTGACTACTTTCTCCTCTGAAGGCTGCGATTATGGCTCTACCCAAGCGGTAGATGGCGGTGGCTCCTTTGTTGCGTGTTCGACATCATCTCCAAGGATGTCATCCAATCCAATATCTCTTGCATGTGCTTATCCAACCATAACTTCCCTCTCGAAAGCAAATGCGGTCTTGTTCTTTGTGAATGTGGGGATTTCCTTTCCTACGCAAAGTGTAGTCGTTGTATGGATCAATCTCATCCTAATCAATAGGATCCTCAATATGGCCTCCACCTTTCTTGTGTGAAACCAAAGATTACGCAAAAACTAGGTCATTGAGGCATTTTTCAAGCGTCAACTTTTTGTGTTTCTTCGTGTGAATGGCTTCAAACAAACTCCAATTGTACTCACATTTAAAAGTGCTACGAGGTTGAGATAAAGTTCTGAGGGCTAGCTTTTGAAGATGTGGGGTACTTCCTCCCCAATCTTCCCACCAAGAAGCTACAAATAAGATCATCAAAAGTTTAGAAGTAATCAATAATTTTAAATTTGTAACTTGTAACATATAAGTAAATACTTTAATTTTCGTTAGCTAGTGGTGAGTGGTTCTCCTCGGATAACCAACACCAAGAAAAGAGGCTTTCCGTAACATGCTTGTAATTCTACAACTCTAAAATAATAAGGCCCCTCACCTCAAGCTCTGGTGTCATCCTCTTAATACATGTTGAGAGGCCCTCCATAACCTCCTTGCTAACATCTGTGAAGCCATTGGAGAAGAATAAGGGATTGAGGTAGCACTCTGCTATATGAATGGGTTGGTAGTGTTTCTTGTTCCACCTCCGATCAATTATCTCCCAAAAGGGATCAAATTTGGCTATATCCCCCCTATAATAGTTTTGGATGGCCTCATAAATGTATCCCATCGTGTTTGCTCCCCATCAACCAAGCGCAAAAGCCTCACCAATGATTCAACACTTAAAAGTTCAAACAAATTAAACTTTAAAGTTACAAACTTAGAAATAAAATAAATAACAATACATTTTAAAAATGAAAATAAAGAAATCGACTTGAAATTTAAATTGAAGTTTGAAGTTAGCTTGACGATCCTTACGAACTCTCTTCGGAAAGACATTGTCAAAAATTGTTTTTGTGCTCCTCTTTCCATCGGCTTTCTTTGAATATTGTGAGTCTAGTCATGTTTGACTCACAAATATTTGCTTCAACAATGTCAACAAACTAGAAATACTTTGCAACGTTAGGAAGTTAGTTGCAAACCTTGTGACACCCACTCGCACAAGCTCTTTCCCCTTGGTGTGTTCTCTCATCAAGTTGAGAACTTTGATGTCCTCTCAATTTTCCCCACCCTTTCGAATCTAAATTCGTGAAAATTGGAGCCTTGCCATAGAAGAAATTCGTGTTTTAAACTCCTTAGATGCTCGTTTTCATTTCCCACGACGTTTTTAATCAAAATTCATCAATCTGCTTTGTCGTTAAAACGTTTTACCTATTTTCAATGGATGGAAAATGATTTTAGTTCTTCTCTTATGCGTTTGGAATGCGTGGGACCTTGCATCTCTCTTTTTTAACCTTTTGCAGAGAAAGAAATTCTTCATCGGGAGCAAAATGGCGTTTTCCGTTTCCTACAACTTCCTACGTTCTTTTCCCATCAAATTCTTGCTCGGAAAGGTGAAGCTACGCGTTTGTTTCCCATTGGATGCGGTCGGGCGGGTTCCTTTTGAACTTATCACTTTTGGTGATTTTGGAACAAATGTCAGTTTTGCCCGCATCCCCGCCGGTCCCTGATTGGGCCGGAGCGCCAGCGGAAATTGGGCGTGACGGATCCATTTTATTCTCTAAGGCATTACGGCGAAAGGGCAAAAAGTTATAAAATGACCCGTGGCCCCGCCCAAGCAAAAGGATAAATTCCGAGTTGAAATCCGCAACAAATCGAGAAAGGGGGCACGGGCTTTCGGGAAAAGTTGGAATTTTTCCCCTTTTCAAAAATAGATAAAGTATAAAACTGAAGCGCATTCCCGCACCCAGTCGATGCCACGTGTTGAAGGATGAAATCGGAACAACGGGCCTGCGGGGGAAATTGAGAATTTGAGCCTTTTTCACCAAAAGGTTAAAATGTTACAAATTGAGCCGTGACCCCTTTTCCAATCGTGGTGTGCCACGTGTTCACGTTGAAAAGTCAAAGTGGGCCGGCGGAGGTTTTTGAGAATTTGAGCTTTTGTTAAAAAGAGTTTAAATGGCAAATTTGAACCACATTTCCTCAACTAATCAGATGGCGCCACGTGTCCGGCTTTTGGCAAAGCTGCGGAGGGCGGAGCAAAATGAGAAATCGCGCTTTTTCTCCCAAATGTCAGGAAATGCAGTTTTCTTCCCCAGGGCCATCATTGCTTGGATCTTGCCATGTGTAGGGTCCAAATTTGAAGGTAAAAGGGGAAAAGATAGCCAAATGCACTCATCTGGTTTTTAACGCCATTAATGAACCAGAGCTTTGCAAAATGCAAAAATGGATCATTCTTCATTCTTTTTCTCTGTATCCTTGTCGTTTCTCCATGAGATGCATTTTTGGTTTATTGTGGAGCCAAATCGATAAGTTTAAAGGATGTAAAGTTTGATCATCGAAAACGGAGTTTATCGGGCATACGTGATAAAAAGGAGAAAACTTACCAGTAAGCACTCGAGTGTTATGAAAGTGGTTAAAAAGGTAGAAATGGCAGGACCACATGAAGAAGAAAATCATGAGATGCCCCCTGCTAAAGTAATCATGTTCGAACCCGAAATATTCGCCTTTTTGAACCTCCGGTTTTCATGAGTGTGTTTGTTTCATGTCACTTTCCAAAAGCGGATCTGCAACAAACATTATTCCTTTTGGATATTCTTTTCTTGGGAACAAAGTATGGATGTACACGAATTGTTATAAGAACATGGTTTTGGCCATGGAAAAGGGATTCGATTTTCTGGGAAGGTTGTAAATTCTGAAGTAATTCAATACGAAGTTCTTTCTTTCTTTTCTTATTTCCTCTGTTATATCTTTCTCTCTCCTTGCTCGATTCAATGGATCTTTTGTTTTGCATTCAATAGAAACTCGTTACAGTCATGTGAATCTTTAGAACTTTGTGTCTACAAATTTGCGCGGAGGTGAAGTAATTGATCCTTTTCTATATTTTCTTGGTTCAATGATATACGTAGGAGATACTCTGCTATCTATATTTCCCAAAAGCATTGTTGTTTTCTTCCTTCTCCCATCTCCATATTCTTCCATTCCTTCTGATTGATAATCTTTTAAGTATGAAAACATTCCAGAATATCAGGGTCCAAACATTGAGAGTTGTATATCTGTACATTTTTTTTTCTTGCTTTCAATAAGGGAACCTCTCCCATTAAAGAGGAGGGACTTGTTGTCCCTTGACTGTGGTTTCAACCCATGTTCCATTCTAAAACCCAACAGAACCCAAGGGTGATTATATATGTACTTTGTTATATTTCTTGCATCTTCTACAACCGGTCTCACCCAATCAATTTTGTCTATGTCCTTCAAAAGAAGGTCAAGGCAATGGGCTGCATAAGGGGTTTAAAAGAGTGGTGGATGCCTCTTTTGTAGTAGTCTCATGCCGCCACATATGTTGTTGCATTGTCAGTGACAACTTGTACAACATTTTGGATACCCACCTCTTCGAGACAACCTCCTCCAACATAAGGCTCAATTTTTTGTATTCTTTACTATGTTAGAGGCATCAATTGACTTCAAAAAACCATCTCACCATTTGAAGTTGCTAAAAAATTGAGGGTGTGGTTCCTTCCATTTATCTACCCATCTAAAAGAATGGCGCATCCATATTTCTGCCATTGCTTCTTTTGATCTTCCAAGATTGACATTGCATTTGCAACCACACCCTGGAGCAATTTTCCACTTAAGTCTCTTGGAGAGGGTGCCTTGTACCCTTTCCCTACAACTATCAATGCCATCACCAAATACTCCTAAGTACGGGCCCTTTTCTAGATTGAAGGGAAGGTTGTGGTAGAACCAAAAATTTGCACATGCCTTATTTGCTTCCTCGTATACATCCTTGTTCCAACTTGTACTTTGCAATAAGGTTGTGCCCTACGTATGTTTGGAGGTACAAAAATATTGTATCCCTTTTCTTGAACGCGATGAATCGGATGTGCCCCTTCATATACGGGGACCGTGAGTAGAGCCCACAATCTTTGCCACATCGGCCTCAAATTCCCCTTCCATTTTAGGTTTAATGGTTGTTGTTATGGCTGTTTGCACCCTTTCCATCACTAGTTTCTTCTCTTCCAACTTTGTCTTCCATCTATTGTTGTGCCTCTTGCGTAACATTGGGACATACCCACGATGTCGTAGAAAAATAATAGGCGAGATGATTTTTAAGTGATCGCTTCCTCCAAAATACTTCTTCCCACAAAATTTGCAACCTACGAGTCTCCGAAACTACTCCACATACAACATAGTTTGAAGCAAAATAACGGTATTAGCGGGAATGGTTCTTGCTTTAGTGATTATGAGCCTAACGCCAAACCCGATGGTGACCCGGATGTGATTGTATGCTAAGCTCTTATCTACAACGCCATGCACGTTTAAAAATTAAAAAAACATAAATTTAATTTAAAACAACATTATAAAACCGTTTAAAAAATTAAAAAACAATATTAAAACCCTATGTAACCGTAATTGCAAATTTGTAATTGTAAACCCTACAAACAAGAATAAATTCCCCAAAAAATAAAAAAATAGCATTTAAAACAATACATTTTGACAATTTTGTTCATTAACAATGATAAACAAGCATAAATAACAATTAAAATCATTTGGAATCAAATGGAATGCATTCAAACTTGCAAATCATATTTGGATACAATATATAAACAATATAGAAAGAATTTACATTCTTGAAAAGAAGGGGGTGAAAAAGAAACTTACTTCCAAATAAATTATTCAAATTCGCTCTTTGAATTCACTGTAAAATCTCTTTAACTCATGCAAAGGATGCTCAATAGCTGTGTGGTTACAAGTGAGGGAGTGTAAAGCATTTATAAGACCAAAAACAACATTTTTTCAGCATAAAATTTGTGTTTTTTAGCGTCCTGCATCCTAGCCACATTTTGTGAGTCCACAGGGAAAACTTGTTGAGTTTTGTTGAGTGTACTGTGAGTACTTGCGGCGAAAGCTCCGAGAAAACTTGGCAGGACTCAATGGCGAGTTTTTGAGGCGAGTATTCGCCCAACGGAAAATCTGGCGAGTACTCGTCGAGTTTGCAAACTATGGATTTAATCATCTGTTTATCAAGATCATCTATCTCCATCAATCAATGTATAGTCCCTATTGGATAATTATTTGCTGCTGAGCTTGATTAGAGCCAGAGTGTTTTGATCTTTCTAAGTAGGATGCTACTAACTAGTTGAACTCCTTTGGTGCTAACTCTAACTACAGAACTTGAGCTATTGCTTTGATCAGTTACCAAATCCTCTTGTTGGGTATGTAGATATCAACCTATTGGGCTTTTGCATTTGTAATGATCCAGGCTCCTCTAGTTCATCAAGATTGTCTACCTCCATCAATCATTGGATCGTCTATATTGGATAATTACACTGATAGGCATTATAAAGTGGGCTCGCCTCACTTGGTTGAGCGAATCAGCAGTTTGCATTTAATCTGTAAATGGGACGACCATTCACCCGATCTCCACTGTCCTTGTCTAAATCAAAAGAACAGTTTGGTTTCATTTGTTCTGCATAAACTAAGAAGAGGGTTACAAGGCAAAACAAGTATTTGTCCACTCTTCAAACCCTTTCGTTGTTATTTGGGACTTTTGTCGTATTTTCATGAACTCAGTCTATTTTCTGGAGGGTGTAATGCACTCTTCTCTGGTTTTTTCCTTTCTCTTTGTTTAATCCTTTTTCAGGGTTTAAAAGTTATGAAATTTCATTGTTATGGGTCTGTGGTTTACTTGGCTTCAATCAAAGAGGGAAATCCTATGTTATTGGTTTCGATCCACTAGAATTTGACCTCATGGAGAAATTTTCATTATGTTTCTTACATTGGTGTGGCTACGGCAGCAACATCTGTCTGTTGCATCTGTGTATTTATTCATGGATAAGCTTGGACACCACCAGTTGTCTTGGATATTGCAAGATCTATGTAGGAGTGTTATCAGTTCATTGATGTAGTCTATATTCATTTTAGAGGTAAGAATTTCGCCGGTCAAGGGATAGACCCTAGATAGAGATATCCCTACCATCTTTAAGCTAAGGCAGTAATCTGAAATTTCAACAATTGTTTTAGAATTCACAATCTGTTACTCTGTTGGGTATCAATGGATTATTTAATGGGAATATTAATGAGAAAATAAGTCATACTACATACAAGGTGTGAGAACTTATCATTTGGAGCCAGGCACCTCTATATTTTTGAGGATGTAGTACATATTAAGTATTTTGTATTTACCAATAACTGTAACTGGGTTTTCAGATTTGAGTTGGACATGTTGATAGAAACAGAGGTACCGTTAAGACTATACCCAAGTTGCTGGAAAAGGCGCATGACAATACAATTAATGAATGGAAGTGGCCATATCCAAATTGAAAACCACTTGACAGGTAGTTTCACTTTGAGCTTGTGCAATTACAGTCACCAGTTAGATACTTAGTGTAGTTGGTTATAAAATGATGATTAATTGTGTTAATGGTAAACCATTGTAGTTATGAATTTGAGGTGCATTAAGCACATTTATAGTGATCACGAACTCGATGTTATACATTTGGTGCATGAAACACTGCATCAATATTTACCAGTAATAGTATAGCATCTTTAGCAAAAGCATGACTAATGGTCCCATTGTCACATCAAATTTTAACAAAAACATAAGAAATCTGTTGATTGTCGCAACTCCTTTTTAACCAACAAGATAGAAAGAGTTTGAGAAAAACAGGTGAGAAGCCCCTTTCTTGACTTGAGAAAATTATATGACTGCTAAATTAGGTATAAAATAATTTGGATTTTGACTTATCAACAGGTAATTTAATCTTTTTTGAAATCTATTTCCAATATTTTACATGCTTTTTCAGGGTGCTTCTTCAAGAATAGCATAGAAGTATATCTATGCATTTTGGTGTAGATTCATAACCAATTAGAAGTCTACTAGTTTAATGTTATTGTCAACTTATGATGTACAGGGTTTACCATCTCCCATGCTTCATCTCTATTTTTTTCTGTTTTAGTTCCATCTTGTTCTTCAGGAATCGGTCTACATGTGGGAAACATTTGGATGCCATTGACAAGGCTTCTTCTCTTCTATTGAGTATGCTGTCTTTGGCTTTTTATTAAAAACTCATTCAAAATTAGTAGTATAAATTGCCTCCACCTTGTAACATGTTTCACAGCTCTATTCCGGGACATTAAGGAGGCTGCAGATGCTTGAAAAAGACTAAAGAAATATTTTCCTTTGAAAGATAAAATGTCCTTCAATACAGATTGCTTGCAATGGATTTCTACATTACCGATCCATGCAACTGTTGGAAAGGGAAGCAAACTTATGCAGAGCTTAGGGCAATTCATCTCATAGGTTTCACCCAATTCTAACAGCTTCAGCTCTCGTTGTCCATGGACTGTGGCTTCAATTGATCTTCCTGTACCTAATAAAAAAATATAAAACTATAAAATATTATTGATGCTTGAGGATATGTTTGTTGAAGTTCTTAAACTTCACAATATACATGAGTTTAGCTTTAGACTTTAAAGGAGCTTTTGGGGTTCATTTGTTGCATGCAAGGAACTTATAGGTGGATGGTGCGATACCTGCCATTTAAATGGTCATTGGGATTTTCATCAGCTCAAGCATATACTCTGTTTTATCTAGATAGTTTTATTAATTATCTAGTTCACTGAAAAAACAAGAGGAATTTATTCAAGGACTGTTAATCAGTCCTACATTCTCATTAAACTAAGGGATTTAGCTATTTCATTGAATAAAGAAAGGAATTTATCAAAAAGAGAGTTAATGAATCCTACCTGTTCAAGCAACACATTAAGGTTTCCAGATGAGATATGGTGAGTTTCTCCAAGGATAGGATTGTATGGAGCTTTCCCAAAGATTGTAGGCCTGGTAGTAGAGATACTCCATGAAACCACTGCAGTAAATCTTCCCACAGCAGTTTTTTCTTGTGCACACTTGCCTAGTAAGTCATGGGAATAGCAGTACACACTCTCCCCAAACAATTGGAGCTGTGATTTGGGCAGATTGAACTGTGGGGGCAACTGCAATACCCATTACCATATTCAACATCAATACAGTTGTGGGTTGTGTTTGAAGTATTTACACACAATAAAATTTAACTTTTAAGAGTGCACAATACCTGAAACCTGGTTAGATTAGAACTGGGTCTGATACATTTAAATAGATTAAAAACCCTGCTCAGAATGTTTTGTTGCTTATTTCCTTCCAGCCCATATCTCAATTCTTCCTCAAGTGACAATGGAGGTGTGAGTATTGCATTAACACCAACTGAAGGTTTTATGGAATTATCAAATCCCAATACTCCCCGTTCAAAAATGCCAATACAAGAAGTTTTTTTTCCTAGTGAGAAATCAGAGAATCTAATAAAACATACGTGGGAAAATTATTTGGTTAAACGTGTATTTTATTGCTTAGGATGAAATTTTGTACAACGGTGGATATTGTTTCAAAAATTAGAGCAGCATAGCTCAGATTTTAATGGAAATTTGTAAAGTAGTGTATACAAGTAAGTGCCAATACAATGGTTTTCTATGCAGATGCTTGAAAAAATAGGGCATATCGCCTAATCTATCTCTTTGATTCATTAAATGTATTTAAAAGTTGAGATTTGGGGTATTTGCTCATTATTCGTTAGATCTTACATATTTCAGGGTGTACGTCTGTTTGCACACAACACATCCGTTTACCTTCTTTTCTCACATAGACTAGTTTTTCAATGTGCTTATGTTTGACCAAATGATTTCATATACATAGTTATGAATATTTTCGTACAGAAAATAAAACATATTTGATGTAAAAAAGGACAGCCATCACATTCACCTCAAACCTCATTTGCATTCTCCTATCAGCATGATCATTGCACCGAGTGCAATTGCTAGTTTATTTGCAGCTGAGCTTGAACATGGACATTTTCATGTAAGTGTGGCCTGGTGTTGGAGACCTAAACCTCACCAACCCAAACTTGAAATTTATCAGTATCCTATCGATGTGTCCTATTTGTTCTGTTGGATTTGCCCCGATGGCTAAATCCTTCCCTAATGTTCTCTTTGTTTGAGTAGTTTATTTACTATTTCAAATTTGGTCCATAGGTTGAATCCTTGCATGATTCTTTGATAGTTGAGAATGCTTTGTCCTTCGCATCTACTGGATTGACCTCTTAGGAAAATTGGAAGCTTTTGTTGATTTATTTCTTGAACAAAGTTAACAGGATTTTGGGTACGAGTGTCATACTTCCTGAATCTGGTGCATAGGTATGGCGGTACTTGCCATATATATTAAAAGTAATATATACAGTTTTTACAAAGTACCATTTAAAAATTAAATATTGATATTAAATTTAGTAAGTAAAAACATTATTACATGAAGAACCCAAGTCCCGGGTATCAGTTTAATATTGGTGCATAGACCTTGTTATGTTGGTCCGAAAGCTTAGATAATTTTTGGCCAGTGTACTCTGTTTAGATCTCCAAATCTGATCCAGTAGATGAGCCATTAAATAACTCTTTTCTACCAAAATCAATTCAATTTTTAAAGCCCGACTCAATGTGAGCCGTGACTTGTCGGTACTAAAGTCTACGGGATTTATCAAAAAAATTCCACAAGCATATAAATTATGTGTCTAGGGTAGCAATGTAATCTAAACACCCTTTGAAATCCAATGCTTTAGGAAAACTAGAAATTGTGAAACACCCGATGTGGATTTGCACCTTTGCCAAATCCTGCTGGTGTGAAATTCAGTTGAGGCTGGCAATAATTTTTCAGCGTCCTCTTCAGTGGACAGCAGCTCCTTGGAGATTACAACTCAGTGATTTGAAGACCTTTTGCAAATTTTGGCAGTGTGTGCGTGTCACAACCCTCTTCATTCTTTGGAAACTCAGATGCCAATATGTTTTCAAAGACGAAAAGAGCACGGTGGAGAATTTTAGACATAATTGGAAAGGATAATTAAGACTGCAGTTGATGGCAAAAGGACGCATGCTGCTTAAAGAGGCTAAGCAACTTGAACCCTTGGTCTAGACTCTGTTCTGATCTGGCCACTCTTGTTATTAGTCTAAGGAATATGTAACTTTGTTTTTTATTCTGTACGCTTTCAGTTACTTCGTACAGGCCCTTCTTGTAAAACAAGTCTGTCAATATATGCAGCATTTTTTCCAAAAAAAAACTATGGCCCTCACTTCATGGTGGCAGAGTAAAATTAAAATTTTACCTAGCTATTTTGAACTTCTATATTTTATTCTAGTCCTCCAATTGACTGGAATCTAGATGTGCATCTTGTGGATGGGATAATTGTCTCTAGGTATCAACATGAACTAAATAATTATGTGATCCACTTGAGTCAAGGGCTAGACAAAATGTGGGTAATATGTTAAGTATATAGATATTTTAGTTTCTTGCAGGTTTGATTTTTTAACATTTTTATTTCTTTGACCTAGGTTTCCCTTCCTTAGAATTAGGTAATATGCTAATACTTACATATATCAATTGATATGCAGAGTTTAATTTTCCATATCTTATTTTGTCAACCTAACCCTTCCCTTAATTTTATTGATTCTTAGTTGTTGATGAAGTAAACTCTTTTGTGGATCCTTATGGATCAGATCATTAGAAGTTCACCGGGTGGACTTGTATTAATATTTCATTACCTTGCAGATTTAATAAGAGGTCGAGCCCAGGAACTTATACAGAATGGAATTTGAAATTGTTGAGGAGCAGTAGCAGATGAGTATAATTATATCGAGATATCATTAAGATTTTTTAAATGGAATGTGCATTTTTTGCAGTGCACCTATAGTAGTACTTTCTCCCTACTTTTATGTGTTCCTATTTACATTTGATGCTGAAATTCCATTAGTTATAAGAAAAAAATTTCATTCACATCATTTAGAAACAAAAATTAAATAAATAAAGATTAGAATATGGGCTAACATTCTAATAGATGTCAACTTTCCAGAGTTTGTAGAAAAATCTGGAGCGAGTGGTAAATAATTGCTAACAATAACTAGACGCAATTCCCTTGTAATACATCAACAACCTATGCAAAGTGCCCATTGATAGTTAATCCTCCGGTCTTGATATAACCAAGATAAAATCTACTAATTTTTACCGTTTATTTACATAGCTTACATTAAGAATCATTTTCATATTTCATTTATAGTTTTCACATTTTGATTATAATTTAGTCAGATTTGGCTTTACACTAACCTAGATATTAGCTAATTTGGATTTGGAAATTGTGAGGGTTTACTACTTGTATGTAAAAGTATTTTTATGGCAGCTTGTTTCTAATTTTAAATTGGTTGGAACAAATAGCATTCTAGAGTTGTTGTGAACTTCCTCTTAGATGAATCAGAGCGCTTCCAAGACCACTTGGTCTCCTCTAATGTTGCATAGTAACCTTCGTAGTCCTCTTACATAACAAAGCACATTCTTTAATAGCTTATGTCTTACACGATGATGGTAGGATCAATTCTTTCTTGTTGACATCTTCTTTAGGGAGGTAGCCGTTGGGAAGAGTCTTGACTAGGACTAGAGCATGCTTATCTAGTTCAGCTTTCATGAACTCTTTCATGGTTGAAAGGAGTGTGCTTATTCAATGGAAGGATGCTTTGATGTACAAACAAATCAATTTGTTGTTGTTGGCCATTGTGTGTTTGTGTTGTCATTGATGTCAAGTCCATTGATGGCAAAGGGTGTCATGAGGTCAAATGAGTCTCCATATGGTGTTAGTCAATGGTCAATCATGAAGGTTGATTGGTAGTGATTGTGATTGGTGAGTTCTATGTAGTCATGAAGCATAGTTAGTACGCCTAGTCATGGTTTGAGTCTTCCTAAGTGATTTTATGAGTGCCATGAGGTCACACATGGTCATAGAGGTGTGTTTCTGCATTAATGAGTCTCGTAAGTGGTCGGCATGGTCAGGTCATGAGGTTTAATGGTTGAGTCAAGTCATTCCATGCCTATTCCTAGCCCTGAAGCATGCGTAAATGAGATGGAGATGTGATATTTTGAGATGATCAGTCTTATACAAGCATGAGAACAAGTATGTTGTGACATGATGTAGCAAGTGTGTGATGAGTTTCGGTCAAAATTCGGAGGTATAGTGCATGTTTGAGGTCCTTGGGAAGCAACAATGAGAAACAAGCAAGTTAGCATAGGGAGCTTTTGATGGTTGGAGATTTTCAGAGCTATTTGGGCTAGATGGTGAGTATGGAAAGTTAGAGAATGTTGTCATGATGCTTCATGAAACGTTTCAGGTCATTCTCAAGAAGGTTTTGCAAGATATGTAATTTTTGGTAAAACCGGGTAATTTATAGTGTGATTTTGAAGCAAATGTGGACCTTTTGATGCTCGTTGTAAGATGTGTGCTTTGGATGGGGACCCGAGCTCTCTTTGGCATAGCTTCTTAGGTTGATTATGAGCATTTCACAAAAAGAATGAAGTGGTTTGATCATCATGTTTTTATGAACGATCATTAAGAAGATAAGTTGCTTTGAAACCCTAACTAAGAGCGACTTGGAAGAAAGTGAGTATACTGAGCCTGTCTTGATTGATTTTTCCAAAGTGGTGGTTGTATGTTGTAGAGGACTCCTCTAGATTTCCAGAAAGGTATTTTAGTGCTTGTGGCAATATGTGGGCCCCACCTAAAATTGCTTGTTTTTGAAGAAGTTCAATTTAAGGAAATATTCTCCAAAGAAGTTGGAAAATAAATTAACATTGTTTTAGCCCCTGAGTTGTTACGCATGTCCATGATAGTTTCAGATCATGGTTGAAGTGAAAAATGGCAAAGTGTACCCTATTTATGAAGACTAGTTTTTGGGGCAGTTTGGAGCAGCTTGCACTAAAAGTGGAATTGCATGAGCTACATGAAGAGTTAGGACTCCATTCAAGTTTTTTTGTGATCTTGGTTCAGAGAGATTTCCATTGGTATATCAAACTTGTGTTTTTGATATGGTATGAAGAATTTATGACCTATTCTTTGAGGTTCAAATATGGAGGATGTTTGTTCTAGCAGGGTGTCAAGTGGCTTCATGAGGTAAAGTGATGATTCTAACTTGTTCATGATTTTTGAAGGTTCCTGAGTGATTAGAAAACATTTCTAAGGGAGTTGCATGCTTTGGTTAAGCTTGGAAGTGGTTTTGAGGTGATGAAGCAAGTTGAGCTCATGTTTGGTTCTTGAGTCCTAGAAGGCTTAATAAGCAATTTGTAGATATTGGTTTGGTTGAAGGCCTTCCACTTGGATTTGGAAGGATTTATAATATGTTATGGAAAGAGGATTCAAATTTTATTCCATGGTATAAGTTGTCTTTTGATGACGAGTTTTGATGGGTCATCCAGGTCAATTTGTGAGGAAGAAGATTGTTAGTTTTGTAGGACAGGTTTGCTCGGGCCGAAAGAATGAAGTGAATGAGGCATGAGATGGATTATTTGATGATTTCTATCAGTTGGAGAGTGAAAAGGGATGTATTTTCTTTCCTAGTAAAGGCTTTTTTAAGTCTTGGGAGTGTTAACAAGGGTGCAAACCAGTTGAATTTGTAAAACTACTTTCTCGGCAACTTGATTTGGTGAAGAGGAAAGTAGGTGTGGTTTGCACACATGGATATGTCATGATCTCTAACATGCATGTATGTGATATAAAGGTCCCAAGGATTCTATAGAGTGGTTACATGTCATAGTTGAGTTGTTCTTGAGTGGTCTTGATGCCCAAAGGTGAAGACAGGTGCTTTGAAACAACTTTTGAGAAGATATGAACCTTTTGAGTTGTGCTTATGAATGTTTTAATTGGTACAAGTTAATTAACAGCCATGGTTGATGTTGTTATGTCATATTACACATGTATGGTGAATTTGGGAGCTTGACTAATCATGGTTTTGACATTTGTGGTTTTAGCCCATCTAGGTGATGGGGTTTTGAGCTAGTTTTGAGCATGTTTGATGGTTTTGGGCATGGCCGACCTATATGGGTCATATGTGAACATTGTAATGAATTTATTGGGATGTTATTAAGTTGTGTTGGTTGAATTAGTCATGAAGGACTGACCTTCTTTGTGTTAGAGAGATAAAGTGGATATATAAGTGAAGTTTGAGTTCATTTTTGAACTAGTGCTCTTAGAGGGAAAAGTGTGAGCCATGTATGAGAGTGTAACAAGTATGAATGTATGATTTGAAGACCGAGGAAGTGTCTTACATGTTGAATACGATTGAGAGCATGTTTGTAAGGGTTTAGAGCCAAGACCTTCTTTGTGTTAGAGAGATAAAGTGGATATATAAGTGAAGTTTGAGTTCATTTTTGAACTAGTGCTCTTGGAGGGAAAAGTGTGAGCCATGTATGAGAGTGTAACATGTATGAATGCATGATTTGAAGATTGATGAAGTGTCTTACATGTTGAATATTGATTGAGAGCATGTTTGTAAGGGTTTAGAGCCAAGACAAGTCCAAGAAGAAGAATATATAGTGAGTTGAAAGAATGAGGGTTTGAAGAAAGAGTTGTGAGTTGAATTAGTGATCTCCATCAGGTTACTATGCTTAATACAAAATTTAGATATCATCATCTTCAAGTGGCTGAGTTGGTGCTTACTCATCTTAGGGGATTGTAACCTACTTGTGGAGTGGGTGTTTCACTAAATTAGGGGTTAGTACTCCTTGTAGAGTTGGTGCTCTACTAAACTAGGGGTTGGTGCTCCTTGTGGGGTCGGTACCTCACTAAATTTGAAGCATGGCTAAATAAACTTTATGTTTTAGTGGGTTTTCTTCCCGTTGAGTGATTCCACTTAAATCTGTGTATGAAGTCCTAAGGGATAAAGAAGAAGCTTGTTCCAAGTATGAAGAGAAATTGAAAACCCTAGAATCTGATTTGGAGAGTGCATCTAGTAGGTTGAGGATGTATGATAAGTTAAAAAGAGTTCTAAAACTCTTGAGGGGATCTTAGAGAGCCAAAGAGTGGCTAGTGACAAAACAAACCTAGGGTTTAAAGGAAAACATGTGAAGAATGATGGTGAAGTTGGACCAAGTTCTAAATCTGATGAGAAGGTGACCAAGAAGATTAATTTAAGAAAGTCTAACTCAGTTAGACAACCTAATGCTATGAGGTATAGTACTTCCTTCAATGGATATTGCTTTGTTTGCCATGATTTTGGTCATATAGTTAGAGATTGCAAGAGAAGGTCTTCTAAGAATGGTGTAGGCCTCTTCAAACGTGAATTTCATTTATGTTGTGAGTATGGATAGAACTAAGGATTGTGGTTGGAGCTTAAGTGTGTTTGAACCAAGAAGAAAAAGGAATGTTGTTGTATGTCATAAGTGTCATAAACAAGGACACATTGCTAGATCTTGTCTCCAAGGTGGAACACCAAGAGGATTTGATAGGTTTTAAGCATCAAATGGAAGAGTTTTCAAGAGGAAAGTCAGCCCCATGAATGAGTCCAAGACTGCCATGTCAGATCTAAAGGTCAAAAAGGAGGTTGCTCAAGTCAAGGAAGTCAAGAAAATTGATTCTCAGTCTGAATTGTAGCCTAATCCAATGAGATTTCTCAAAGAAGGATCCAAATTAGATCAAGGAAGTTTGTTTGCTTTGGTTGAAGAAGATCACATGTGTCTCAATGCTTCAGTGCATGAGAATTTGAAGACACTTGGAGTATGGGATACTTCAAGAGTGATAAGGTATGTCAAGTAACTTATCTATGTAGTTTTTGATTCCTTGTCATTGGTCCGTTGTTCTCATTTGTCATATTTCCATTTAATGGGAGTTTTCTATGAGTATTCTTTGTGGTTTCTTGTCAAAGTCCTTGTCTTCATTAAGTCATGAGTTTGTTTTCAGAATTGTACATGGTCATTGAAGTCTACAAGGTGGTTCAGTCATGAAACTAAGGTCTACAAGTTACTAGTGTGCCATTAAGAGAGTCATGAGTATAATGAAATCCTTGTCTCAGGGGGAGTCACTATTGTTGTAGTGGAAATTTCATTCATCATGTGCATCCACAAGGTATGTTAGCTTGTATTGAAGTATGATGACATGTTATAAGGTTTCTCAATCCATATGTTAAATCTTCAAGTAGGTTCTAAGGCTATGATGGGTATAGATAGAAAGTTTGGTCTTATAAGGGTAGTCTAGGTCATGAAGATCTGTGTAGTTCTCGGTGAATCAGTCTACTGTTTCAAGAAACTAATCCACACCTTGAAGAAGTGGGAATGAGCATGTTGTAAGTGTGTTTATTGATCATAAGGTCGGTCGATGCAAAGTGTGTCTTAAAAATTTTGAGTATTCATGTTGTTGGTCTAAATTCTTATGAGTCTATGCCTCTTGAAAGGAAGGTATGTGACTTGAAAAGTTTATTGTGATATGTCTTGTAAGACATGTCAAGTTGTAAAAGATCTTGATTAATGCTAATTATTATCATGATGTGTGTGTGTTTATGGGTATGACATATTCAAAGGGTCTACTGGGTCCATAATGTGGTAATGGTAATGGTTCATGTATAATTGTCAAAGTTGAGAAATCCGTGTGTAAAATGACATCTCGAGTCTCAAGTTTGTTATGACCTCTGAATATTCTAATGCAAGGTGCTTCTTATCAAGATGGTTGAATTTTTCTTCGAGTATCAAAGTGTATTGCAAGCCATTCTTGAGTTTGTTGTTGCATAAGTCGTCCTCAATACTTTGTTCCAAGGTTTTGATATCATTGAGGTATAGTCCTCTTGTGGTTTTTTTGGTCATGATTGTGTTCAAGAAGTATCAAAATGTTTGTCAAGTGTATTAGGTTGAGTATGTGTCATGGTGGTATGCCAAATGGGTTCTTTATATCTTTGTGGTCATGATATGCTTCAAAAGGTGTCAAGAAGTTTGTGTTGTCATCAAGGGATTGCTTGATTATGTGTCTTTGAATCTTGAAGTCTCCAAATGTCATCAATCCTTAATGTATTTTGTCTACGTCATATGAGAAGAAGGTCAACTTGTCAACACATTCATGAAGAATGCAAATGTATCAATCTGAGATAGAGTGATGGAGGTCAAGTCCTCAATGCGTTTGAGTACCGAAATGATGACCTATAGGATTATGAGTTGTTGAGGCAAAGGAAGTTTCCTTGTCAATCATTAAGGTGTATAACAATACTTGAATGCACAGTATATGGAAAACTAAAATATGTGTTCAAAGAAGAGGTAAAAAGTGGTCAAGGTGTCATCATTACGAAGTCATTGGTCAAAGAAGTCTAAGTTTTGTCAAGTCAAATGAAGTACAACAAGTGTGCTCCTTGAAAATAAATAGTTCTTGTGACATGTTTCTTAGGCCCATTTAGTGTTACAAGGTAAAGATTGGCAAGTTACAAGCTTAGAATGTAATAAAAGTTTGTGAGTGTATGGTGGACTATGAAGCCTACATATAGGACTAGGACTAAAAATGTTATTTTGAAGCTAAAGGAGGTCATGAGAAAACTTTATAAAAGCATCTTATAGGTGTACTTGAGTTGGGATGTCATAATCTCAAGCATATGTTGAAGCCTCATCTTGTAGGCTT
Source organism: Taxus wallichiana var. yunnanensis (assembly GCA_018340775.1). Classification (NCBI taxonomy): domain Eukaryota; kingdom Viridiplantae; phylum Streptophyta; class Pinopsida; order Cupressales; family Taxaceae; genus Taxus; species Taxus wallichiana. Next base: position 433,133,982 of record CM031244.1, on the reverse strand, counting down.
TATCTTGTAAGGTATCATGAAAGGTGTAAATGTGTCTACTTTCAAGGATTGTGCTATCATGGTTGGTTCTATGGGGTCTTGTTGGATCATCAAAAGGTATTCATGGTAATGTAAGTGTTAAGAGAGCATATGTCAAGTTTCTGAATCAATGTCGGTATGAGTAATGTTAGGGTAGTGCTTTATGGGTTATGCAAAGTCACGTGAGTTTTGTAAATAACAAAGGTGATCAAGTGGTCTATAAGATGGGAAAAACAAAGTAATGTTGGTTTCTAACATGTGTGGACTTTGAAAGGAGGAAAACAATGATGCTACAGGATCATGTATAGTATGTGAGCTTAGAATGACTATGAAAGAGCAAAATGTTGAGCAAAGGCTTCGTGAAGAATTAAGGTGCAAGCAAGTTGTGGATTAAAGTTCATGTATTCCCTATAGTTTGTACCATTCCATTGGAGAATGGCCTCAAACCTTCATCAAAGGAAGTTCTAACCCATGGGAGTTGGGTCTAAGAGTCTTTGAATTTTGTGTAAATTGTTTAGAACTCGGGCTCTTGTGATCAAATGGATTTGTTTGTATCTTGAGATTGTGATCATGTTAGAGATTTGTTAGTGATATGAAGGCTTATCTCTCTTGAAGATGTGAAGAGAAAAAGATGCATCTACATGTGGTTTAAGATGTCTAAGGGGCTAGTAAGACCATGAGTCTTAGTTTGTCGAAAGTAAAGATCATATTGAAGGATGAAGTTCATGTTGAATGTGAAGACCTCATAAACTAGATTGTTGGTATGCTACAAATCTCAAAGGTGTACTTTAGAGATTGGTGAGTTTGTGATTTTCATGCTCTGAGAATACTTCATGTCTGTGTAAATGCATCAAGATGAGATTGTTAACTTCTACATTGAAATACCAATAAGGCTAATACCCATTCTATGGTAAGTTCATTATGGTTCATGAGCTTGAAGTACTTGTCACTCTTGAAATATGTGGTGAGAAATGTCTAGAGAAATTCTAGAAGGAAATCGAAGGCACAAGTCTGAAAAGGTTCATCAAAACAGGGGAGGTTTATTAGGCTCTTGATCAAGTGAAAAGGTGACTAGCGGGCTTGTAAAGCAAAGTTCATGAATGATTGTAGGTATATAGTCTCAAGAAGACAAGTCATGTGACCAAGTTGTATGCAAAAAGGTCTAAATAGCATGAAATAAGGTATAGAACACTAAAATGTCTTTTAGAGGAAGTGATGAAGTGATTGAGTCATCCTCATGACTCATATGCAAGGTAAGATGCCTAAACTTTGTGTTTTCCATTGAAGAAGATCGATACAAGCTCAAAGGGAGCTATAAGGAATGGTTTCATGTTGTGTATGGATTCTCGTGAATTGTAGAAGTTGGTCAAGAATGCACTGAGAATGTTGTTTAAGGGAAATGGTCCTAAAGGAGTTTGATAGCTATGAAGGCGTAGATTTGGGTCCTTGAGTATGAAAAGATCTAGAAGTTGGTGTTGAGTGAAATGAAGACAAAATATGAAGGATATCAACTTAGGAGGAGCTGGTTTGAGGTTCATTACAGTCCATAGATCCTTATATGTTGTTGATGAAATAAAAAAGAAGAGGTTTCAGTCCGGGGGAGCTCATTTGTGTCAAGTGAGTCAAGTTTGTGTATTTTGTCATTGTGTGTTGTTTTTTCCATGTTCTATTGTCATTTTAGATTTCAATAGATGTCAAGGGAGAGAAGCATCGAAACATGGGAATGAGGTCAAGTAGGTGATTGGTCTTGTTGGTTGCCATCAATGTTTATAAAGGTGGTTGCCATCAATGACAAAGGGGAAGATTATTGGCCATTGTGTGTTAGTGTTGTTATTGATGTCAAGTCCATTGATGGAAAATGATGTCATGAGTTCATATGAGTTTCCATGTGGTGTTAGTAAATGGTCAATCATGAAGGTTGATTGGTAGTGATTGTGATTTGGTGAGTTTTATGTAGTCTTGGAGCATGGTTGAGTAGGCCTAGTCATGGTTTGAGTCTTCCTAAGTGAGTTTATGAGTGTCATGAGGTCACACATGGTCATAGAGGTGTGTTTCAGGTGTTAATGAGTCTGTAAGTGGTCAACATGGTCAAGTTATTTTGGTTTCATGGTTGATTCAAGTCATTCCATGCCTATTCCTAGCCTTGGAGCATGCAAAATGAGATGGAGGTGTGATATTTGGAGATGATCAGTCTTATACAAGCATGGGAACAATGTTGTGACATGATGTACAGGTGTGTGATGGTGAGTTTCAAGTCAGAATTCAGAGGTATAATGCATGTTTGAGGTCCTTGGGAAGCAAGAAGGTGAGAAACAAACAAGTTAGCACATGCAAGTCTTAATGGCTAGAGATTTTCAAATCTATTTGGGCTAGATGGTGAGTATGGAAAGTTAAAAGATTTTTCATGATGCTTCATGACAAGTTTCAGGTCATTTTGAAGAAGGAATTGTAAGATATGTAATTTTTTGGGTAAAATCGGGTAATTTATAGTGTGATTTTGAAGCAAATGTGGACCTTCCGATGCTCGTTGTGAATTGTGTTTGATTTGGGGACTTGAGCTCTTTGGAGCATAGCTTTTAGGTCGGTTATATGCATTTCACAAAAATAATGAAGTGGTTTGATTGTTACGTTTTTATGAATGATTGTTAAGAAGATAAGTTGCTTTGAAACCCTAAAAAACCCAATAGCTAAGAGCGACTTGGAAGAAAGTGAGTATATTAAGTCCTGTCTTGATTGATTTTGTCAAAGTAGTGATTGGATGTTGTAGAGGACTCCTCCAAATTTTCAGAAAGGTATATTAGTGTTTGTGACAATGTGTGGGCCCCACCTAAAAATGCTTGTTTATGAAGAAGTTCATTTTAAGGAAAGATTCTCCAAAGAAGTTGGAAAAAAAATTAACATTGTTTTTAGCCCCTAAGTTTTCTACATGTCCATGATAGTTTCAGATCATGGTTGAAGTGAAAAAGGGCAAAGTGTACCCTATTTATGAAGACTATTTTTTGGGGTAGTTTGGAGTAGCTTACACTAAAAGTGGAATTACATGAGCTACATGAGGAGTTAGGACTCCATTCAAGTTTTTTTTTGTGATCTTGTTCATAGGGATTTCCATTGGTATATCAAAACGTGTGTAATTTTTATGGTATGAAGAATTTATGACCTATTCTTTGAGGGTCAAATTTGGAGGATGTTTGTTCTAGCGAGTGTTAAGTGGCTTCATGAGGTAAAGTGATTTTCGACTTGTTCATGATTGTTGAAGGTTGTTGAGTGTTTAGACAACATGTCTAAGGTGTTTCATGCTTTTTTTAAGCTTAGAAGTGATTTTTGGGGTGATGGAGCAAGTTGAGCTCATGCTAGTTCTTGAGTCCTAGAAGGCTTAATAAAGTAGTTTGCAGAGATTGGCTTGGTTAAAGGCCTTCCACTTGAATTTTGAATGAGTTCTAATATGTTATGGAAAGAGGATTCATAGGGATTTCTATTGGTATAAGTTTTCTCTTGATGATGAGTTTTGATGAGTCATCCAGGTCAATTTGTGAGGAAGAAGATTGTTGGTTTTTTAAGACAAGATTTTTCAGGATGAAAGAATGAAGTGAATGAGGCATGAGATGGATTAGTTGATGCTTTATATCAGTTGGAGAGTGAAGAGGGATGGATTTTTCCTATTAAAGGCCTTTGGAAGTCTTGGAAGTGGTAACAAGGGTGCAAACCAATTGAGTTTGTAAAACTTCTTTCTGGGCAACTTGATTTGGTGAAGTGGAAAGTAGGTTTGGTTTTCACATATGGATGTGTTCATGAGCTCTAACATGCATGGATGTGATTTACAGGTCCTTTGGACTCCATAAAGTGGCTACATGTCATAGTTGAGATGTTCTTGAGTGGTCATGAGATGCCCAAAGGTGAATACATGGTGCTGGAAACAACTGTTTTGAGAAATATGAACCTTTTGAGTTGTGTTATGAATTTTTGATTGGTACAAGATAATTAATGACCATGGTTGATGTTTTTATGTCATATTACACATGTATGGTGAATTTGGGAGCTTGACTAATCATGGTTTTGGCATTTGTGGTTTTAGCTCATCTAAGTGATGGGGTTTTGAGCTAGTTTTGAGCATGTTTGATGGTTTTGGGCATGGCCTATATGGGTCAATTGTGAACATTATAATGAATTTATTGGGATGTTATTAAGTTGTGTTGGTCAAATTAGTCATGGAGGACCGACCTTCTTTGTGTTAGAGAGATAAAGTGCATATATAAGTGAAGTTTGAGTTCATTTTTGAACTAGTGCTCTTGGAGGGAAAAGTGCGACCCATGTGTGAGAGTGTAACAGGTATGAATGCATGATTTGAAGGCTAAGGAAGTGTGTTATAGGTTGAAGATTGTTTGAAAGAATGTGTGCAAGGGTTTAGAGCCAAGACAAGTCCATGAAGAAGAATATATAGCGAGTTGAAGGAATGAGGGTTTGAAGAAAGAGTTGTGAGTTGAATTATTGATCTTCATCGGTTGTGGCAAACAAAAAATTCATATATCATCATCTTCAGTGGTTGAGTTGGTGTTTAGTCGTAGTAGGGGTTATAGCCTCCTTATGGAGTGGGTACTTCACTAAATTAGGGGTTGGTGCTCCTTGTAGAGTTGGTGTTCTACTAAACTAGGGGTTGGTGTTCCTTGTGGGGTTGGTGTCTCACTAAATTTGAAGCATGTCTAAATAAAGTTTATGTTTCAATGGGTTTTCTTCCCCTTGAGGGTTTCCCATTAAATATGGTGTTATTGTGTTCTCTCTTGTCTTTACTCTTGATTGAATGTATAATTGAATGGTAATGAATGGTGAATGGACAACAAATGATGAATGCATGGTTTGGTAAATGAGTGTGAAATTATTGTAGGACTAATTCCCCCCCCCCCCTCCCCTCTCGATCCATTGTGCTTCCAACAATTTTGGATGTATACATGCAATATGACATAACTACCACACGGTAGGTTGTTATTAAGGGCAACAATTTTCTAGATGGCCTTTTGGACCCATATTTCTTTCCATTGATCTTAAGCATTATAAAATAAAGTTGTTAGTAGTATGTTTATAATTTAGGGGTTTGTTTCCATTAGCCTTATGTTTGTACTGCTTGATCAGCTCAACAAATGTGGACATGTTGAATAGTAAGTTCTCATAGATAACTTGTCTTTGTTTATTATCTAACTCTTTAATAAGTAAGAAAACTTATTGGAGGTACGTAGAGACATAGTTTTTCGTATCAATTGTTAGGGGTAACTACCTCTCTATAGTAAAAATAAATAACCTTTTTCATAAAATATCAATATATGGGTGTATGTGATCCGAACCATGGGGCACATGATGGTGTCTTTGAAGGAAACCTTGTAACTTGGCTAACAAACCATGGGTTACGAGAACATACAATGGGAAACTATCATAATAATAAAGCAAAACGCATTTGAATGCAAGATATTTGCAAAATAATGCAACTTCTATTTAAATAGAAAGAATAGGGTAAAGTACATAAGTGTAAAATGTTAAACAAGACTAAGAATGAAGATTCTTGTGAACAAAAGGGGGAAAACATCCTAACCGATTTTTCTAAATTGTCATGAAAGAATATATATGACCATTTGATGTTAGATTCTTAGGGCACGTTAACAACCATGCTAACGATCTCTTGTTAAAGCCTTCATGATCCCCTAGGATCAAGAGGCGTGAAATATATACATCATTACAATAAGGTGGTCACAAAGGGGAATGATTACAAAACAATCCATCTTCTACTTGAGTGATGGTTCACCTTCTTGCGTATGACAGATGGATTTTTGTACTTTTTTTTACTAGGTTTAGTGTGGCATGAACCTCTAAAGTGTCACTTGGCACGTTGTCGAGCAACAAAAGGCTTCCACATATTTATTCGGTTTAAATCGGTGTTCCACGGGACACATCCCCCAAAAGCGATGTTTATGAGACTTGGGGACAACTAGAAAACGTCCACCCACTGTCACCAACCAAAGGGGGCGTCTTGACACGTTTCCCTCAAAGAGAGGATGCTTTTGAGACGTCCCCCATTGTGGGGACTTCATGGGAACGTTCTCGGGATGTCCTAGACTTCTAGGAAGTCTCCTAACCCGTCCTGAGACTTATAACCATCCCCAACAACATAAGCTTGTCTAATGTTTTTTTTAAATCATTTTGTTTTTAATTTTTGGCCCCCAACCCTAACCCTAATACTCAATGCCTCCCTCCCCAAAGCACTCCAAGAAAACTATAAATAAGACTTACACCCTCTCTCCAAATCACTATAAAAATTCAAAGTAAGAGTGTAAGTGTTGGCAAACAAGAGTGAGAGCAATAACATTAGCAAAAAGAATGAGAGCAAACAAGAGTGAGAGCATTAGGAACGAAGAGGGACTAGTCTACTTATGAGTTCATCCACTCTATTAAGAGTAACGAACTTACCTCTAGAAGGGCGGAGAAGCTTGTAGTTGTACATAGTGCCTTGCATCTCATTGACTGCAACACGCTTACATACAAGGAGAGTCCAATAGCCCGATGGGATGTAGAGCCAAAGGAGCCATCTCAGATTGATGATGATGTGGCACAAACAAGGTTGGTTGGAATTGGTTTGGAGAAGCTTGACCTTAGTGAACGAAGCAATTCGAGTGATGAGCAATTTGGTGTAGACTTTGGGGATGATTAGACTCATTATAGGCATTGAGCCACTGGCCAACTATATTTGAATTTTGAATGTAATCATCATTTTGAATATAAATATAAATATATTGATTTTTGGCATTTTCACTTGTCAATGTAATGTGTTTAGTATTTCGAAGTTTCTTTTGTTGTTCCTTATACATTTTTTATTACTAAGTTTTCAAGTACTATATATATTTGCTTCATCATCCCTCCGCCTTCCCTAAACCTAGGCCCTTGGTCTCGTTGTCTCGAGACCAATCCCCTATCCCAATGTTCCCTTTCTTGAGGAGGAATGATGCTCATTACATCTTTGGTTAGTTGTAGAAACTAAACCTTAAGTTATTGAAGGATGTACCTCTTATCATAATTAGCATATTTCCCTACCTTGCCCACTCGAACAACCAATGTATGCCTTGGTGTAATGTCCCTTTCAAGCTCAAATTTGAGGAATTTGGATTTTCCCCAAAACCCTAATGGAACATTATTGGAATTTATGACAGCCACGTGTATAAACCTGAATTTTTATGACAACCACATAGAAATTAGAGCCAAAGAGGGTTAGAACCTATTTTTGGTCCCCAAAACCCTAGGCAACCTAGGTAAAATTCAGATTTTAGTATTTCTCACACACAATTCTTCATAAACATATCAACAAATTGAAACCCTTGATGAAATAATGCAAAATATGTGCTTCAACATCAAAATACAACAATTTGGAATTAATAAATGTCCATAAGCAAACATTGAAACTTCAAAATTCATATCTTACGGATTCTTGGAGTTATAATGCAAACGATAGCTCAAAATGACCACAAAAATGGCAGCTATCAAACAAAATCAAGTTCATATTTTTCCAACCATAGAAACCCACTGAAATGTTGTCCCAAAATCCTCAAAGGGGTCACCCAAGCTGGAAATGAGTATGGCAGCCCCAAAAGCGTGCCCTAGCTGGAATTTGTGCCCTAAGTTCTTTTGAAGTTCGAATATGATGTTCACTTGTGACTCTCGAATGAAGCCACCAACGTAATAAATGAGGGTTTTGTCCCCAAGTGTTTTGACTATTGAGGGTTTTTGTCCCCAAAGGCTGAAAATGTATCAAGATTCATATGAGGACCCTTACAATGAGCTGAACATTTATTTTTAGTCTTTTTCTTTCTTTTCCTTGTGGAGCACTCCATGTGGGATAATAGAAATACTTTATTTATATTTTAACATTCACTTTTCCACTTAAAGAGGACAACCCCCTTTCTAAACATTTTTCTCTTTTGAAGTTGACACTTGCAATTTACCCACCAACCTACTATTTCTAGTGTCATAATTGGCAATTAGATTTTTATCAAAAATATTACAAAGCTGAAAATAGCAAATTACAATTATAACACGAATGTACTTCCCTTATTTTCTCCTTTAAAGCCCATGAGAAGTAGAAATGGGCCCAAGGTATTCAAATCGAACTAGCTTGGAAAAGGGGACATTACACTTGGTGAGTGCACGTTGTGGAGATTTCAACAATTTGATCATTTGGTGCACTATCTGCAAGTGTTCATATCCAATATGAAGGATGTTAAGTTGTTGCTAACTCAAGCAATGGCGGAAAGTATATTTAAGGAGTTCCACATTGAATACTCAATGTAGACCCAACTATAGTGGAAAATCAAGGATGAATGTGTTCTCTCTAGTTGCATGTAGTATGGTGTCTAGAATATAGCGCAAAAATATTGATCTTCTTATGAGGACCCTTGAAGTTTTCCTTTAGAAGATGCAAATAAACTTTATCACCCACCTTGAACTCATGAGGTGCATGTTGTGTATCATGGTGCTCTTTGTACTTTTGTGTTCGGCATGAGAGTATCTAGTGACCATGTTGGATGTGTTGCACAAACTTCTATTCCTGTCCATTTTCTTTTCCTATGTACACAACTTCATTATGGTTGGCACGTGATAGGATATGTCTAGGGTGCCGATGGTTGGAACCCTAGACATATCTAGAGTGGACTATGACCCATAGAATTGTGTAGAGCTTTGTTCAGGCATGATGAATGTAGAGAAACTTGTCATCTCAAGTGCGAGGATGCACATTGTTGTATATTTGTAACAGATGAACAAGTGTGGCTAACAAATTTAGTTTGTCCATCTATTTAAGGATGAAATATTGTAGATTGGTTAAACTTAAATGTACCCTTCTCTAAAATAGCGAGTTGAAGACCCTTAGCCCATTTTGTTTCTCGACGGCTAAGGGATGAATAATAGGAAATTAAGTCATAATAAATTAATTATAAAATACATTATAAAATATTATTATAAGCACTTAAGTTAATTTATAGTGACAAAATATAAAAATAAAAGAAAAAGTTGCTTTAAAATAGGAAAATGTGACCCATGTAGAAAAGGGGAAAAGGCCAAAGAAAATATTAAATGAGGGAAAAGAAATATGATTGGTTGTGTTGGGTGGCAAAAAGGCCAAAATAAACTATAAAGGCAAGTCGCCATGGAAGGGAAGATCATCTTTTTGCATCTAATCATTTTAAAATTTGGTACAAACTTGTATGTTTACCATCTCAACCTCAAAGGATGAAAACCCTTTGAAGTTTTGCTTGAGAGGAAGAAAACCCTCTTCTTCTCTCTTCTTCTCTTGTGTTTTCCAGCAGTGTTGAAGGCTTGATCTGCATAATTGATATTGATTCTAGCTAGGGGTTGGATGCAGAACATTGTTGTTGAATTCTACCTTTGATTTCCTACATTTCTATATTGGAGCGACCCATATTGGGTTAAGTTTTGAGTGATCTAGGGTTTGTTTTGATCGAGATCTAATTTGATGTTCATTCATCATTTTTTGGAGCCAAGATCAGCTACTTTACATATTTTTTGAGCCAAGGGAACTATATTTTCAGTTGTGTTTGTGAGTTGTGCATTTGCAAAATTATTAATAAATTTCCATCCTTCATTTGGATCGAATCTAGTATTTTTCAAGTGTTTTTGCAATAATAAAATCAATTGATCTGTTTTTGGTAATAAAAGTGTGGTTTTACTTCATCTTTGAATACTTTCAACTTTCCAAGCAAGTCGCATTTTTTGATATAAAATTCAGATCTGCATTATATAAATTTTGTATATCTTCTAGATATTGTTGATTTAGATCAGATTTGTGGTGTTGGTGAGAAAATTTGTCGATTGGGCAAATTATGTGTCTCCACCAACGTTCACGGGGCTACGCCCCTCTACATTAAATGGTGCAACTCCCATTATTGAATAAAAACTAATCTAATCATATCTATTGTTGTGGGTTGGCCAAAAGGTCAAGGGATCACGCAGGGACACTCCATTGAACCTATGGCAAAGTGCTTGTACGGGGTATAAGGGAGGAAATTATAGTGATGTAGGGTAAAGGAGAGAAGTTAGGAAATGAAGGTTATTGTTGTGAGTAGGCCAATTGTAGAGTTCACACCCAATAACCGGAGTAGTTCATCATTCAATATAGAAGAAAGCAACGATGTAAGTGAATAGCGAGACTAACCACATTGAGACACACAGTTCTTCATATGCATTAATCAAGGACTCCAAGTTCCTTCTTGGTTGTTCAAGATCACTAAGTTTCACAAAGTTGCAAAAAGAGAGAATGGAGGAAACATGAGAAAGGGAAATGGAAGAAAAGTAGCTTTCATTTCTTGTGTAGTGATGAGTACAAAGCTTCAACCAATCTACAACAATTCACAATTGCTACCAAAAATACTAACTTTCGGATCCTTTCGAATGGAGAAGACATCCGAATTTATAGCAATGTGAATTGATCTTTCGTCTCTCCCACATGACTCTATGTATTCCTATTTTACTTGTGACTTTTCAATTGCCCCTAGAAAAGACAAACTAAGTATTTCTCTTATAATTTTGAGAAAATACTTTTACAAATTACAATTTATGTCACTTAAGTGAATAGGACAAAATACAATGATTGCACACAACGAAGAATTAGAAGAAAGGGAGGGAAGAGAAGGAGGGAAGGCGATTAATTGAACTTCTTGAAGAGACTCCTCTTGATGATGAACTTGCAGATGATGATCACAAAATCCTTCTTTAGCATGATGCATAGATACCTCGGACTGCCAAATAAGTGTTTAGAAACATTGTTGAAAGATTCCTAATGTGAGCTCACGAATACCACAAGCATTTCTCACGATAACCCTCATTGAGACATGATTGACCAACTTCCTTAGCTCATTGAACTTACTCCAACTAATTCGTTTCAAACCACCCATTATCCGGGTCACCGACTCACCCCAACTGAGATCAAGAAGATGCTTCCAAGACTCGATGGGAGTCTAATTTCTCTTATCGAGATATAGGATCACCCGAACCCTGTTTTCATGCTCTAATGCTTCTTTCATGTCTAGAGGACCATGAATGTCATGAATTTATGTTATTCAACCACTTACTATTTTTAGCCATGCCTCGTATGCTATTTTTAGTAAGTGCACTGCAGGGTGTCGGATTGCAACAAAAAAGTCTTGAAATTTTGGGTTTTATCTCAAGGTTCAACACTCCAAATTTTGGATGATGCCTTCGTATGGACAAGTGGGAAAATGGGGTTTTCATCGAAGGGGGCAGAATATTGATAAAAAATCAATCCTCCATATCTTGATAAATTGGCAACTTCATCGCGCGAAACTAGTTTAAATGAAACTAGATTTTTGGGAGACCCTTCCCACCGAATTCGAATGATTTCGCCCATCGGATCTTCGAGAATTTGAGAATTTCTTCAAAGAGGGAAGAATGTTGATGAAAAACACAACCCTCCATATCTCGAGAAATTATGGACTTCATGGTGCGGAAACTAGTTCACATGAAACTAGATTTTTCAATGATCGTTTCCTTATATTTTCATGCAATTCTATCCACTTTGGAGCTCTAAGAAGTGGAAAGGTACCTTGCTACCTTTTTGTTGTGTCATGTCAGCCATTAATGGAGTCATTGAGCTTCATATATCACATACATGCTTTCAAATGAGAAAAATCAGCTCAAACCCTTGGTACGATCACTTTTTGGGTTCACTGGCAGTGAGAAAACTTCATTTTCAAAGTCAAGGATGTCTCAAAATAATTTTAGCTTTTTGGGTTCATTGGCGAAAAACTTCATTTTCAAAGTCAAGGATGTCTCAAAATAATTTTAGCCTTATGGTGGTGCTAATTTGAACAATTTTCAAGTTTAATGGAGGTTTTGCAGCAGCATTCATGGAGCCATGAAAGAAAAATGGAGTCGAAACAAGTTTTGCAACTTCCCAATAGCATCTTTGGGCTCGCATGTACATGAAGGAGGAGCAATGGGAGATAGAAAAACTTGCAAGCTAATTTTTCATGCTCTTGGTGGGGAGAGCGCATTTTTTGTCCCCTTATCCCCTTGGAACAAGACAAGAGGACACCAAAAGTGTGCATTAGCTTGGTGATGACACTTGGCATGTATGCGGAGCGAGGAGAGGGGGCTCAAAAACTAGTAAAAGTGCTTGACAGAGGTCTCCGAGGTCATATGATGAGTCCATGAGGCTTAAGGTGGGGGACGCAATTTCTTGTCCCCCATGTCCCCTTGGAAAGGGACAGAGGGACACCAAGAAGTGCCCATTAGCCTTATGGTGACATGTGGCACTAGAGAAAATTTCTAACCTGTATGAGAGCATTCTTGAGAGAGAGCTTGAAAGCGAAGTTTTGAAGCTCTTGGAGGTCTTTTTGGGCACTTCTTTTTATGATTTAGACTTCAAACATCATTTGGAGAAGAATGAGATGGATCTCAAGGTCTAGTTCTTCCTACTGACCCCGCTTGAAAATGACCTTCTTCCTTGAAACACAGAGCACGCCCGCCAAAAATGAGCTCCCTCGAGAAGCACCAAGGCCTTGTGAAAAAAGCTGAATGTTCCATCTTGTAGAAGATCCTCTTAGCTTTCTAATGAATGTTTGTTTTCCTCTTAACTCCTTATGGATCTCCCGTAGTCATTTGACGAAGATCGGGTATTTATTTTGACTACCTTCTCCTCCTGGGGGCTAAGATTGGGTCATATGAAAAACCATGTCGAAGCAAGGGGGGGGAAATTTTCTTGTCCCCCTTGTCCCATTGGAAAGGGACGAAGGGACACCACAAGTGCGCATTAGCCTAGTGATGACAAGTGTCAAGCATGCATGGCATGGAGCGGGTCTTAAATAAATGCCAAAAAGTGCCTATCGAGAGCCTCCCAGGTTATATGATGTGTTCCTTGAGGCCTAAGGTGGGGGTGCACACTTTTGTCCCCCTTGTCCCCTTGAAAAGGAATAGAGGGACACCAAAAGTGCACCTCGACCTCATGTTGCCACATGGCAATGAAAATTTTGGCTAAGGATGGAGCTTGTACCTTGGAGAGGAGCTTGAAAATGACGTTTCGAGCTCTGAATGAATTTTTGGGCACTTATTTATATGATTTTGACTGGAAACAACATTTTGAGAAGGATGGGATGGGTCTCAAGGTCTGATTTAGCTTGCAACCTTCTCAAAATATTTTTTTGATCGGGACCGCCAATTGTGCCTGCGAAGAATGAGTTGTGGAAAGAAATGCATGGGTGTTGTGAAAAATCTGAAATTACCACCATGTAGGGCATTGAATCAGATTTCCATTGATATTTTGTTTGACCTCCAACTCATTCCGAGCTCCCGAAATCATCTCCTCGAAGCTTGGTGCTTTTTCAGAGTGTAAGCTCCTTTGGCCTCAAAAATCCGCTTTTGCTTTGAACTTGCTCATGAATCTCCAAATCTTCCCTAAATCTTCCTAAATCACTTGCATAATGATCTTGGCTCGTGAATACAGTTGCTTGGTGAATTTAGGACTTCAAATCACTCTAGGGAATATACACTAGTTTTAGAAAGGCTAAAAATGGCCCTTCTTAAGCTTGTCGAAAGATCCATCTTGAAAGACATTGTCTTGGAAGGAACTTGTGAACTTGTTTTCATCTCTTCCTCACATGGGAAAGGTTGGGACAACACACATGAGTTCTTGAAGGATGGGGATAGGCCTGACATCGGAGAAGAACATGTGCAGGGAAATGCTCAAGGGGGTCCGTTGTCGTGCTTGAAAATTGGAAATTTTCATGGTGCACATTTGCATCGCAACATGTGGATAATCCGTTTGCGGGAAAAAATTGTCCAATTGGGGACATTACACGAACTATGTATCCATCATTTCCCATGATGCAAGCCATAAACTAATGACAAACTACGAGTTATGATCATACACAATGGTTGTTGGTAGCCCAAAGTAGACCCAAACATGGCTAAAGAATGAGAGCACATTTTCTCACTCGTTGATGCTCTTCTTGCAAGAAACCACGATAGCCATATTTGAAAACCTAGTAATTACAATAAACATAGTTGTTTTAGTGCTTTGTCGTAGGTGTTATAGTCATGAAATCCATGTTGATAGATTCCCAAGGCATGGATGATTCCAAAAAGGATATGTAACGTCCCATCTTGTTTTTGGGCTTGGCAATGCAACAACAAATGTGAGAATTGATGTGGACCTCAATTTATATGTGTTTGTTACATAATCCTGTTAACGTCGACATTGTATGTGTTTGTTACATAATCCTTTGGCTATATGTTAGCTTGTAGGGATGAACAAGGTCTTATTTGAGCTATCATGCTTCATGATAGGAAGAGTCAACTCATTAATGGACATTTTGTCAACAACTTGTTCCTTTTGTTCTAGCTAAGATTGGAGCTTCTTTTTATGAAGCCATGCCTTCCTTCAACACTTTTTGCAAAGCTTCTAGTTCCAACCTTTAATGATCTAAACCTAACATTTCTAAAAATGCAATCCCCTTGTCACTTGGATATCATCCATCCCATGAAATGGATCACCGAAAAGGAGACATTCAAGTTCTTAGGCATTCCTTTTGTCTTCGATGGCTCTCCCTCCGTATTGTGGTAGTATGCTTTAAACAATTCTAGGCATACTAAAAAAAAAAAAGCTAGTATTTTTGGATACAAAACCTCTATCTATAGCTAGAAAATTCCAAATGTGCATTAAAGTTTTATGACCACTCATGTTGATTACTTTCTTGATGGGCTCCCTCTAAAGTTGCTTACATTGGACTTACTAAGCTTCTTAGAGATTTTATTCAAGCCAATGCTAAGAGAACTAGATGTTTTCACGTGGTCACTTGGTATATTTATTCTCTTTTTATCTAAAGGATGCATGGGAATCATTTATGTTAGCAAAAAGAGTCTTGCCTTGTGTGCTAGGTTGTTTGTGCCATTGAAGGGCGGGAAGCGTGGAAAATCTTGCTTTGACACTACATGGCTGCAAGATCTCCTTATGGGAAAGAAGTTGGAAAAATATTAAGGTTTCAAACCTTGCTTATTATCATAACTTGTAGTGGTCTCCTATAGTTTTCGCCAATTAGCTTGTTTTTGGCCAAAATGTCGAGTATTAAAGCTATGTGGTCTTAGCCTACTTCACACAAAAAGTTCAAGCTTGTTAATGTTGATTTACCCTCAATCATCTACATTCAAGAACTATACATAATGTTATGCTTCACAATCTTGGATTCCAACCTCCCGTACATCAATGGTAAGATTGTTGATGGAACCGTGAAACTCGTTTTAAGATATGCTTGGCCGCTATACCACCTCATCAACATCTTTTCTTTGGTTCTTAGTAAATTGCATAGTCGATGGAGCCTTAATTCCTCTCCCCATACGTGGCTTGGTCATCTTAACCAAATATGGAACGCATGCTTGAGCCAAAGCTTGCTCATTTTCTTTGGTGTTTGGGTTATCAAGGTTTACTGATTGGGGAAAGAATGACACATCTTGGTGTTCTACATCTTAAGTGCCTTGTGTGTTACAAACCCGAGTCATTTAAGCATATCTTCTACACATGCCCTCGTGCCCGTGAAGCTTTCCAATGGATCCACAACTTGTCTTCATCCCACCTAAGGAGTGGATCTATTTGGAGACCATGCTCGATGAGATTCATACATTGCTTTCATTTGGAATATTTTTCGAAGCTACTATTTTGTTTCATCTTTGGAAAGATAGAAATGTTGTGATTTTCAATCATGTCGATCCCTTGGCAATTTTCTACAAATAAGATTCATGTACTAACATCGACTCTTTGTCAAAACTAAGCACAAAGGAAAAAGTTGTGTTGAGTTCCAATGTTTAGTGGATATCCTCAATCATTGGAGGAGCATTTTGTGCACTACGAATAAGGTGCCACCCACTTAATTTGTCATTGTGTGATTTGCCACCACCTCCTTAACGAAGTGAATATTACTACAATCATAAGTAATTATCCACTCTACCCCTCATCATAGGGGGTCGCGAGTCCATTGTAAGGAAAGTCTTGCGTGTGCCCATCCTATTGCAGCTCGCTTGTTAAGGATATCGGTGTTCTTGCCCCACATTGATGGAGATTTTTAGTGACGCTAATAAAGATGCATTATTGAGAAGATGACAAGTGGGTGGCACTTCACTATAAATCCCAAAAAAATAAAACCACCTAAACAATACTTCACTAAGAAAACTCTCATTACTCATAAAACTTCCTTGTCTATAAAGGATCTTGAATAATTTCTTTAAAAACACCTTTACACCATCTCCCAAAACATTAGCTCACTTTCTTTTCTAACTCACAAAATTATTTGCTAACTTCCTCAATTAATTTCCCTAAAAGCTACCATGTCTCTCTTGAATCAAATTATCTTCTGGATTATTCTTTAAATGTCTTTGCATTCTCTTATCTATATCCATAATGCATCTCTCAAATTTTATTTTTTAAAGTTGTTAGGAATCCAAGCTTCCAAAATCATTTGACTTCAATTACTACAGATTTGTTATTTTAACCGATAAATATTATCTTGACCAAAAATATGAAAGTTCATTCACATGATTAATATAAATTATAGCATATTGACTACCATAATTTTTGGCTTCTTTATATTTTATACATTTGTTATTTTCGACCAAAAATATTAAGTTATTTCACATAATATTATCTTGACCAAATTGACCAAAGAAAATGATGGTTCCTCGAATAATTATGGAGAGGAATCCCAATTTCCTGAAATGTATGTTTAAACCATAAGCATTGAATTAACTAATTAGCAACAATTTTATGGTTTTCATTTGAATTTATGACACTTATTGACAAAGTAAATTTAAAATTTTTGTCAACTCGCTCTTAACCAGTGTGTCATATTCTTGCTAAATGCAATCTTTTGGATAAGAAACTATTTTTTTGCTATAATGATTGACAAATCGTTCGAGTTAAAAAAGAAGAGTATTTGTATAATGTACTACATATTAATTTTGCAAAAGTATATAAGATTTACCATTAGTATGTAGATATTGACAGATCTTTACATATATAAAATTTTGTCCATTGTTTTTGAGAAATCTTTATTTGTCGAAACAAAAAAATTAACAATTAGTGATATAGTTGCCAATTGGTGAACAAATAGGCCATAGAAATACTATGGACCAAATGTAACATCTTTGTTCCAAATAAACGATTTTACAATAGAAATATTAGGAAATAACAATATAATGCATTTGCAGTTTTGCTATAGAGAAGCAGGACCAATATAATAGATATTTCCTCTTTCATAACTCCGTACTTATTAAAAGGCAAAGTGACATGCCAACACATCTCGAAGTGAATTGTTAGGAAATTCATCTATAAGCTAGATTATATAGCTCTTGGATACTTTTTCTCAAGAGAGCAATTACAGCAGGTGGATCTTTTGCTCCAAAGACAGAACTTCCTGCAACTATACAGTTTGCACCAGCGGAAGCTGCCTGATCAATTGTAGATGGGCCCAAACCTCCATCAATCTGCAGGGATAATATATCATATTATGTTTTGTTCCTCCTATAGGTTGGATTAAGTTCATCATTTCACACTAACAGAAATCAAATTTGACACATTGGAAGGAAACTGCAGAAAGAGCTTTCAAATTTTGTTCTCAAGGCTTATGAAAGAAGGGAAAAACCTACAAACGTTCAGATTGCACTGATGTGCATGGTTTCTGTTAAAAAGTCTGACAAACAAATTTTGGTAGTATTACCTTGAGGCCTAACTTTCATAGAAAACAAAAGCAACATAAACAAATGTACATGTATGTCATTGCTAAGAAATGTGATGAAAATGCCTAATAAAATACCAATTTTCACAGAATGATAAATGTAAATAACTGAAAAACAAAAATTACCTCAATGTCAAGAGTAGGATATTTTTGCCGTAGGTCACGGACCTGACATAAGATCAGAAGTAAGTTAATTGAACAAAAAAGTTAGCACAACTGAGGATACTCTAATCATGTACATGATTAAATTTTCTAGCACTGACCTTATCCATCATATCAGGCATGAATTTCTGTCCTCCAAATCCAGGTTCAACTGTCATAATAAGTACCATTTCCACTGGCTCTTCACTTTCAACCTGAAATAAGTTCTGAAAATATGAGGTCTATGATAATATTTAGCAAAAACTTATCCAACTTCCTGGACACAAACACTACTTTCAGATTTTCTTGCTGTCTGTGTTTCTTTTAGTAGAAGAAAGAGATACAGTGGTCTTGTCCCAACCAATTTATAAGGATATTTGTATGGCATCTTACAGTGGGTACATGGCAGATGATGAAGGACATATTTCTGTATTCTTATGTCCTACTTGGCAAGATTAGTTTCATATTTCACTTGGGTTCATAAATCATTACAGAAATCTAGGGATCTGAAGCATCATCAAAAAAACATCCATTTGACTTTTTCCCGAACGAAATTCAAATTTCTCAAACATGCCTGCCAGCTGCACCAAACTATTATAGATTATAGGCCTACTTCTGCTAAATTCAAAAAACTCCAAGTATTCTCATAGTTTCTTCAACATAAAATTAGATAAAACACATTTGATCCCTTAAATATTAATATTGCTACTCTGAAAAACTTCAAAGTTTCAAAGCGTCCAAGGAATTTTAGGAGGAAAAGTGCGAAGCAAAAATCAACAGTACTAGATGGTAATACATCATACTAGAGCTCTTTCATCCCATCATCTTACCATTGGATCATGTAATACATGAAACTGTCATTGGACTGTAATGTCAACCTTAACAAGTAAAGATAATGATGACATACAAGTTGTTTAGACACTTTAGTGGACCCTTCCTTTTCAATGGGTCTGACTCGTGAGGTTCACAATCCACATATGATGCAAGCTGGTTACAGCCACATTGAGGGAATTTGAATCACTAGGATTTTGTCGAAACATTTTCAAGTAAAGAAAACAATTCTGCACCCATCTATCTTACTCAAGTTTACTGATCAATCTTCACCTCAATGATCTTCCATATTTTGAGCATCTTCAACAGGATTGAATGCATAGCTAATTCTCATTTATACTTCTCTACTCCAATCTTCAATGTAACTGGCTAGACAAGGCTTTAGAGATGTCTTCCTCTGATCCTATGTGAGAAGATGGTGCCACAACACAACTTTTGGCAATGAATCTTCCCATACTGCCAACTTGAGACTCCCCCAGAGCTATTAATCTCCCATCTCTCTAGGAAGGATGTTAATACAGGCATTCACGAGATCAACAAAGCTTATATGAAACTGACATTTATCTATCCAAAAGAGCCATTAACACCGCAACTTCAACAGTACTTCCATTTATACCTGGGTTTCAAGATAGCCTCACTGACACCTAATAGTATACCAGGATGGAGCTAGCCTATAGCCAGCTCAGTTCCATTTGGAGACATTATCATCTTCAAGACAGCAGCACATTTGTAGACTTCAAAGTTCAGAGCCTGTGTATGAAAAATATTTCATTTTCAATGCCCTTTTTACTAGAATATCTACAGAAAGTATCATTGTTAGTTTAGACCTTTGTACACCTCTTTGAAAACTATTATGCTAATATTCAGTTTGAGAACCAGAGATGTCTTGCTCTGCTCCTAAGGGAGGCAATCAAGCAAAAACACAACTCTCGGTAACAGATTGTCCCATCTTGACAGCTTTGAGACTTAATAATCCCTACTTTCAGACATTGAATGTTCATGTCACAAAAGGCCTTGCAACCAAGTTATCATCATGAGATCATTCAAGCAATGTAGATTTCAAAGGCCTTGGCCAACTGTCAGATAAATCTCATCATCAACCTTTCCCTGGACTGGCAGTGCAAACTGCAAACTGCAAACTGTAAACTGGTTGACAATATACCCGGCAAATCTTTGTTGGATGCTACTGTATTAGAATTTAGGACTTCTTTCTTGGTAGCTCTTCTTAATTATCCACTTTTTTAGCTCATCTAGGTTGCCTTCTGCTTCACAATATTTCTTCTACATCTTGTTTTATGCATATCTTGTATATTTTTTCAGTACCACTTTTAGGAGATGCATTAGGCATTCCCTCTTAACACTCTGTTCATTGTGCATAATGCAGTTCCATCGGCTATCATTGGTCACTAGCAGACTATAGTCTATTATTATTTAGATTATACATTTGAATGCATAAATCTGATATGTAGACTAATCCAATTCTATCCTATAAGGCTAATTTTAATCCAGAACATAAAAATTGACTTGTGAGGTAAGATTTGATTCATTCACCAAATCCAACTGAAAAGCAGATTTGTCAGTTTATCCTCAAGATAGACATATGAACACTTGTGTAATCTTCATACAGAAAAATCAAATAAATGCACAGATTATGTCCTTTAATACTTATAACAGAAACCAGTCTCAATACCACTCAACATTCAATAGAGAGACTCGATACCACTCAACATTTTGTGTAACGTTTTATGAAAAGCTAGATGCCAAATAAGGTAAAACCAGTTTGTATGGCTTTGAATAGATCCTGCAATTGTAAACAAACTTAAACCAAACACGACGTTGCTACATTTTCAGTCCAATACATTTCTAAACTACTATAGTACTTGGATAGAACTGTTCCATTATACCCTTTTCAACATCCCATAGCCTTACAGGCTTGCACATATGATTGTAGGCACAAGTCACAGGAATTCACCCATTCAAAATCAACTCATATTGTATTACATTCTTCTCCAAGGAACATCCCTCTTCCCATATAGATAATAGCCAAAAATGGAAATGTTCTAGAGCACCAAAGTGGAATCAAGGGTCCCTTTTAGTGATAGACTATAGTTCCAAAGTTTTTGTCAAACATCAAAATTCAGCTAAAATTCAAACTCACTAGAGTTTCATGGGATGTCACCAAATATAAATGCAAAATTCCCAAACAACATATAGGTGGAATTAAACTACATTATCACACATTTCAAATAGCAATTTTCACAAAATGATATCTTACAGATCAAATGCACTCAACATCATAATGAATTCTTCTCATCCTAAGGGTCCAAGACACATGAGAATCCATCAAACACCTGGCCCCATCTATCCATGTCTCACCAACCAATTCAATAGAACTATAGCTGTAACAGCATATGCACATTATCCCTTTAGTCCACTCAAGATATTATAGGCACTTTCTTTGAAACCGTTGACAATTTTTGCCCCTGTGCAAAATTGGCCAACCCGCCCACATTTGGCTATCTAACACAAGTGGATGAAAATATGACAAGTCTAAAATCCTCCACATTCAGCCCCTATCGACCCTCAACATGTGAAAATTCCAAAAAATCCAAGAAGGTGGGCCCCGGTCAAAATTTGCATATTGGGGCTTGAGGGCTAACCGAGCTCAAAGGACCTCGGCGAGCTGCACGGCAAGATGGGTTATACATTGTGATGGGAGCTACTTGGCAAGCCAAGTTATTACACGGTTCGGCCGAGTCGGATGGCTCAAAAGCGCGCGGAGGTGAGCCCCACATCGGCGAGGGAGAACACGTGGGTTAGCTCGAAGAATCGACCCAGTCGCAATAGGCCGAGCTTGTTGACGGGGTCGTAAAGAAGAGAAAGCCAAAGCTCCCGAGTTTGAGCAAGACTAGGGCATCACGTGGAGGTGATGCCGAAAAGCTAAGTTCCGAGGTCAAGCTAATCAAAGGGAGCCATGGCAAAAATGCGAGATCGGTCATGGAGAAGCACAGAGCGGGAGGCCATCAAGCGGTTGAGAAATAGCGGATTAAAGTTAGCGAGAGTAGCTCAACCAGGTGAACCGAGAGTAGAATGGATTGCTCGGTAAGGGCCCGAGCAAGCCAGTATAGGGGATCGAAGCGATCGACCATGAAGATTGTTGTGCGGGAGGGGGACGAGGTTGAATGCACAACAGAGCTCGAGGGCCGAGCTCTGCAAAGTCTAACGGCTCGGAGTCAAGCTGAAAAAGGTTGAAGTCGGCCGCAGTGGTGGGAGTAGCTCGCCGAGCCTACCGAGGATTTAGAACAAGGCAGCGCGAGAGAAAAGAGCTCGGACTCGACGAGTCGAGCGAGTAGAAAAGGAAGCTCGGTGTCGAAGCTAATCAAGGCAAGTTCGGAGTTCGGAGTTTGGGCCGAGCCCTTTCGGAGGTTTGTTTCGGGAATCAACGATGTGGACTACGAAGTGACGCTGGTGAAGGACCGAAATGCAAAACCCCGGAGGTCCGAAACGGCGGCTACATGGCACGATGAGGTGAGTTCGGAGGTCGAGCCGTTCTCAGATTTCGAGACGGCGGGTTTAGGGGTCATGGCAAGATGAGAAAGGGGTGAAAAGGGTGAAAATCCCGAAGAAGTGGACAAACCAATCCCAAAAAAAAGAGTTCCAAAATTCCAAAAACCATGCGCCCTCGCCAACGCATTCAATATCCCGCAGAGTCATCATCGGAGACCGAGCTAAGGCATCGCGATAGGCGGTAAGTGGGTGGGAATGAAATGACCGAGCTCGATGGCGTGTTCTAGGATGAGTTGACTATTGAATGAAGGGAGCTTAGCGTTGAAACAAACAAGCTCGGTGGTGGGTAGGAAGAGCTCAATGGAGCCCAAAACTACCAAGATCACGCCAATCTTCAAACCTTAATATCTCCTGCAATTTTTATCCAAATTCGAGAAATTCTACTTGTTGAAAAGGTCGTTCGGTGTAGATTTTAATGGTGATGGCCAAATCACTTTTCGAGAGGAGGATGAATGAAGGCAAAATCTAATCAAGCATCCAGGGCAAAATGGGCATATCTTCCATTATACTCACCCATTTCTCACAAAATTATAGTCATTGGAAAGGTGATTTTGGGATCTACAATATGGGATCATCCAATTTCGGATTTTGGGGTTCTAGACCTCCAGAAAATGGGAAGCATGCAGTGGTAGGTGAATTCATTAATGGAGGTTGGTGAAAAGTAGGGTCATCATGAAGCTACAAGAGCTAGACTAGACAAGAGGTGCAATCGAGCGGTTCTAAATCGAGAATGTGAAGATCTAAATGACACTCATTACAGGATTAAACAATGATTTTTGAAGGATTTTGGGGCAAATTCGGATTCTCTTTTCTCTCTCCTCCTTTGCAAATTTTTCTATAAATTGTAATGAGGGCCACAATTCAAAAGGTTGGATTTTTGACCTTTGCCCCTCCCTTCTCTTCTTGTCTGTAAGAAAATTTGTGGAGTTCAAACCTCCCAGTGAAGTTGTAATGCAGTTTTATGCCTCTTGGCTCTTGTAATGCATTGTGTCTACTTTTGGAGCAATAAAACAGATCTGTGGATGTTCAACAACCCTCTTTTAGTGTTATTGTGTCCTTCTGACCTCTCATTGCAATCTAGTTAATTGTGCATGTTTTATTGTTATTACAATTATCAGTGGATTGTGTTTATTTGGTAAGTGAATGTGTAACAATTAATTGATCTTTGGTGTGCATTCATCCTCTTCAATCTTGTTTACTTTCACCTCCATGCAAGGGTAGATATTCAACATTCCTTATTGGTGCATCACCTCCAGTAGATTAGGTTTACTTTTCTTACATCCCTCTTATCCATGTCTCCTTGGCAAAACTTAGGATAGGATTTAGATTAGTTCTCTACAAATTGGTGAGTGGTGATAGATTTAGGAATAGGAAGCCGACCTTTCTCCGAAGAGCTTTCCCGATTGCAAAGTCCCACACTTTGGGAAAAGCTCCATGTTGTGCAATCACACTGACTGTCTCAATCCTTCAAATTGCAAACAATCAAGGGTGTTGTGAATTTGCATGAACAGTTTTGTCACGCCCGGAGGACTAAGAAGTCTCTTTCACAAACTTTGAAGGTGTTTTCAAGAAATTTGGGTTTCAAACTAAGAAGATTCTCAATTTCAAACCTTTCACCTCATAGGCAGAGTTCAAATCATATTTTAAGGGGTTTTCATGAGCAAAATGAGTCCAAATTTCACCAGTTGATAGATCAAAACCTAGGCTTCAAAAGGGTATTCTTAGATGTTTGAATTTTTGACTTTCAAAATTTTGGAGTTTTTCCATTTCGGGTTTCGGGATTTAGGACATTCTAAAATTTCGAGACTTCGGGATTTCGAGTTTCAGGAGTCCATCCATTTCTAACCTTTTGAAATTCAGAGTTCAAAAGTTTCCCTCTTTCGATTTCGGAGTTTACCTCATTTCGGTGGTTCGGAGGTTTTCAAGTTCGGGATCCTCTGCATTTTAGGATTTCGGGGTGGCGGTTGCGGGACAAGTTCAACCTCCAGGATCAACCTTCAAGCTCTTCAAAGTGTTTTCATTCAGTTTGTCAAGATCAAGTGTGTGTCTTAACTAAACCCTAGCCTTTTGGGCTCTTTTCCTAACACATCTGGCGACTCAAGGGAATAGAATTCAGTGGTGTAGCAACACATATTGTCCAAGTATATGAGAAGGATCCAAACTCATTCACAAGCAAGAGAGGAAGGTAATTTTGAGTATTTGCAATTATCTCCACACAAAGGTACAAGAGGAAGAAGACCACAAGATCACCATCTCCTCCAAGTAGAGCATTATCTACACCTCCGCCCAACAGACCCTTCCTTCAAACAAACAAGGTTCTTCGTCCGATAAAAATGGCACATCAACAACAGCCACCACCACAACCACCAATCCTTATGTTCACTTTACAGGAAGCAGCCCATTAGCACTTAATGCTCAAAACCCTATCCCGTGGCAGCACTAAAAATATCCCTTATTTCACTGGGGAGAATCACACAACTCCTGCTGATCATATTAAGGACATTACAAACATCTACACTATTCATGAAATAAATGAAGTAGATGTTGCAATCAAGTTACTAGCTTCCTCATTCAAAGGCAAGTCGTTGCAATGGTTTACGAGTTTGACAACGCAAGGTCTATCCAAAACTGGAATCAGTTATGCACAACCCTCTGCAATCAGTTCAAAGAAAGAGGAAATAATGTCTTTATTGGAACAATTAACAACCATCAAGAGGGCTCCTAATGAGTAGATGACTAATTTCAATTTTGATTCCAACGATCATGGGATCGAATTCCATTTTCCGTGAGGCCAGCAGTAGAAGGTGAATTCCTCTACTTTTTGAAGGCTCTAAATTCAGATATAGCAATGATGATCCAATCCATGGGAGGAACGACACTACCAGCACATACGACATAGCTATCAAAGCTGAAAATTACCTCATTCAAGCCGGCAAGTTAGCACCAAGGCCACCAATGCCTCTATATCCGAAAATGGGAATTCCTACAACAAGCCAAACACCCGAAATAGCCCCTATTCCGGCTCCAAGAAATCAAAGCAATAGCGAGGCTTCCACTTCTTTGAGCAATCCATTTGAAACCCAAGAACTTAAGAAGGCTTTGCAAGAAATAGCAAAAGGGCAACAAGAACTAGTCAAGGTGCAACAAGCTTTCGGGAACGAGTTAGTTCTATCAAGAGACAACAAGCTCAGAGTTCTAGGCCTTATCAGCCTCAAACTCAACCAAATAGGCCTTATTTTCACCAAGCAGGGCCACCAATTGTGCTACAAACCAAAACCAAAACTAAGGGCAACCTCAAGCAATCAGGTAGTTCCGACCATATGATCCAAATGCGGTTTCGACATCAAGAGCCTTGGTCCCAACTCAAAACAACATTGCTCAAGAATATGAATGGTGTTATCCTTACAATCAACCACATAACCAATCTACTTGTTTCAATGGTGCAGTAAATCAAGCCTTGATGGTTCAAACCATTGGTGTGTCTCAAGAGCCAACTGAAGAAGAAGACCAACAGCGGGCAAACACACAAGAAGCCCCTCGAGGCGGAAACTACATTGGTAAATTGGCAGTGGAAGATTTTTGTAGAATTAACCAACATCCTTTCCAGGTTGTAGGCTTTGTCAACACAAGGTCGAAGAAAAGGAACATAGAGGAAGGACAGTGCCTAACCCTATTGTTTCTCAACCCACTTTCACACCACAAGGTGCTAATAAGACAAGTGCAGCCCCGAATGTGCAAAATCAGCCTAAGGCACCCATTGCAACAACACATGTGCCTATTCAAGCTCCAGAAAAGATTGTGCCAAGTAAGGGGCAACAAAAGGATAGTCCGTCTCCTTTCAACATCATAGATCAGATGAAGAAAACACATGTGAACATCTCCATGTGGGAGTCACTGGACAATTCTAGGGCAGCCAGATTTGTTGTTGCGATGGCGATGCCAAACTGGTCCGCTTCAAAGGAGACACCTAGGGATCAGGAAAAGGTTCTTACCAATGCAATGCAACAAGATGGAGGTCAACCAAGTAAGAATCTGAAACCTCCACCTTTCTATGTCTCGTTGATTATCGAAGATAAGTTAGTGCACAACTGCATGATTGATTCGGTGCAAATAGCTTAGTAATGTCAAGCAAATAGCCATCAATTGGGCTTAAAATATGAGTCGGTATTAAAGGGAGTAGTGCAATTGGACGGGAGAGCAGTAGAGGCAGTTGGAGTGATCAAAGAATTGAGCCTAACACTACATGTTTGTCCCAATGTCATAGTTTTGTAGGATGTATCTGTAATTGATCTTCCACCACTCTTCGCCTTATGTTTATCGAGAGATTTCACGGCTAAGATTGGCGGGTACTTATCTGCAGATTGGTCTCACATGTTATTCAGGATGAGGTATGGGGCCAAGGAAACCATTAGGTCGAACCCAATTGCACACTTTCACATCGAGCCTCACGTACCAAGCCCAATCAATGCAAATTGTTCCGCATTTGATCAAGAGGATTGTTTAGAGTCCCAGGAAGTAGACACCAAAGTGGGTAATATTCTGTAACAAAAGACACAATTTTGAACCATACAAGGAAATGGAGGAAGCAAAATTAGGAGTGTATTGCTTAACCCAAAGAATCCAATTCTTCCTAACGTCACCAAGCCGAACACAAGGATCACAATGAAATGTGGCAACTATTTTTGATGGTTCAAGAAGCGAGGGAAGGAGTAGGAGGGGGTGCAATGTTGCTATCTCCACAAAATATCAAGTATTACTCAACTTTATGTTTCCAGTTGCTTGCTCAAACAACATAGTTGAGTACGAGGCTTTAATTCATGGACTTCATTGGGCTAGAAAGAGAGGCATCAAGAATTTGCAGGTGTTCGGGGATAGTGAATTGATTGTCGATCAAGTCAAAGGGCAACACGTTCCAAATAATGATCTCCTAAAGAGATACAAAAACAGGGTGTGTGATCTCATGGAGGATTTCAAATCATTCAACATTGAGTCCATACCCAGGAAGCAAAACAAGGTTGCGGAGACATGCTCGCAGCAGTCGGAGCAACATTCGATGTGGTGGATAGTATCAAAAAGAAGAGACACATGACCCCATATGCATGTGATTGTATGACTAGCAGTACCAGATAACAACACAAGCTGGTAGGTGTTTGAGAATGATCAACAAATCGTCAATTTCTTGCGAAAGGCATCACAAAGTATGTGAGTAGGTAAGTGGTAGGTGAGAATGAA
Organism: Taxus wallichiana var. yunnanensis; assembly: GCA_018340775.1. Lineage (NCBI taxonomy): Eukaryota > Viridiplantae > Streptophyta > Pinopsida > Cupressales > Taxaceae > Taxus > Taxus wallichiana. Next base: position 433,106,407 of record CM031244.1, on the reverse strand, counting down.
ACGACCAGAGCTCGATGGCGTGTTCTAGGATGAGTTGACTATTGAATGAAGGGAGCTCGGCATTGAAACAAACCAGCTCCGTGGTGGGTAGGAAGAGCTCAATGGAGCCCAAAACCGCCAAGATCATGCCAATCTTCAAACCTTAATATCTCCTGCAATTTTTATCCAAATTCGGAGAAATTCTACTTGTTGAAAAGGTGGTTCGGTGTAGATTTTAATGGTGATGGTCAAATCACTTTTCGAGAGGAGGATGAATGAAGGCAAAATCCAATCAAGCATCCATGACAAAATGGGCATACTTCCATTATACTCACCCATTTCTCACAAAATTACAGTCATTGGGAAGGTGATTTCGGGATCTACAGTATGGGATTATCCAATTTCAGATTTGGGGGTTCTTAACCTCGAAAATGGAACCATGCGATTGTAGGTGAGTTCATTAATGGAGGTTGGTGAAAAGTGGGTCATCATGAAGCTACAGGAGCTAGACTAGACCAGAGGTGCAATCACACAGGTTCCTTCAAGCATAAGGCACACCATTAATGAAATCAGAGATTGTGGAGATCTAAATGACACTCATTACAGGATTAACCAATGATTTTAGAAGGATTTTGGGGCAAATTCGGGATTCTGTTTTCTCTCACCTCCTTTGCAAAATTCTTCTATAAATTGCAATGAGGGCCACAGTTCAAAAGTTTGAATTTTTTACCTTTTCCCTTCCCTTCTCTTCTTATCGTAATAAAATTTGAGGAGTTCAAACCTCCTAGTGTGTAATGCAGTTTTATGCCTCTTGGCTCTTTTATTGCACTATGTCTACTTTTGGAGCAATAAAACAAATATGTGGATGTTCAACAACCCTCTTTTGTGTTATTTTGTCCCTTCGATCTCGCATTGCAATCTGCAGTTAATCTGTGTGTATTTTATTGTTATTGCGATTATCAATGGATTGTGTTTATTTGGTAAGTGAATGTGTGACAATTAATTGATCATGTGGTGTGCATTCATTCTCTTCGATCTTGTTTACTTTCACCTCCATACAAGGGTAGATATTTAACATTCCTTATTGGTGCATCACCTCCAGTTAGATTAGGATTATTTTTCTTGCATCCCTCTTATCCATGTCTCCTTGGCAAAACCTAGGATAGGATTTAGATTAGTTCTCTGCAAATTGGTGAGTGGTGATAGATTTAGAATAGAAATCCGACCTTTTTCCGGAGAGCTTTTCCCGATAGCAGGTCCCACACTTGGGAAAAGCTCCATGTTGTGCAATCACACTGATTGTCTCAATCCTTCGAATTGCAACAATCGGGGTGTTGTGAATTTGCATGAACAAAACCAACACCGACTATAATGGACTTGTCAACAAGCATAAGCATATATTATTGGATCAAGTAGTCAAGCTAACACTAAGCAATGCTTTCTTTTTACTTCAAAATGCTCTTATCTAATAACTCATATCCCAACATGCCAAAATGAAGTGAACCCTCCAAGAGGAAAGATAAAAAGATGAGCACAAACCAATCTACTGTTTTTGCCATTTGAGGACATTGATTCACTTTTTATGTTGGATACTTTATTACTTCCAAAATGTATCATTGTTATATTCATAATCATAAGGCTCTCCAATGTATTCATCATTATCCATCATTAGAACCATCATGTTCTACAAAACCTCGATGTATTCATCAAGGGCATCATTAAAACCATCATTGGTCATCCACCACATTAGTTTCTATAGAATGTAGGAAACAAAGTTAATAAATCGACATTATGAATATATACCCAATGTGTATGAGAAGCATTATTCAATCTTAGGTAAATGTAGTGTTGTTTAAAAAGATCATGGAAATGTAACTTTCATGGTTAATATTTTTTATCCACGTCTATTGAAATCTCTAAACATCATACACGTCAGGGCGTCCTCGAACGTATGCACTACTCTTTTAGGTAGGTTTATGTCCATCTAGTTTCTTTTTTTGCAATGTGCACGAACCCAATATCTATTGGAGGGGACAAAAACGTCCTTGTATGATTTTCCTTTTCCTTCTTTGGGGCGGGCGGGTTTGGGGAGTCCCCGGGAGTCACTTTTGAATATCGTCTTTAAAAAAAAAAATAGATAAAAGAACATTTTTTACCATGATATTCTAATAACATAAAAGTAACATTCCTAACCTTGTCATTGATATTTTATGTTATAAATTTACAATATGGGCTCATTTCATATTCACAAGGTATTTCAACTACATTTCCTTGTCCAAACAATATACCAATGGAGGACAAGATATCTCAATCAAGATTCAAGAATGCTTTGCAAGGGAGCAAGAGATATTTATAATTTTATTTGCTTCTGAACATGTTAAAGTTTTTTTTTTTAAATTTAGATTATATTTATATGTTAATGTGTCCCTTTTTTTATATTTGCATCTACATTCATTTAATCATGCATATCCATATAGTTTGTAGGATTTAAAATGCATAATCATAGGGTTTGGTCCTACAAACTGTCCAAAAATATAAATGGTTACGTTTTTTTTTCCAATTACATTTTTATTTCTAGTTTAAAATTTATATTATTTTTGCATTTTTAGGTTGTTTTTAATTTGCATCTACATTCATAATGCAGATCATGCATATAGTTTGTGGGATTTTAAAAATGCATCTTGCATAGGCCCTAGACATCCGGTTGTAAAATTTAAAATTTAAATGGCTACATTTTTTTAAATTAATTCATTATATTTCAACCCGATCATATAATTATGGTTGTTTTTAATTCATTGCGCTATCATCACCATGATTTCTTATCCTTAGAACCTATGAGTATGAATCGGAGCATGAATCAAATATAGAGGGAGAGGGTTGAGAAACCAAGTATCTGAGATAGGTACTCCAGAATTGGTGATGCCATGGGGATAGTAAAAGGGCACAAAATGTACACTTTGGCACTTAAGAAGTCCGAAGATTCTATAAGATCTTTCTCTCAAATGTTGTCAAATTTGCCATTTACCATTTGATAAGAAAAGATTCTGGAGAGAAACCAATTTGCCCATCAAAATTTAAACCCCAAGATGGAGGGGGGAAGAAAAGTACTTGATATTTTTTTTGGCAAGTATATACATTGGACGATGCACACTAAGTTTGTTACGATAAGGGGTTGCATAATAAGCACCTTTCACTAGAAATCAGATGGTGATCTTTTCAATGAGGGAAACCACGGATTTATTCTGCCGGGAAAATCGTGATTTGTGCCCATTCGATAAATCATATGATTTAAAGCGATAAAAATCATGGAAAATCATTGTTCTAGGTTTGAAGTGTCAAAACTGAAAAAAACAAGGTCATTTTGAAGCATTTAGGGCATTTTCCCTACAAATTCTTATCCATGTTTGATTCAATTTTCAGGGAAGACCACAATCACTTTATTTTTTATTATACATTCATTCTTATTCCATTTATGTTCATCTCCTTATTCAATTTACATTATTTGGTTCTGCAGAGTCCGAGTTCAAGTTATGTGCCTCTGAGACACAAAACTCGCAACAATTTATTTTCTATTCCATTAATGTTTTTACATGGAGGAGATGAAGGTGACATGGGTGTCTGGATGCTCATTATCATGGATGGGTGGACGGATATAGTAGCCACCGTCCTCTCATAATAAATAAAACATTGTATCTAATCGTGGACCGTCATCTTCCATTGATTGTTTTGGGAAGCAAAAGATCTTTCTTTTAGTTTGCAGATTTTTTAGATATTCCATTGAGGAGGTTGGACCTTGAAATGTTGTAACATTCATGATTATCACGGATGCAACTTTATGTGTGCCAAATGTTCTGGAGCGAAAGTATGTCATATTTATTGGATCCATGTTGTGTGCATGCTATGAACAATGAATTGTGAAAATGACATCTTGCCATATTCTGGCACATTAATCGGATGTATTCCGTGTGCGAGCATATTTAAATCACCATCATCACTTTTCGAAATTTAACAATTTTGAAACACTTAATTTAAGTTTATTTTGTGAAGGATTAAAATGTTTATGATTATGACAGTGATAAAGTTGGACTAAATGGCGTGATTCCCGATTTCGAGGAAAATTTTGAAGGAAGTGATTTATTGCGAAACATTTTGGGTTGATATGAAATACATCATATCAGATTAAGCTCAATTTTAGTGTCATCAAATATGGGGATTCTAAGAAAATATCTTGGTGAGATCTTCCATTTGCATAATGAGTGCATTGATAGCATGCTTGGGCAAATGAAGGCGGTATTCGGGTGAGGGACCCCACTGGAGTTCTATAATGAACATATGCTGCCCATTTATTTTTGCGGAGATGGGAGACGTTGAACACTCCTCTTCATATGGTATATAAAAATTAAAAATGGTAAATGTGGAGAGGTCGGCACGAGTTGTCCATATAATGATGATGAGGTGAAAAAATAAGTTAAGAGATTTTAAAAAATGATGTACACTCCACATTTAACATCAAATGGAGTGGCTATTCATTGAACTCGATGGGTACATAAAATCAAGTACATTGTGGAAATGTTACAATATATACACAAAAATCCGGACAGTATGGCAGCATATTCATTATATTCTAAGTTACCGACACCCATTCGCCTCCTTTCCCGGTATGAAACATACTTCTAGCTCCTCTGCCTCGAGAGGATACATGGTCTATGTATGGTTGGATACACTGCTGTTAAGAGGAATAGGCTCACCTCTGCCGAGAGCGAAGAAGCTTGGCCGTATCACGGTTGTTTCGTCTTATAGATCGCAAGACACAAAACAAACTCCGTGTTTTTTTCTAGTGGAATGTAGATCCCATTAGGCAGCAAAAATTACAGAGGACAACATTATTCTAGGATTGATTGGCACCTTTGAGGACAGGATCTCATACATGGGAGTTCATGGATATTGTTTGAGATAAATTCGATTTTAGGCACCTACTTAGTATTGTCCTCTTTTTTGTAATATTGATGAATTGTATGGTGTTTTGGCTATGAGATTAATTATATGAATATTAGCTATTTCACTTGATCGCGTATTTTAGAATGGTTTTACTTTTATATTTTTGTAATATTAAATATTAATATATTTGAAATTTCAAATTTATATTGTCTCATATTCAATGAATCAAAATTCAAATATGTATTATGAATTTTCAATTTATGACATTAACATATTGATATTAGACTTTAAGTTTATAGTGTATTTGATGTTTATGAGTTCAAGTTTCACCTTATTTAAATCTCAAATGGTTTTATTTCAGCTTATTTATATAATTTAGTGCCACTATATCTTTTATTTTAAATATTTATATATTTTTTAATCATGCAATGTCCCCCGCCATCCCCAAAATTTAGAAATTTTTGCCGTCCCTGTTTAAAAAGAGTCCCGTGTAACTTTTATGGTTAATATTTTTATTTTAAATTTATTTAGACTTTATTTTCACCAAAAATAAAGGGAAAAAACTTGTCGTATCCACATATCGGATACTGCTGTACCTGTATCCAAAATGTATCGCTACTTAGATTATATTCATAATCAAAAGGTTCTCCAATGTATTCATCAACGACATCATTAGAACCATCATGTGGTTCATTGGCACCACAAGTAGTAGTGCCACCCCTAATAGCTCGATCATGCAAAGTACCCAGTGAGATAAGCATGCAATGTGAGGTAAATGTAGTGTTGTTTAAAAAGAGTTGGGAAGTGTCTTTACGGTTAATTTTTTATTTTAAATTCGTTTACACTTTATTTTCACCAAAAAATAAAGGGGAAAAACCACTTTTGGTTGAGAGGGTACGCAAAACATTATCTAGGTACGTCTAGTGCTCATCCCTGGCATTTTTGCAGGCGAACCCATTTCTTGTGTATATACAAGCCTACCCGGCTTCCTAGTTTGCATATAAAGAAAAGAAGAATAAACTCATGAACTAAGAATACAAAACAACAATGCTAGAATATTTTGAAAAAACAAACACTTCCATACCAATGGATAAACATCTTCTACGGGAGTTCCAGGCTTTAATGCCTCCCGGCTTCCTAGTTTGCATATAAAGAAAAGAAAAGAATAAACTCATGAACTAAGAATACAAAACAACAATGTTAGAATATTTTGAAAAAACAAACACTTCCATACCAATGGATAAACATCTTCTACGGGAGTTCCAGGCTTTAATGCCACTGCAGGCGCATGCCAGCATTTCTAATTCTTTTGATGACATCTTGCCAGTTTTCTGAAAAGGAATGACACAATCTAATTTTAGAAAAATATGCTACCCAACCAATTAAATTTTGAAAAAATAGAACTAGATACTTATCCTCGGACCACATTTACAATATACCATGAGTGACCTCCAAATGGAATGTAAAACCTGAAGCTCCAGCTTTTGCAAATGGTTCTATGTAATCAAGAGGATTTGTAACCATCAGATGGCAGTCGAGAAATGCGCTGCCAGCATGTAAACTCTTTTAGCTCCAATTTGAAACTGAAAACCTCGAGATGATTTAAAATTTAAACATATAATTTGCCAAGGTATGGCCTTCCACATGTGATTGAAAATACCCTTACAAGCATAACACAATGCCCATTCTTAATTCGTTAGGCTAAAAACATTTATATCAACTCACTGTGTATGTTTCCTCAAACTCTGGATAACAGGTGCTCCAATGGTAAGATTTGGAACAAAGTGCCTGAAGTTGAACAATGTAAGTGTACATTAGTTTTCATCAGAATCATTTTATGTACCTAATGTTATGGATACCAGAGAAAATCATAAAAGAGTATCCTAATATAATTAGATATTGTTTTATCTGCAACATAATTAGAATCCAGTACATAACAGAAGTAATATACATAGATAAAATTACATCTTGGCTTGTATTTGAAGAAGCCTATGCCACTTCTGTTGAGAAAAATAAAAGAAATGCAAGACAGGAAAAAAAATTCAAAAACAATCACATGCTACTCAAGTGCCTTATCAAACGTGTATAGTAATAAATCTGAGAAGATACGGAAATTCTCTAGTATACCAGCTACATGCATTGAATTCCAAAATATTCTCGCCACTCTAAAGTTTTACTCCATTACTAAGACTCAACGTTTACCCCTTATACAAAGAAATGTAGTAAGTCACCTTATACCTAACCTTTTTGCCAAGTATATCATTATTATTCGGCCAATACTGAACAGATATATATTTTTCTATTGATTGTCGTACATCTTCACCAGTAGTGTGTTCAGATGTACAAAAGTGCACAGTTATGAGTCATGACTGCTATTTAAAATTAAACAGCTATAAAAGCCATGAAAGGAGTTAACAAAATATTAGTTTAGTGAAGCATTGCAGCTAGACTACACGTACAACTGTGACATGCCAAAATAGCCATAGTATACCTGACTTATAACATTAAAAAGCACGTTTCGTATCCCATCACAGATGAATATTATATTTTCCATTTACCATTTTATATAAATTCCATCTCTATTCACTTATAAAGGGGATTGTACCTATTCACCAGCATATCAATTGCTATACAATTGTTCTTCATTTGAACAGATTTTGATTCATTTTTTGAGCTATTATAACTACATGTTATTCACATTGCTATCTTTTTGTGTTTATAATTCATAAAGCTAGTGGGGTATGAAACAGCTAGTCATATAATTATTAGCCACTTCCAAGAAATGTCAATTTAGCCTTTGACAATAAGTCACACGGACAAGTGTGTATGCACATTCTCTAATATGAACCAATGTCAAAAAAACACAACATAATATACATGATCCTTATATGTTATGGTTATATTTGCAATCATGAATTGATTTTCTTGCCTTTGAGACCCATGCAAAACCTATGGGATTAGTAGGCCCTTCAATCAATTCTTTAAGGAACTACATTCTCTACGAATAGATGATCAACCAAAATACCCACATAATTTTGTCTCTTAGCATTTGTTTGCAATGAATCAATTGTAAGAGTCTTCTAGGTAAAACTGAATGGCATTTGAATTTACTAACATTTTGAATATCATTTTTGGACCCATCATGAAGGACAGAGATTTGAAGCTAGTCGCTGAGTAATAGAGTAGAATTATTTTCAACTCATAAATGCATGAGACAGAGGATGAGGTGAGAGAATTAAATTAGTCGCCTTAACAGAGGGAAAGAAAAGGAAAGAGAAAGGACAAGGTAAAGGAGAATAATCAATTGTGACATGCTAACTAGCTAAACAAATAGAAGACTAAGAATTAACTAAATAGTTAATTAGCTGGTTAAATAGCTAAGTAATCATTAAAACACGTCATTAATTTAATCAATGTTCAATTCGGTAATACTAAGTTTTGGCTAGGTATGTGGATGAAAGGCTTTCATAATGGCTAAGTTTAACACCATCATCCCTATGTAATCCTAGTCGTTTTCTCGATTTAAATGGCTTCTCTAATTCGTCTTTGAAATGACCTTCCAAAGCCAGAATCTTGGTATCCTTAATGTGTTTAGGATGATTAGTTTTATGCTCATGATCTGTTAATGCTGATTTCTTTATATTACATTGTTGTAAGTCATACGCATGCTCCTTGGTTCTTGTTTGAAATGATCAGCTAGTCTTTCCAATGTAAGGAATGCCACAAGAGCAAGGTATCTCAAAAACACATTTCTCGAGTCCAAATTCTCAATGGCCTTTCAGACTTCTACAGCAATTTCTAATGGTCTTGATGGGTTTGAAGAATGATTTAATACCTTTCTTCTTTAGGATCCTAGCAAGCTTATCCGCAGTGCCTTGAATGTAAGCTAAGGCCTTCCCACACTATATACCTTATTCATGGGGATCCTTTTACCTTTCTTGCCTTCCATTGATTATTTTAATGAATTTACTTAGTTATTTAAAAAATAAGTTAATAATCAATTAAATAATCAGTTGGTTAATTTATTTAGTGATTATTTTAACTAATTGATTAATTAATCTTTCCTGTATTTTGTCGTTTCTCTTTTCCTTTTCTTTCCCCAGTGTTGGCAAAATAGTAGTTTGAAAGAAAATGCAAACAGCTCTATTATCACTGTCAAGACTGATTCTTCAAAAACAGAGTGCTGAAACCAAGAAACTTTGGGAGGTTATGTTACAGCCCAGACAAGCAATTCGCTCCATGAGAAACCCGCCAATTTTTTGAGATATTGGAAGATAGCATCAGGACCAATGATAATCTAACAGCACATTATCATCATTCATGAATCAGGAAAACATTATTAAATTTATTTTTACAATTAAAATAATAAAAACTTCAATGAGATCAGCAAGTTAAAGTTCTCATTTTTTCTCTTCTGGCCAACTTATCTTAAATTTTCAAGTATTTTTATAATAAACTGAACAAGGCCAACTTGGATGATGTCAGCCTACTTGTCATAGCACTAAATATGTATTTATAGGTGAATTGATGATTCTAGTTGACCATCATCACTTGAACTACAAAGGTCCAAGCCCCCAGCATAGATCCCACGGCAGAAAACGCAAAAACAGGACAGACCCTGTGTTTTGGCATTAGCCCTGGTGTTGACCAAATTTCTCCATCATTGACTTTAAGATAGCATTGGCCATCTAAAACTCAAGTCTCCTGCCATCTCGACCAAGACCTAAATAGAACTTTCTCTTGCCTTGACTTTTTGCTACCGTGTTGACTTTTTTCTACAATTTTGACTCCTCTGTTGGAGCATTAAGATTTATCTCCATAATTCTGCAGCCATGTTAACAGAGATGGACTTCATTTTCAACATTGACTAGAAGTACTTTCAACTATTTGCTATTGCCTTTTCACAGCACATTGACCCATAAAACATTTTAAGCACTGAATATTTACTGTTGGACGTAAATGGTAGATTGTAGTGCTTTTGAATAATATTGGAGTTTAGTCATTAAGTCTTCAGACCAACAGTTCCATAAGGGATGGTGGACACTATGAGATATATTTGTCCAGCAATTCCACAAGAGATGGTGTGCCGATGATGTTAGTCTTTTTAGGCAACAATCCTATAAAGGATGATGGCAATGACTGAATGATATATTAGCCAACAATCTTGTGAGGGATGGTGTCAAAGGTTAAACAAGATGTTGGCAATGATTATAATAATTAGCCAACAGACTTGTATGGGATATGATGGATGTGATAAATGAGATTTTTAGCTAACATCCCCTAAGGATGAGGGGCATTAGTCCGTCGTCTCATTTGGGATGGTAGCAAAACTAAGCTAATAATCTCTCTACGGATGATCACATGAAGTGAATTCCCACGTGTCAAGTTTAGTGAAGCAAAATAGTGAGATGTACCCTACAAAGTATGAAGTTATTGATTTAATAAGCAATCCTGTATTAAGGTTGAGAGATGAAAACAAAGTTGGTTGCACTCCAAATTAGCAATATCTTATGACAATGAACATCAAAGAAGCCATCTATATGATATGGTTTCATGATTGTCTCCACTCATTTTAGAACTATAACATTTTGATGAGATTTATGTGATATGTGTGGAAGTGCTTTAGTTTGTGGAATTGTGTACAGGTCCCAATGGAATGGTCTGTAATAATGATATCATAATAGATTCAAATTTTCCCACCCTGCCACACTTTAGCCAATAACAATCAACCTACATAGGAAGACACCTCTACACAAATATTCCAAGCTAAACTGCACTGAAACATCCAATACCGGCCCATACCAGGTCTGAAATGTACCTGGTAAAAATAAAACTGGAAACCGGTAGTGGTACCCTCAAGGTACTCTGTGGGTACGTACCCACAAGCCCTGGGTACATACTGGGTACAAAGAGATGAAAAGGACTTCATTTGGTTGACTTACAAGTTGGGGGCTTTCTTGTTGCTCCTCAAGGGTCCTTTACTCTTCAGTCAATTTGTAAGGCATGGGAACAAGTGAAGCACTTGGTGGAGGGGCAGCCTATCTTCTCTTCCTTTGACACTAGGTGCCAAGCCTACAAATCAATTTGGTGGAATCTGAAATATAATGACAAAATCCTTGCCTTGACAAGAGGCTGCTCTGCCCTCGTTTGGTTTGAGAAAGGAATTAAAATATTTCATGACTTGTATAGATTTGGGAAGTGGATGGAATGGACAGTCTTTAAAGCTTTCTATAAGCTTCCTCAATCTCAGTTCATAATGTATACAATGCTCAAAAATGCTTTCACAGCTCCCTCTACTGAACTAATTATGGAGGATGAGAATGGCTTTTGGATACTATGAGATGGCTCAAAGGGACCCCTCTCCCAAGAGGCTACCTCCAAACAACTCGATGAAAAGATTGCCTTCTCCCCAAACCTTTCCTAGGCCTTAACAATAAGTGGAATGTTTGTGAGCCCATTAGTAGATGGACTCATAGATTTAATGTTTTGTGGTCTTCTTGTATTCAGTCAAAGAATTCTTGCTTTAGATGGCTTCTAATTCATAATAGGCTTGATGTTGGCTTCTAATATTTTATACGTTGCTGAGACGATAAGCTTGTTGTTTTCTTTATATATATATTTATATGGGATTTTCCATAGCGTATCATATCCGGGGTTTTAAAAAATTGCCATTTCAGCGTACCAAACCCGTATCCATACCGGTACCCATATCCTGCAGCCTAGATTCCAAGCATTAAAAAGATAATCACAGTATGCAAATTCTATTGGGTATTATGAGCAGTTGTGACAACACCATGCAATGCAAACTGCAAAATCAATCAGAATATGTAGAACAAAGATTAAAGATGCGAGAAATGCAGAAGAGGTTACTAACAAAGAAACAAAGGACCCCTACTCCAAGGAAAAGACCCAATAAGAGTAATCTTCCAGACATTGGCTCCAAAGGCACCATAACATATCTAGCAGACAATTTCTTTCAATTATGTGAAATTCCTAGAGGATAGAGTTCCCACCATAATTTTGCATCTCAATGAATCAACATTTGAATGGTAAAATAGCATTCAAACAAGATCCCAAATAAAGAGGGAACCTATTAGACTATTACATCTAACAGAAACTCCTAAGCTGCAATGGCCAATAGTTTTGCTCCTCAAAGAAAATTTTAGAAGCCTCTATGAAATGGCTAGGATTAAGACAAACATGAAACATTAAAGAATATAGTGAAACTGCCAAAAAAACACAACAAGACAAATATATCAATATATATTTGTGTTTAAACATCATATTATATAGGTGGTAGTCCTAAACAAACAAATAGGGTGACATGTATGTTTAAATCTTTAAAACACTGGTTTCACAACAAGTTTCAGCAAGAGTGTAAAGTTGATTTTAATTGGGCCTTTCAAAATGTGTTTTTCCAGCGAGAATGTAAAGTTGACTTTAATTGTGGCTTTAAAATTGTACTTTGCAAGTTGCAAACAAAAAATGACATGACACTAGAGAAACAACTTGGTAAACATATGACAAAGAAAGAAGAAATAGGGAGATGATACTGGCCGACCATTATTATAAAATGATCAACTCTTTTTAGATAAAAACCAACCAGTCCCAAGTAGCAACACAAGTATTATATAGGATTTTAAAACAGGTCATTTACAATCCACCAATAGACCAAAGCCTGTCCGCAAACAACCAGGAAAGAGTTTGAAGTTTTCAACATATTTTGTCTGACAAAACTGGGGTTGATTTTAGATCCATTATCACCATATGCTATAAATTTTATAAAAATAATTTATTTTTGGGGCAGTGGCACTATCTCGGATAATTTTTAGAGAGTCAAAGCGTTGGAGAGAGAAAAGACACAAAAAAGTCAATGCGCTAGTTTGAACAATGTTCTAGCAAGAGAATTCATAAATTTGCAGTCAGAATCAAAAGAAATGGCTGGTTATGACCCAAGTTGCAGCATTTGAATTCGTAAAAAAATTCGTTACAAAAAAATCAATGATAAAATTCGTGATTAAATTCGATTATAAGAAATATACTTAAATAATATGTATGATTTAAATAAATATTATATATAATATAAATAATAACATTAACAAATTAACTTTTATAGTTTATAAAAAATGACACTATAAAATTGAAAATGATAAAATATTAATTATTGATGAGTTTGAATAAACTTTTAATTAAAAAAGAAGCGATGTTATTAATATTAGATATTAGGTACAAAGTGTAAACCATATTCAATAATAAAATATAAAACATTAAATTCAATAGTTAGGAGTTCTAAAAACTTCTTTTGATTGCGAAATAGAGTTAGGGTTTTGGATAGAAGCGGGCGGTGTGTGCTTGCACATGTCAATGGAGCTATAAAATGGGAAACTACAGTGAAGGATAAAATATTAATTTTCGGCCTTTGTCACGCTAACCGGTGTATGGATCTGATGCCGTTAAAATGACACTTGTTAATTTTCGAGGAAAAATGGGGTTCGGCTTGGGTTCCTCCTTCGCCTACGTGAAGGCCTTCTTGCCCTCAAAAGGATCAAGCCCGTTTCCTCACTCCTTTCATTGGAGAAGTTGGTATCAACCTTTGTCAATCTTCTCGCGTTTCCATCGTCCCCATGTCCCAAATAGGAGCCCTTGCGTCTTGAGTCTACCACTTTCTCCATATTCCTTTCGTGGCTGGCTAGAAAGGAGACGAGGAGCTTTAGTCCTTCCCTCAAAAGTTATTGTTATCAAATTCTTGGAGGCTCTCCACCGAGCCTCTGGTGGCATTTTGCCTCGTATTAATCCTTGGAGAGTGGTTTTCTCGAGGCATTGGAAAGTCGGTTGTGGGGGCCGCCTTTTCTTCTCTCTCCATGTCTTTAGGTTTGCTTTTTTTCTAGAGTCGGGGAATGGAGAAGCACGGGTGCCTTACGCAAAAATCGTCCCCGGATGTCCCAAAGTGGAGCCCTTTTTGCGTCTTTGTAGTCTACCCCGATTTCTCCAGCTATTCCTTTCGTGGCTAAACCTGAGAAGGAGACAGAGGTGCTTCGGTCGCCTGATCCCTCGCTAGAGCTATCGTTATCGGATTTGGTGGTCTTGGAGGTCTCCCAGAATGCTCACCCTGGTGCATTTTGCCTCGTATTCCATCCTTGAGATTGGTTTTCTCGGGCGTTGGAGAGTCAGTTGTGGGGGCCACCTTTTCTTCTCTCTCCATGTCTTTAGGTTTTCGCTTTTTTTTTGGGTCGGGAATGGAGAAGACCAGCGCGGGAACACCCGAGTCGTGTTAGTGTTCTTTGGACTTGTTCGGGCTTAGTCGGTTTTGATTTCTACTTCCTAGGGAGGCGCGACGATTGGTTCCCAATTGCCATGATAGAAGCGTCCAGTCTCTGTCCCAATTTGATCAGCATTTTTACCAGATGTCGGGGTATATAGTTTCGACCCATTTCATTTTCTTGTGGTTCGAAGATTTGACTTGAATTTGGTTTTTGAGGTTTCAATTCGGGTGCCATGTTGTTGTGGGTGGTTGTGAGGGTTTTGGGTTTCGTTTTGGCTAGACGATTATGTGGTCTCAGGCAAACAATCTCATTGCGGCGTTTGGTTGGCTCCAGGATGTTGCCTCTCTTTGTTTTATTGGGCTTCACTGTGTGGTTTCTTCTCGCTCGGGTGCGCTTTGGTTTATAACTTTGGTTCCATGTTTTTGGTCTCCGCATGCCTCTTTTGCCTTGTGCTATTCAATCGGGGTTTTCGTGAGGAGTATTAGCTTTCGTCTTCGCATCTCCCGTTGGGTTGCACATATGCGTTTTAATCTTTGTCGTTGTGCTTTGTTTTTTGAGCACTGCTTTGTTTACGTCGTTCTTCATCTTCATCTTTGTCTTTGTTATTGGGGTCCAATAATTTCTTACATCTTTGATTCATAGCTCCAGTATTTCTCAATCAAAAATATATATATATATAAACATTAACTAAAATCTTAGGCTTTACGACATTTATTAAATAAAAATAGAACTTATGCCCTAAATAATATTGGAGTGTTAACCTTTTAAACTGCGTACACCAAATCGCTTCACCTTTATACTGGCGGGTTCTTCAATTGACCAGTCGTTCTTCACACACCGAATGCCAATGATTTGTGTTGATTCATGCTTCAGATTCACACCAGTAATTAAACTCTATGCAAAACGTGAATGAATGTCAATGCTCTTGTTGCTTTATTTAGGCAAATCACAGCAAAGGTGAAATTCAGCGCTTTTTTACATTTATGAATACAAATTTCCCAAAATTCGTTCACGCACCTGGGTAATTTTGTGTTGATTCATGCTTCATTCACACCGCAGATTAAACTCTATGACATGCGAACGTGAATTGTCAATTGGCAGTGAAATTTTATTTAGGCAAATCATTGTGGTGAAATTCATCGCTTTTTACACAAATTTTGAATACAAATTTCGATAAAATTCACCATCTATTCGTTGTGCGAATAAATTCGTGAATTCGATATCGCATTTTTGTTGTGGTTTGAGATCAACACGGTTTGAATTTCGTAATGAAATTCGGCGAATGCGGTCACTTAGGTTATGACTAATAAATTGAAATCAATCTTGTGAGCTTGACATCACATCACTTGTTTCTTAAATTAAAGATGTCTATAATATTTTAAGTTGTGCTGATTCTTCAACAACTTAATAATATTAATATTAAAATAAAAAAGTATTTTTCAATACTAATAGTAAAAATTACTGATTTAATTGAGTTGGCCAAATGTAACTTTATGTTATATTATAAGGCAACTTATGTTTATTAATAAAAATAAATGTGACTTTTAAATAAAGTCGGCCAGCAAAATTGAAAGAAAGAGGAAAGAGAAGTTATAAAAGAGGATGAGGGGGTTCATTTGGGGATATATCATCTATCTATCATCTTAATTTTAGGAGTTGAGCACTTGTGCATCTACTTTTAGTGAAGACGGAAACCCTCTTCGCATTCATCACTTGAGGACAAAAACTCTCATTGTGATCAGATTTTAAGGACAAAAACCCTCAATTTCCACTGCTAGTGGCTTTACTCATAATTCATAATTGTTCATAAAGACAACCCGGATAGGGATAGGGCATCATCATTGGCTGGAAAAAAGGGGTAAAAGCTCCATCATTGGCTAGCGCAAGGGGTAGAAGGGCTGCTAGAGCTTTGGCAGAAGTTTTCAAACCCTCTCCTAGGGTGGCGACTTGCATCTTGGAGGAGTTTGTGGGCTTCTAGGGCACAACAACCCAAATTTCAGTTGTATTTGGCTTCTTCATAATTTTTGGAGTTGTTTGCACTCTTTTGTGGTTGTGTTTGGGCTTGGAATCATTATTTCCAGCCGTGTTGGTAAAGTATATTTGCTGCTGTCATATTTTAATTCCAGCTGGTTTGAAAATACAAAAATCATATTTTCCGGTGTTCTCTTGTTATGTTTGTTCGGCTCTTGAATAAAATAATTTGGAGGGTTTCTATATTTATTTCCAGCTGTTTTTGCATGCATGATGCCATTAAAAAATAAAAAAATAGATTGTTGTTAGGGTTTGAAGATAATTTTCAGTTTGCTAGTTGAATTTGAAGTATTTGAATCATAAGGGTTTCAAGGGAAATCCAAAAATTTCCAGATCTTCCCTTAAAGGGGCATTACAATCTGAAAGCTCTTGACAAGGTGGTTGATTCTCTCAATACCTTGGTGAATAAGTGTGTGATGATGTTTGCTAATTGAAGCAGACCAAATGTGGGGATGGAGGGTGGGGGCCCGGCAACTCCTGCCCACCCCTCCTCACTCTCCCATCTCAAAGGTTTACCCTAGAGGAACCAGTTATAGGAGTAAGGCTGGTGTAAATTTGGACATGAAGAAATGGGTGCTGGGATTGATAATTTCATGAAGACTAATGATTTTGGTTTGGCCATGGAAATGGGTCCTTTGGACACACAACAAAACTTGGTAATGACATGAATGGTTCAAGAGGTGACATTAGAGATTATAGCTTTGCACAGCCAGTGCTTAAAGATGGTATCTTGTATTTTCCAGCTCCAGATGCAATAGTTTGATAGATCTTGTGGGAACTGGCAAACACAATTTGTTTAATTCAGGTTGTCTAATGGTGCGTTGACCAGTTGGTGCATGGACGAGTACCATCCAAAAACTAAAAGCTGGCGGAATGACATTCAGACATGAAGCCAGTGCATCACTGAGAGCTAGGCTACTAATAGGAGAGCAGGCCATGCTACAAAAACTGCAGAATGTCCCTGACCAAGTTCTATATTTACCAATGGCTTGTATGAATCCCAAGGTTGATGACCTATGGATGCCCATATGAAGAGCTCTAAATCCTGCAGAAACTGGGTAAAGGCAAATCTGAGGGATGAGGATGTGGCATGAAGTTGTTCAGAGGTGTTTGGTTGCTGAGCGTAGAAGCTCCACAGGGTAATACTTTTTATTTTTACTAGCCTAGGATCACATGTGAATCTTTGATTGGCTAGAATTTTACTTTGCTTATTTGTTTGTGATCCTCAATGTAGACTGCCCAGAAATTATGGTGCAAATGTATGGACAACCGGTCAATTAAATTTCAGTTTTCTTAAACTTTCTGGCTTGCAGTAATTTGCCTGGTTTTTATGACAGGTGAGGGACCCTGATGACACCTCCATTTATTATCAAAAAGGATAAAAACTTCAGCAAGCTTGAGAAAATATGCATTAAGAAAATAATTAACATCACCAACTTGAATAAAAGAAAGCCATGGAACTTTGGGACAGAGACAACATTACTCCATTTACTTTGCATTAAGCTCTTTATTTGATTGTATTGAACACCTACCCATCCTGTAGATCATCAGCAGAAAACAGAAAGATACATTTAGATTTGTAATCAAATAGGAATAATAATAAACCATAACCACAACTGGAAGCTTTTCATCAAGTATTCAAGGGCACATCTTAGAAAGGAATGAAGATGGTAACATAAAAACTAGAAGCTCAGATTTGAGAATGTTAAGAATATTATGCTGAAATTGGGTACTATTACATAAGAAAAGTGATGAATTGAAGAAGTCCAAGACGAAAATGGTTTAATAACTGAACTACAAGTTGTACTCCTCAATGTGTTTTTATTGATTCATCTCACAATACAAGATGCATGGTTCAAAAAGAACACAGGAAGCGTAACAAATGCTCCTATTCATGGGACATGATGCATTTTACATATAGCAATGAAAATTAGTTAAAAATGATCCCCAGATTTCCTCGTCGGGACATGAGAGCGTTGTAGTCTACTCGTTTTACTTTATTTCGCAAGGTTCAATTTCAGAAATATAACATTACGCAAAGATTCAAAGCAGCATACAGGAGAACATTACATCACAGAGAATCAGAGATTACCTTTTATTGCACGTAAGTTGAGGACATGAAAGACATAAGGTTTTCAGCATGCAATTACCCAATATAACTATTTCCAAAGAACTATGTACAAAATGTAAAAGAAAAGCATAAAGGCCAAGGAATAGATACTTCTTTTACTATGTTAATCAGATATACAATTAATACTTATCAATACTTTTGATCGAACCTTTTGTGCACGGTCTCTTAAATATTTTATAGAGTTCCTCATGATTCTTGAGCTTCCCAACTGATTAGTTCATCTTTCTTTCTTGCTCTAGGAGTGTTGTATTCTCTTTTATCTTTTACTTTTGTACAAAATGATATATAATTATCTATATTACGCAAGCCTTTACACCATTACAAAATATTACATTTGTTAGGCCTGGGTCCTAATCACCCTCCAACACTTTCCCGGACTTGGACAATTGTCTCATCCTGAGTCAAAGATGTCACAGTCTAAACTTGTAATGTATCTCTTCATTATAGGCCTTTCTTTGTTCTGACGTGTCGATCACAGTTTCACCAGAAATGCTGCTTTTTGGTTTTCATTTCCTACGCACTACTTAGCTGCCTTGTGCATTTTCAATAGCAAACTAACATACTAACCTTTCAGTTTTTCACTATGCTGGTCAAACCAAGCGGCCGTCCTTTACGGGTTTTCAACCTTCTAGTCCCTGCTCCCAGTTACTTCCTTCTTGAAAGTGCTCTTAGCTCAAATTTCCAGAAATTTCCCTTTTCAATCGAAGACATTTGGCCCATTTTGTCAACCCGACGGCCAAAGGAAAATATACGGTGACTTAAGTTCTGATAAGTTACTACAAAGTGCAAAAAATATTAATAAAACACTTGCATTAATTTATTTGACTTAATAATAAATTTGTAATCTCTAAATGGGTGCATTGGGTCTAATATTATGTTGTGTCCTTTCTAGGAAAATAGAAAAGAGGCCCATGCTATGTTTTGTCATCTGTGGCAAAATGCGACTTGGACAAAGGAGGAAAGTGGAATCTAGAAAAATAAAAATTATTGCTCTTCCCAAGGAAAGTGCGACTTGGCATGAAGGGCCATTATTTAATGTTTATTTGTCCTAGGAGGAAGTGCGACTTGGTTTGGGCCTACTTTTAGGGTATTTTGGCACTCTTCTTTCATTGGAAGATGAAAAGGTCATTTTGTAATATTTTTCCTATAAAAAGGAGAGGGGCGGCTTGGGCAGATCACCATTGTAATCATTTTATCATTTCTGAATCTGATCTTAAGCCAGGTGCTTTTGTATTAAAATATTCTAAGGACGGAAACCCTTAGTATATTGCCTCTAGAGGACGAAAACCCTCTTAGAGATTAGGAGGAATTTCTACACTAGGATCTTCCATAGAGCTTATAAGAGTTTCAGTATTTTCCAGCAGCAGTTAAGGAGTTTTTGCCATAAAGGATTGAAGAATTCATCGCAGCAGTGTCATTGTATTTTCTGTGTATGAAGCGACCCACTATGTGGCTGGTTTTCAATGTCTTGGACGCATCTCAGGTCTGAATTTCTTTATTATTAATTGCACTAAAGTCTGGGAGTCCAAATAACTGTTTTCCAGTGATTTTGGAAGGTTTTAAAGTGTTGTTCACAGTCATTCAAATCTGCAGATTTCTGCGTACAGTCCCAGCCTGTTTATATGTTCATAAAGGTCAATTTTTACTTTATAATAAACTGTTACAGTTCTGAGCTTTGTTAGGGCAAGGATTGATAGGGCTGATAGTGATTCTATGTGGACTTTCCATCATCAAAACTAGTCGCCCTTGCTAGAATACAGCTGAAACTGCTAAATTTATGGCTGCACAGTCTTCAAAACAGTTCTGGTTCAGTTTTAGGCTAAGTTTCTATGCAAACCCCTAGTCGCACTTCTTTCATAAATTCAGATCTGTATTAGTGTGAATGCTTTAAAAAGTCATAAATCAGCTTTTAGTGTCTTAATTGATCTAAATTGCATTGGAGAACAAGATAGATCCATTTGGGGATCTTTTAGTGGTATCAGAGCGTCAATCCTCCCACCTGGAGGGTTTTGTTTTATGCAGCCTAAAGAAGTTGGGCCACACAGATATTATACAAGGAGTCAAGCTCGTATTCGAGCGATCATCAGAATCTGAAAGTGGTTCCGGGATCATGGGTAGAAGGGAGGATTCACACACTCCTCCACGACGAGAGCAACCTGATCCAGATGCTCTTTTCAGCGGTATGATCGACTCCCATCAGGAAATGATGCAGACCATGAGACAACTGATGGAGAATTTGATTATGGATAGGACGAGAAATCGACATGATAGAAGGGAAAGATCTGCATCCATGCTTGGTGACCCACGAAGGCACGGTGAGGGTACCTCACTTTGAAGTGGGTAGCGTGAGAGGTTCCCCTCCACATGATCGGAGATATACAGAGTAAAGGAGACCCACGGGACCGTGGATCGAACCTATGCGGCGTAGATTCCTACAGAGGGAGGAGCCACCATTGGTTGAAGAGCCACTTGAAGACATAGCCTTTCAAGATACTGTGATGGCAGCGCATGATGAGTGGAGAGCCCTACCACAGGAGGTACGGATTGCCTTTCCCTCCACCAGTATTGTGTTCAAAGGAGGGAAAGCTTGAGAGCTAGACAGGTACAGAGGCCTAGAGAACAGCAGAACAAGGAGTTGAAGCAGGCCACCAACAAGGTGACCCTTTCCACATTTGATGGTAGTGGAAAGATTAGTGCCAGAGTATGGATTCACAAGCTCGACACATATCTCACTCTCAAACCTATGCAAGAGCAGGAGGCTATCCAATTTGCCACGTTGCACCTTGAGGGAGTAGCATATGATTGGTGGCACCATGGGCTTATCACACAGAGACATGATCTTCTGCAATCATACAGGGAGTTTAGTGAGAAGCTGATTGCGAGATTTGATCGCGGGGATGTGAGCTTTCTTATAGGGACTTAGCACAACTTGATAGAGTGGACACATTGATGCATACATCAATGAATTTCAGCGTATATAGCAATGATGGTGCGAGAGATGCACGAGAGGCGAGTGGTGATGTTGTTCATTGAAGGACTTCATGACGGTGAGAGGATTGGTCGAAGGCTCTTAAGCCTCTGACTTTGCAAATGAGGCTATTTGAGCGACCTTGGACTTGGACACTACTCGATGCAGCCCCGAAGGAAGAATGTCGGAGGAAAAATCAGAACAACAAGAGCAGCCACTTCTTGAAGGTTGAGTTTACACCCGAGAGAGAGTTTGAAAGTGAGCTTAGCGAGAAAAATCATGCTTTCATTGCATGATGATCCATGGGAGCCGGGGCATAGGTGTCTTGGGAAGGCAAAATCCATCTCATAAAGGTTGAGGATGAAGAGTCAGGGATGAGCAGGAGTAGCCAACACCGGGCATTTGCAAAATGAGCGTCTTCTTTCCCAAAGCCTTTAGCACTCTTTTCATTTCTTCTACTCTCTCTTTCCTTTTCCCTTTCTTCTCTTTCTAGCACAGCCTACTATTCGTGTGTGTTGCTTCACCAATTCCTTTTGCTCTACCTCATTAATGATAGCTCCTGTTGTGCACTTCCTTGGGGGCACACCCCGTTGCAGTACTTGTAGCAATGCTTTTGGCTCTCTCGTTTCTCTTTACACCAATTTGTATGGACTATCATAACGACCCTTACCTCTTCATCATCGCTGCAGACCCCAGCTGTGTTCAGACGTGCTGTATGCTTTGTTGTGTGATTTCCTCTTGGCCATGTTTCTTAATCAATGGCCTATTCGGGTGTCGATTGGTTCATCCTCCATGCACGTTGACAACAACAGTACTTGGTTGAGTCTCTGCACCTCTTTTGGGCGTTTAGGATTGCATGCAAACTTGTGCACTCGATCCTAGTTGTTGGTCCTTGTCATTCGGCTTTATATATTTGGTGGCTTGGGTAGATCAACCAATATTGCTTTTTCTACCTTTACTTGGACCTATGCAATGCAAATAACCTTCGATATGAGCGATTTGTTTTCTTCCTCAATATACACCCTTGTTCCCATATCTTGAGTGCCAATTTTGTCCTCTTGCTTGTGAGACACCTAGGGCTTTAAATTCAAGGTCGAAAAACCATTGTCTAAGGTCCCTTGGGATTTCTACTTGGCCCTATGTGCCTGCATAGCAATTGTCCTCTCCTCTTTCTATGCTTTTTGTGTGGGGTTTCTCCTATGGCTTGCCCTAGTGCTTCTTTTCACTTCCGGTTGCACCTTGTGGCAATCCTTTTGTAGGTTGAGATGAAGCCGATGGTGCCTTTGTGCGTAGTGAGTTCACTGAGGTTGCTGCCATACTGAGTTGTTTGCTCAATTCTTCTTGGGTCATCTTCAAGTTGATAAAGAATGGTAGCTTTCTCGGATGCTTAGTCCCATGCCCTTGGGCCTAACAACCCCAATTGGTGCTTGTTTAATTGTCCCCCATGGTGCTAAGTATGTGCGTGTCTTTCGGGACCCTAGGATAGGTACTAATTTTTCCCCGATGTTTAATAGCCAAGCTCCAAATTTTTGTTGGTGTCTATAGCTATTAACCCTTTTTGCTGGTATGTGTCTTATACTTGAATGATACCCTTTGGGCTCTTCCATGTGTGTGAGCGAGAATGACAGAATTAACCGTTAATATCGAAATGTTTTTGTTGCTTCTAATATCTTATCCGCATTAAAATTTACTTGTTGGGCATGGAACTATAGCCAATTAAACTCTTTTATTTTTGTTCCACATATACAACACAATATCAATGGCTCCCAGGTGATGCTTGTTTGTTTGCTCTAGTTGTTTTCCAAAACCAGTCCATTATCAACTCTGTCGATATACGCATGGCCTTCTCGGTAATGGTTGTAATGGGAATGCCTTGGCCCCTTCTCTACTGCATCATATTTAGCCTATTTACGGATCTATTTGTGGGCTTGTGCTTTTGAAGGGAAAAATTGTACTCCCCCTATTTGGCAATCTTGTGGCTTTCACAATAGTTGTGTGCATAAATTGGAATTCCCTCTTGCAAAAAAGTCGATGGCATCATTGTGATATCTGCTCATGAGGGTTTACGTGAGTTCTAGATGATCCTTGAAAGTGAGTAGTTGTAAGAGTCTTTGTATTTATTCCCTTGATGGCTTGTGTTGCACAAGTGTCATTCTTGTGTGATCTACTACTACTGTAGTTCTACCCTTAAACCATATTTGTTGCCCTTTCTCCAAGAACTCGTGATGTTAGAGATTGTTCCACTTGGTTTGCCTCATATTTGCTCTAATTCCCATTTCTTCCTTCTCGTCTACGTTCAGCTTGAGGAATGTATATAGCCATTACCTCCATTAGAAACTATATCTTTTTCCCAATCGGCCTTGTGAAAGAATCTGTCATCTTGCTCTATGTAGCTCTTTTTCTCTCTTAAGGTTCCCCTTCCCTCTATTTTACTCTCAAATCCTTTCCGTTATCTAGCACTTCTGAATTCTGCTACTTCTTTCTCTTCACCCTTCGCTCTTTGCAAATTAAAGTGTTGTCTTGCTCTAGATCTGATAGTGGGTTTCAAATTTTTGCAAAGTGTTTAGAGTTTTTCCCTCTTTCTTTTTATGCTTTTTCTCCCACCAGCTTAGCCTCCCTTCGTTTGGATCCAACAACTTTTTGCATTGTATGCTCTTTCATTAACGCCTTAGCCATTGAGAAATGACCCTTTTGCATTTTCACAATTTAATGTTCAATTAATCCACTTGGCTCCCTTTTCTTGCCGCCATTAGCTCAATTGTAATTGTTTGCTTTTAATGAATTTGATTGTTCATTATGTTTACACCATCTTCTTCTACATTTTTCTCGTGTCGATGTTGAATTTTCCTTTGTTGCGAATTGTTCCCAAACTTAATTGATTTGTAAGTCTTCTCAAATTTCTCTTACAAATGTAGTCCACCTTACCTTTGTTGTTTCGTATCAGAGCTTTTCATTGGTTCCCTTACCTTGTCTACTTTTACCGCATATTGAAATCTGCTCATCTACAGTCCTACTTGTGCCATATTGCATTGAAATGTCTACCTTAAATGTACCATTTAGCACTTATTTTTACAAATACCTTGTGTGAACTAGTAATGGTAGGCTTTCAGCCTACTCCCATTGATGCTTTCCAGCTGCACATTCCCCTATAGATCCTACAACACAATTGTTCCTTGATTTGTAATGTTATGAATCACATACGGTCCTTTCCACCCAATGCACAATTTTCCTAAGTGCACTTTCCTAGACCAACACCATTTGTCCCTCCTTATTCCTTCATGTGTAAATTCTTATTGTGCCATGCTTTTTGGCTGCAGTTTTGTGTTTCTTGATTCCAATTTCCCATCATGCGCATCTCTTTTGACCCAATAGCTTCAACAATCTAATTTCTATAGACTCCTTGTCACCAAGCCTTGTTACAATCACAATGTGCAAGCTCAAAACAATATACTCCATTGGCATTTTTGTTTCCATTCCGTAGACTAGGTGAAATGGTGCTTGTTCCATAGTTTGCTTAGATTTGTTTTGTAGGCCCACAATATTTTTGGAATTCTATCTTCCTAGTCATCCATGTGCACATCGCAAATTTTGTGGGCATCCTTTCTAGCACTTTGTTGGACATTTCTGCTTGACCATTTATTTATGGGTGATATAGAATACTCTTTTGATGCACAATCATAAATTCTTCAATGAGTGCTTTGATTGTATTGTTCAAAAATGCATACCTCTACCACTTATCAACTTTTGTGGACACCCAAATTTTGGTGATGTTGTCATATAGAAATTTGGCAGCATCTTTGTCCACGCAATTGGGTGTCGCAACTACTTTGACCCACTTTGTGAAGTAATCTGCTGCAATTATGATGTATCTTGAACTAGAGTGCTTTGATGGCCGGTTTATTGGTCCCCCAAAGTCAACTCCCAATGTTCAAAGTCGTTTCATCCCTTTGAGTAGTGAGAATTGGGTTCAATGGCATTTCATTCCTTTGAGTTGGCTTCCCAATCCTTTGACATACAAGCAATATTTGGATATCAATGGGCACCTTGGAATAATGTAGACCACCATAGTCCTCTGCAAGATCTTCTACGCATTTAAATCACTGCGAAATGGCCCCTCTGATCCCTTCATGTACTTCAATCAAAATGGTTGCATGTTTATGCTTCAACGCTACTTGCATATAGCACATCATCCTTGCATAGTTTATAGAGGAACCTATTGATGAATGTTAATAGCAATACTCTCACAACCAACCACTTTTTCTCCTTCTCTATGTAGTGGTTTGGTAGAATTCCGTGTTGCAAGAAGTTTGTGATTTCTTCTAGTTGCTTTGGGATTACAATGATTTTGAACAAGGGTGCATCAAGAGTATCTTCATCTAGCTCTTTTGGGTCTTCTCCATTTTGCACTCTACTAAAATGATTTGGTCCAATTTCCTCTTTGTCGGGCTTGACATTGATCTTGAACCATAGATTACATATTTAACGACTACTCATCGAGTGTGTGAGTACTGCGAAAAATCACGAGATCATGAGAATATTCCCCATGTAAACTCACAGTATGCAGATGGTGGGTTTTAGTGACTCGCCAATACTTGATGAGTATGGCATACGAACTCAGCAAACGCAGAAATACAATCATACGTGGCTCAAACGCTACAAAAACACAATTTTTCCTCTTTATAAGCCCCATAACCCACATATTGTAGTCACGTTGCATTTGAGTATTCTTTAAGCAAATTGAAGGGAGATTATAGCAAGTTTATAGAGCAAATTTAAGGAATTTCATTTCGAGGTAAGTTCTTTTTCTTCTTCTTTTCAAGCTTGTAAATTCTTTCTATATTGTTGATATTAGGTTTCTAAACATAATTTACAATTTACATGCAATTCGTTCAATTCCGTATTTTTGTATTCATGATTTATTCTAGTTTTTCATAATTTATGATCGAAATTGCTAATTTTTTTACCATATATGATTACAACTATACAATTTAGGAATGTATTCTTAAACTATTGCTTTTTAAGAAAATCGTAATTTTTTTCTCGTACATAGGGTTTAAATTTACTAATTTACAATTTTTTTATGTTTTATAAAAAGTTGTATTTGAACATGCTGCAAGTAAGCATACAATGGCATCATCTTTGCATCAAGATCAACATCAAGTAGTGGAAGTCGTCCTACTAATATCCATGCCACCTCTTGGAAGTATGTATGTGGACTGATTTAGGGGACTATGATTTGCATGATCTGCTCGAAGAAGGTTTCTAAAGGCGTCAATTGCCTCAAGTACCATGTCGCATGCACTGTTCACTACGACATCACGCCAAGTACCAATGGAAGAGGCAAAACAAGAGATGAACGCAGAGAGCTTGCATTGTTAGATGAGAAGAAACTAGAGAGGGCAAAGGTACAAAAACCATCGACTTGAAACAAAAGTGAAAATGGAGGTAGATATGGCAGCAATTGTGGGCTATACTCGTGGTCCACGAGTATGAGGCACATCCACCTCATCCAGATTCGAGCAACGGCCACACACAAATTTTTTGTACCTAGAAGCATACCCGGGCACTTTCACTACAAAATACAAGTTGGAATAAGGAGGAACATGAGGAAGCGAGATAAGGCAAGTGCAAATTTCTGATATTATAACCTTCTCCACACAAAGGGAAAAGAGTTTATGTGAGCGGGTGTCACAAAGTTTGCAACTAACTTCTTAATGTTGCAAAGTATTTGTAGTTTGTTGACATCGTTGATACAAATGTTTGAGTCCAGCATGGCTAGAATCGCCATATTCAAAGAAAACTAATGGTGAGAGGACTACAAAATAGTTTTTGATGATGCCTTTGCAAAAAGTGTTGCAAAGATCATCAAGGTAACTTCAAACTTTGATTAGAATTTCAAATCAATTCCTTTATTTTCAATTTTTAAATGTATTGCTATTTACTTGAATTATAATTTTATAACTTAAAAATTTAATTTGTTTGTACATGTCGGAACCATTGGTGAGGGTTTTGTGCTTGGCGGATGGGGAGTGAAACCCGATGGGATACATTTATGAGGCCGTGGATAGGGCCAAAGAGGTCATCCAAAACTATTACGGGGAGGATATAGTCAAATTTGGTCTTCTCTCGATGGATTCGGAGATGTTAACAGGAGGATATGGAGGGCCTCTCAACATACATCGAGATGGTGGCAGCTGAAGTTGAGGTGAGGGACCTCATTATTTTAGAGTTGCAAAATTATAAAGAAACTATAGGGGACTCTTTTCTTCAACACAACTATCCGAAAGAGATCCACCCAAACATCGGGTAACAAAAATTGTTGTCTTTAATGATATCTTACAAGTTACAAATCTACAATTATTAATTACTTACAAATTTTTAAATATCTTGTTTGTAAGTTCTTGGTAGAAAGATTGTGGTGGAAATATACCTCAAATCTTCAAAAGCTAGACGTCCAAATATTATCTCAACCATGTCGCACTTTAAGATGTGAGCACATATGCGCTTTGTTTGAGGCCATTCACATGGAGGCGCGCAATAAGTTGAATCAATGATGCCTCAATGACTTAGTTTTTGTGAAATATAATGTTTGAATTTACACGAGAAAGGTGGAGAACACATCATAAGAGCGTATTGATTCGAATGAGATTGATATGTACATTGATTGGACTACACAAGAAGAGGAGATCCCGTGGACAAGATTGTTGTTTTCAAGAGGGAAGCTATGGAGAGTGAAGGATAAACAAGAGAGATTGGATTAGGCGACATCATTGTAGATGATGTTGAACATAAGGCAGAGGAGTCATTGCCATCTAGTACCAAGGTGGAGCCGCAGTCGTAGCCTTTTAGGATGAGTGAACAGATTATAGCCAAGTGTGGGTATTAGAGTCACTAGACCCTCTCCCGCTTTTAGAATCGGAAGAGGAAATTGCAAATTATTGTAATTTGTAACATGCATGGATATGTAATTTAAGATGATTATTCAAAGAAAATCATCATAAATTTAAAAGAGTTATTAGTCGAATGTTGTATTCATATGATAATGCATGCAATGTTGTAATCTATTTGTATTCAAATCTAACAAAAGAAGAGGAGATCCCGTGTCCACAAAGGACAAGATTGTTGCTTTCAAGAGGGAAGCTATGGAGAGTGAAGCAAAAGCAGGAGAGATTGGATTGGACAACATCATTGTAGATGATGTCGAACATAAGGCGAGAGGAGTCATTGCCATCTAGTATCGAGGTGGAGCCACAATGATCGCAACCTTTTAGGACGAGTGAGCAGCTATAGCCAAGTGCGGGTATTAGAGTCACTAGACCCTCTCCCGCTTTTTAGAATTAGGAAGAGGAAATTGTAAATTATTGTAATTTGTAACTTGCATGGATATGCAATTTAAGATGATTATTTTCAAAGACAATCATCATAAATTTAAAAGAGTTATTAGTCGAATGTTGTATTCACATGATAATGCAATGTTGTAATCTATTTGTAATCAAATCTAACAAAACCACTTCCAACATTTTACAAATTTCATTTTGTAATTGTATTTTGCATAAAACATGTTTTTTAAGAAATTTAAGCATTTTTTAAGTTGTCGAGTATTTGCCAAGTCAAAAAATTGGTTTGTCAAGTGTAAGTATATGAATTATGCTTAAAACAACATCATTTATCTTGAGATCCCAACTCTAAGAAGCGGTTTGTTAACCACATACTTCAAAGCTCAATGATCTATGAAGAATTCAAATAGAGCTTCTAGCAGATGGTACCTAAATTTTTCTAGTGCAAAGACCATAGCCAAGACTTCTCTCTCTGTTGTGGTATAATTCTTCTCTACACTAGAAAGCTTGCAACTTGCTGAAAGCGAATGGGACGCCCTAATTCTCCTTCCCTAAGTACAACTCCAATGGCGAAACCCCAAGCATCAACATGAACATGGAAGACCTCGCCGCAATCTAACAACACAAGAATGGGCATCGTGACCAATTTTAGTTTCAATTCTATGAACACAACCTCAAATTCGAGTACATTCAAACTTTATTTCTTTGTGCAGCACTTTCTCCATTGGTCTTGTAATGTTGTCCCACCCCCGAATGAACTTTCTATAACCCGCATCCCAAAAAAATACCGCACTTTTGATTTACTTGTTGGAGGTTTGAGGCCTATGATTACTACAATATTATATTGGTCTACCAAAAATTCAATCACAAAATACCACATGGCCAAGCAACACTCCAAAAGGTGTGAAAATGAGACATTTTTTACAATTTAGCACAACGCACAATGCCCCGCATCTTTCCAACATCAAGCACAACTTCGATAAGTGAGTACCAACATAGCCCAATGACCAAGTAGACTTCCAAAATGTCATGGACGAAAGTCTTTGACTACCGTGACCACTACCCTTGAAAACACTACAAGAGCATTCTTTACGCAGAAAGGCATCACCCATTATGCAAATGAACCCCATTCTATTGTGAAGGTTGTTTTGGATTGACCTTCATTGTGGTGGAAATTTGATGGTATCCATTGAAAACCGTTTATGAAAGAATATACTTCATGCCTGTGAGAAAATCAATCTCAAGGCTTGGGAGGATTCATCGCTCTGATACCACTGTAATGTCCCCAAATGGACAATTTTTACCCCCAAAATGAAGGCTCCCAATTCCCAAACTGGGTCGCTTGGGGTGTAGAAATGCCCAGAAAATTGCAGATTTGATTCCTTTTCAAATTCTCCTGTTTGGCTGGTCCAAACACACATCAAACACCAATAACTCAGATCTGATTTATGCCCAGTTGATTCTTGAAGTGCAATCAGCCCCAAATATGTCCAGATCTGAAAATACTTCTACCAATCACTGTCAACAAAAATGCAGCCCAATGATGAACCCCGGATGGATCCACCTCTCAAAACTGAGGAGTTTTCGTTCCTCAATCTCTGAAACTTTGGAGGTTTTCGTCCCCAATGTTTCCTCTCCTTGAGGGTTTTCATCCTCAAGAGTGAATCTCTAAGGGTTTTCGTCCTTAGAAGATTATTGATGCAAGCTCAAAGCTCAACATACAAAATCAGATTTTATAAAATAGCCAAAAGATGATCTCTACAAGCAAGTCGACTTGCTTTTATAGAAGTAATGGGCCAAATGGCCACCCTCAACTCCCAATCAGATTTTATCTCCTTCATTTAATGTTTTTCCCACTTTATTCCATCTCCTAAGGAGGTCACATTTTCCATAGGATAAATAAACATTATCAAATGCCTTTTTTCCTTTTCTAATTTTATTTTATCATTAAGTCTATAATAACTTACTATAAGTGCCTTTATAATTTTTTCTTTTTTCTTTTATATGCACTTTATAATAACTTATTATGACTTAAGTTCCCCTTGTGTTCATTCCTTAGCCGTCGGGGAGACAAAATGGGCTAAGGGTCTTCGACCGAGAAGGGGATATTACATTCCAACAAAGAGCTCAAGGATGTTGTTTCAAATGTTGAGTCCGATTTTTGAGGTGGAAATTGTCCTCTTCTTTTTGTAATATTGACAATTCTTGGTGTATTTAAATTTGAGGTTAATCATATGAATATCGAGATATTGTCAATTGATCATCCACATGGTTTTATTTCAGCGTATTTAACTTTTTGTCTCAAATTGAAATGGTTTTATTAAATTATGTATAATTTATAATTTTAATGTATTTGATATTTATGACTTCAGCTTATTTAAATCTCAAATGGTTTTACTTCGCTTATTTAAGTCTCAAATGGTTTTATTTTAGTTTATTTATATAGTTTCATCACTATATTTTTTATTTTAAACATTTATATTTTTTTAGTTAGTCGTCCCCAAAATTTGGAATTCTTTTGCCATCCCGGAAACCCCATCCCGCCGTCTTGGAGTCTTAAGTAACTATGACCTTGTTCTTCACCAATGCTTGGCAGCTAAATCAAGGTTCAATATGGTTGATAATAGATATATCAGATTATGCACTTTATGTTGGAGAAAAGAATCTGCTGGTCAATGTACTGCAAATACCTTCTAGGGATAGTTACTGAGAATGAAATCGATATATTTTTATCACCCTCCATGCTTAGTGAGGTCATCTTTTAGAAAGCATTTGGATGATCAAAGATTGCTTGAAATGATTTGGCATACAGTCTGGTTGCCTTCCATTGGTTTCCTTTAGACAAAATGTAAAGCAACTTTTAATGAGAACAGTTCCCCACTCAAGGGAGATGAGGCTTAACATGCAGGATTTGGTAATTCTTGTAAAATCCAAACTTTCTTGCTTTCAGAAAGATATTGATTCTTTGCCTCTCGGGCACATGCTAAGATGTTAACTTCTCTAGAATTTATAAGGCGAGATTTCCCTTGTAAGTCTGATCTTCAGCTGATGTCATTATCGTGTTTGTTGACATAATAGAAGATGCATTTCTCCGGAAAAAAGGTAAACCATAAAACCTATATGCTTGCCCATACTGTAAAACAATTGAAAGAAAGCCACAATGCCTTTTGTTTATGGTATGTAGGGATTTTTCTGGCAGACAAATCAGGAAAAATAAAATCCAATAGCAGGTTTAACAAGAAGATTTATGATGATAATATAATATAATAATTGAGATGACGGTGTACAAGGAGCAAGGCTAATACTTCTAAACACATGAAAACTTAATTAAATATATTCTCTAAATGAATTTGAATACATTGAGTTAAATGGGGTTCAAAAAGACAACAAAAATCCCTCTTGCATTGATATTATCTTCTTCTCTTACTAGATTTATTCAACTCTCCCAAACAGAATCACTCTACTCTTAACTGTTTTTGTGATAAAGGGGACGCTCTCTGGTGGTTAATCAACTTCTCCAAGCACTTGAAATTAAACCCACGGGTATTAGTATTGGATATGAAGACAGATTCAAAGGAGATTAAACCCACAAGTATTGATACAAAGCATAGCAAGCTGATCCAAATCAAATCTAGTTAAACCAATAATTTCCCAAGGACCTACAGGCTATAAAACTCACCCAAAGAAAATATCAGCCATTCCCACTGATTTTTCAACATATTTAGTAAAAACACCACTGGTCTTTGGTATCGAATTAGCATTTATCAAATGCATCAATGGCCTCCAACTTCTTTTGTATTAGATATACATTCTAAAAACCTTTCGGATGAAAGGAGTTATCCAACTCCTTATAACTTGTCAGCACTGATGTTTGACACTCGAAACTCCCAATGTTAATTCAACTTTTCCCAAATGGAAAGTAACAGGAAGTCAGGTTAACTCGCAGGAGACTTGATTTGATAGTTTCCTCTGCAATTGAGAGGGGCTGCAGCCTCCTATGATTAACAATTTTTGGGATTTTTATTCACTTTTTCCAAAAATAAGAACGGGCCAGGAAATTGGTGAAACTAGATAAGGCTGAAAAATGGGAAACGGCTAGGAAACTCAAAGGCAAAATGGAAAGGCCGAGACTTGCTCAAGAAACCAAAGAAAAGTGTCTCAATGAAGCCCTTGTTCGCCCTCAAGCTACGGTCCAACCCGTTAACTTTGGGAAAAAGCTGCAAGACTCAAAGTTCTTCTTGACCGCTATCAATTGTGCATTCATGACCCGCAGGTCACCTCCAAAGCCCGTTGACACAATTCAACCAAGGCTCAAGATGAATGTACAATTTAATACTGACAATGTGAAAATAAATCGTTAATTCAACCAAACAGGAGTGTGATTTGATTGAAGCAAACCAATTATATTCACCTATAATGCCGTATGCAATAACAACTTATAGTAATACATGCAATTGAAACCCCATATACATTAGCAAAAGTAGAAGCGAGCAAAACCAGGAAGGAAACAAGAAGCTTGCAGGATCAAAATTGGGAAGAGAGAGAGAAGACCACTTTTTGATTAAATTTCATGTCTTTTATACAAATCTCTCACGACGGTAACTATAACTTATGACTACCAGTAAATACCTTATAACTAACTTACAAGCTACTGTCCTCTTTTGCCTCAAATATAAATAATAAATTAATTCATTAGCTAAACTCACATTACTTTCCACCTTTTAAACCTCCAACCTATCTGCACACTTTGTTGATTTTGAGTTTAATGAAAAATAGAAAATTGGGAAGAAAAGGAATCCTTTATTTCCACAAATTCCCCATTTTCCGTATTTTCACCAATTACCCAGTTTCCCCAAAGAGAAGCCAATACTAAGCTATTTTTAAGAAAATAAGAAAATGAGAGGGATAATTACCTCTCTTCCATTCCACATTTCCAAGCAAATTCTCATTTTCCAAAGAATGCCAGGCACTTTGGAATTTTTGTTGCATGCTACTTAGGCTGCGGTCCCATGCAAAGGGAAAGCTAAATTTTTGAGCAGGTGAGGGAGAGAAAAAATAGGATATTTTAGCATTAATAGGGTCCCATGAATTTTTATTTTTCTGTGCAGAGACAAAATAGGAGTCTTTAGCACTAATAGAAGTATGGTCCCATGAATCCCAAATATATTACTGCTGAGATATTTTAGGAATTTTGTTGGGTATTAACAGCAGCAATATTTTTTTTAAACATGGGACCACATTTCCCATACAAATAGGAGCAGTAGCCCCCAGCATGGGACCGCCCTCTTACTCCATTTGTCTGCAAAAAAACCAATTTTTGAGTATTTTCTGGACTTGGAAAACTGTCTGATTCTTCCTCTTTAGAACATGTGCTTAGGGCCTATTGGATTAATCATTAAAATAACAACTCTGCATATAATGGCCCATTGTGCCTGCAATGGGCACAAATGGGTGTCAACCCATGTTTTTCCAAGGGTGAAAATTGGTGTTAACAATTTTAAAATATCTCAGTTGAATTCATATGCAAGGAGTTTGCAGAAAATAGCAAAGCTAAATAGTAGCTACATGCATTCAAGAAAATTGATATTGTACCATATGATTGTCAACAAGAGTTCTACCTTTGTTATGAGAGAAAACGTATGTAGCTGTAGAGCTAAGAGCAAGATGACTAAAAACATTAAATACTGTAATGTGTGGGCCACCTGTTAACATGAACGAATCAGGTTGAAAAAGGTTATAGAACTTGACATGTGGCTTTAACTTGGAAAAGTCAGATCAAGTTTCATGACACTAATGTTTCAGACAACTTCCTTTCATACTCTATTTCACAAGCCACATATCTCAAACTATGCACAAGGCTGACAACGAGGAATATTCTAATCAACCATGTTAAAACAATTTTGCATTTTTCCTGCATGACGTAAAATTGTGTTCAATGGTTCAATGAGTTGTCCATGCTAAATTTGCACCAACGGACTTCACTGTGCAAATTGTATTTCTATTTTTTGGTCAGCATGAATTTAATTCATTGTGGCAGTGAAATGGACGGTGGAGACACTTCTTTTTGGTTCCAACTACAGTATATCCATTACCATACCAAGCAAGAATGTTAACTTCAGACAAGATGATTTAGACTATATTTTAAAAAGTGTTACTATGAGATCAAGATGCTTATAGCATGAGAATGCAGGTTAAAATTTAGACATATAAGCATCATAAATGCCTATTCTAGATTAATGATTCTTTTGTTTTTGAATGATAAACAAATAACTTTCTCCTTGACATGTGTTGTTCCTTTAGGCAAATAACCTCCTATTAAGCTATGATGATTTGCTGATTTGTTTACAAGATGTGCATGATTTCTTTGAGAATTATGATTGCTTTCATTCAAGATTGAATGTTCACAAAATGAAAAAATTATAAATGATGTATGTGCGAGACAGATTTGATACTTCAGCTTTCTGCCACAGGGCACTTTCTCAGATTTTTCTTAACAGCACTATTGAGAAAACATATTGCTTTCTCAATTTTGCATTCTTTCTTAGGGTGCTGAATAAATATCAAATGTCTGTGGCTATCACCATTAAAAGAAAAGGTTGCTTCAAGAAAAGGAATATCAAATGTGTTAAGGGTGTTATCTTGCAAGACAGAATTTCTGCATGATTAATGCTACCGTACCAAACTGGCAAACACAAAGAGTCCATGCAATGATGTCCAGAAGACGTGCCTTCTTGTGCATATGCACTTGTCAAACCAAAAGAGTAATAGAGGGGGAAAAGGGCTTCCAATTCTCTTATTGTTGGCTTTTTCAAAACTTTCTCAGCACATGGAGATAAATCAGAGTATGGCAGACACAGTGAGGATTCATTGTATTTGTATTTAAAGGGTAAAATTTTTGAGCAAAATGTCATTGTTGAGGAGCAATTTTTTTCATTAAACATTTATGAAGTGTAAAATCACAAAATTTTAGCAGGTCGGGGGCAAAATTCAAGCTTGTATATATGTGCATGCATGAAAGTACAAAATGATAAAAATTAATAAAGAATGCATATATCATGTACATCTGGCTGTGGTTTAGTGGTGAAGTGAAGCCAAGACGGGCCAAACCTGGTGGGCTTGCTCCCTGATCAATGCAGGGAAAAAAATATTATTGAAAACTAGAAATTGAAAAAAAGGATGTTTACTAACTAAAATAAAGAATGTGTACATCTGTCCCCCTCTATCTAGATGGGGAGAGAGGGATAGAGGGCAGTCCACTCCCCTATCCATATATAGGTCGACGGTATATCATCATTAGTCTACGGTATCATATCATCTTTAGTCCCGCATATCATATCTCCAGTCAGTCTTTCGTCCATATCTAGAGATAGTTAAGATCTGCTTCGCCAGTTCGCCCTATCTATATAGCTGATTAAATAGATAGTCTACTGCCCTGCCCCAGGAAGAATATATCTATATCGGACAGCATGCTTGGTTTGGGTAGTCGATCCCCATCAAATCTGTTCTGTTCCCCCGCCATATATAGATAGGGGCAGATAATTGGTTGGGTTGATCTTAAGGTAGGTCTCATCTGCCTAATGGGATGGTATTGACTGGTAAATCACCAGGTTCAAATCCTTAGGACACATGTTAATTTTAAGTGTTGAATATGGGTAAGATATGGCATCCAACTCTGGGTGCGGAGTACCCCAACCGATGAGGCCAAAAAGAGGAGAGATACCCATCGGTTGTGGCATTGAAGCCAAAGGATAATCCTAAATGGAAATTTACCAATCAAAAGGCAAAAAGAAATGGGCATATCCTGCTCACGGGAGTATGCAACTACATCCTGCTTGCAAATTAAACCAGAAATCACATGGTGCTATCAGTTTGTTCTCCAAAACTAACACAACAAAAAGAAGTGCAATTCTCTGAGGAAGAAATAGACGAAAAAGAAAATCCCAAAAGTCGTGTTCTAGCAAGCGCATCTCCTATCATTCAATCACAACAATAATCAGGCGACAGAAAAATGCAAAACTCAATCTTCTTATCACATCAAACCAGCACACGCCCCCAATCTACCCCTCCAAAGAAACCCAATTAAAATTAATTAATTAATTGAAAAACACAACACTATTCAGATGATATTTAAAATGCAAAATTCAATCTTCTTATAGCACCAAACCAACCCACACCCACTCCAAAATCAAAACCCAATAAAATTAATTACTTAAACAATTTAGCATCATTCAATTTCTTCCAAAATAGATCAAGAAAAAAAATGAAACAGAAATAGAGGGCAAGCAACGAAAAATTGATACGTACCATGATGTCCATGTGCAGCCAATCTGCACCATTTTCCATCATATACTTGGCCTCAGACGCCAGATTTGCAAAGTCCGATGACAACATTGATGGGGCAATCTTTGGGGTAACCCTAATCTCTGCATTCCCTCCCATTCTATATTCAATTCCTTCAGAAATCATCACACCCGGATATCAGGAAATTATACGAACATGAGGCCTAATGCTTTGGAAAATTACTACTTCTTTGAAAATAAAATAAAAAAGTGGCACCCTCACCTACCTTATTGCTGATTTTTGTGGTGACGAGCCGCCTGGTCAAATGGCAGCAATTCTCTGGGCCCTTTGATGAGAATTGAGAATACGAGTGCTTTGATTTGAAATTCCAAAGCCAACTTCAACAGAAAAAATATTTGACCTTTAAACATGTTTGTCTAAGCTTTGTTGGCAGTTTGAATCCCGTCTCCTTCACCTCTATACCATTTTTTTATTTCTTTTCTTTTTTCAAATTTATTTATCTTCGAGGTAATAAGCATTTTTGTGGATGAATGGTAATTTTGAGGGTTTTATTGGGGCCATGGACAAAAGATAAACATGCATAGTTTATGATTAACAATCGCATGCATGTGGTGTCATGGAGATGTCGATAAGGGGAGTTATGAGTGGAAGTCAAGAGAAGATAATGTGGAAAGGAAACTACGCGTAGGGGAGAGGTAAGAACAACATTACCGCGTGTGTGAAGTTCGATAGTTGGTGATGCGATGTAAAGCAATAAGTCGCTTTTCTTTTCTAGTTTTGAAATATGGCCCCGAGAGACATTTTAGAGTATCTTTGGAATGAGATAGTTTGACTTTTGGTTTCCTAGGCTCGGCCTAGTTTGTTTGTGGTTTTGGGGCGTGCTCTCATACCGCCTGTTTTTTTGTTGAAAGTTATCTTGTATCTTATTGCATTAATATAATATAAGATCTTTTTCATCAAAAAAAAAAGAAAGGGGTTAAATGTCGAGGTCATTAATGGAACAAACAAAGGAGATTGCTTTGAAAGGAAGGCCTTGTCGCTTTATAGATCCAATATCTATTTTGCTCTAGGCAATGTTGGGCCTCGAGCCCCGTGGATTACCAAAGCGCACACCATTTTTAGAGGGAATTTTTTGTGGTTGCCTCCTGAAATAGGTGGGAGAGGAACATGGCCTCGGAAGTCGCGAAAGCATAACCTTTTGGTCTTTATAAATATGAATATTTGCCTGCAATTGATATTGAGGAATGAGAACCAACTATTTCTTTTAGAGGCACAAATGCATTTGCTTTGGACAT
Source organism: Taxus wallichiana var. yunnanensis (assembly GCA_018340775.1). Taxonomy (NCBI): domain Eukaryota; kingdom Viridiplantae; phylum Streptophyta; class Pinopsida; order Cupressales; family Taxaceae; genus Taxus; species Taxus wallichiana. The sequence continues at coordinate 433,068,164 of CM031244.1, read as the reverse complement.
GATGACCTATCATTACAAAGCAAATGCATTTTTTAAAGGGGCATTCAACTAATGGCATACTCGTAGACACTAAATCACGCACTTTGGGTATCTATTTAGTCTTGATCACATACTACTATTCATATGATTCCTAAGTAAGAAAAGTACTAATTAACCCATGTCTTTGGCCATCTTTGCTTGTTTTCTATCGCTTTTGTTGATCTTACACTCCTTCTAGCCTAGTTTGTCTTTTTACACTTTGACATTTCTCACTCCTGGACACTCGGCTCCCAACCAGACGCGCCACCAGGTGCCCCCATCCCCTCTGGGCGCCCTTGACCTCTTTATACTTTGCTCACATCTTTTGGGTCCTTTCTAGTCGTTTGGGCATCTTATATTTTTGTAGTCAACCTTTTCGGGTTAATTATGAAATTCAAGCAAGGGAATCATATAAATATAAAGTTATGTGGCAATAATAAAGGACCAAACACTAAGCATTAGCTATCACCACCTAAGGTTGCATCCAAAGGCCATTATCAAGAACATTCAAGCATCCACACAAGGGCAAGGGACTGCATTATTCTACATACACTTCATAGGAGGGGAAGTTCATTCTTTCATGCACACATCTATCTACATTTTTACATCTAGTTATTGCTTGTTATCAAGTGCGACACACACAAGAGCCACCTAGGGCACAATCTCTTCACACACACATAGAACTACATTGGGTCTGAAATGTAGTGCAATGCTCAGTCATAAGATCACTCATTTACATTGAGGACAGTTTGACCCCTCATTTGCATTCTTTTCTTTTTGGGATTTGATGCACTCTTGAGGGTTTTGCATGCCATTCTTTATTTATTGTAGTTATCAGTGACATCATGATCATTGTGTGACATACTAGTGATAAGAAGTGAAGGACAACGAACACCTCGACCATTCAAAGATGGTTTTAGAGCTTTTGGCGGTCATAGGTGCCCATAATAGGTCTATAGCCCCGTAGGTGCCCCTTGACCACTCTAGGAGCCCCATTCGCATATTCTCCCATCTTTACATTTTTTGGGTTTCATTACGACACCGCACTTCGGATTTTCATTTCGTCACTTCATAGCTTTAGGATTAATCACGAAACAAATAAGTCATTTTATCTCCTCATTTGCACTTAGGGTTTTAAATTTTAATTACTTATTTGCTTGGGTCTATTTTGTACTTAATTGCTTATTCATTTACTGCTACATTACAATCATATTTAGGCATTTGTAAATCCTATATTTGCTTAATCATTTTGGTGAACCCATATATTAGAACTCATTTCCCTAGGATCCACTAAACCCTAATGGCTAAAAGTAGTTCTTCTTCTCCAAGGCAAGCCATGTGTCATGAGAGTGTCAATGTTATTCCTGATGAGGTTATTGATGCTGAACTTAACGCTCTTTATCACAGTCCTCATGTTGATGATAAGCTTCAAAAACACCTTATGGCCATTAAATGCAATATTCCTACTAGTTTTGACCATTCTTCTTTTGGCATCATTTCTCCATAAGACAAATTTTTGGGTTGTACTCCTTGTTATTTCATGGGCTCTAGGAATACTCTACCTTCTTCTATTTTTGCTAAAACTCTTGATGATGTTATCATTGATTATATGTTTGGTCTTGATGCAAATATACATACGAATAATGTTAGTTCTCATAATAATCAAGATGAGTGTAAGGTTATATCTCATGCTTCTCCTATTTTTAAAAATTCTTCTAATGATTGTCACAATACATATTTCGATAGTTCTTCTCTTGCTTCTTGTATATGTTGATGATTCATTCGATGAAATACTTGCATGTGAAACTCTATCTACTAGCGACGATGATTCTATTAGTGAGCATGTTGTATCTCTTGATTATGTTGAATGTGAATTTTCTACTCCGCTTTCATCTCTTTCTAAGGTTGTCTCTACTAGCATGCATGATGATTCTCCTCCTTCTATTGTGTCACTTTTATCACTTCTTTTGAAGTTACTCCTAATGTTCCTCTCAATGTTCCATCTTCATCTCCACCTATTTCTTCTTCTTCTTCTCTAGAAGTTATTCCTATTGCTTCTTCTATTCCCCCTAGTATACCATCTTTCACTTCTTCTGCACCTACCTCTAGTGTGCCTATCACATCTTCATCCTCCACTTCCTCTTCTCACGTTCCCATGATCACTCATAATGGAAAATTGCAACCTCTCAATGTGCCTCTCACATCTCCCACCATTCCTTCACATGACATTTTATCACTCATGCATGTTGTTAGACAATTACAATCTCAAGTCCAATCTCTCACTCTTGAAAGCAAGGCCTATTATGTGTCTATTGATAATAATTATCTTCATGGCAATCCCATCCCAAATAAAATTTACAATTCAACATTTCCTAAGGATTTCATCATGCCTACATCCTCCCACTTTTATGGTACCGATAATCCATATCTACATCTCAAGCATTATCGTTTAGCTATGACATCCTACTCAAATGACCGACTATTGCTCAAAGCTTTTTATTATAGTTTAGTAGGTGAAGTTCTTCAATGGTACACTCATCTACCTTTTGGATCCATCAACACATATTATGACATGGAAGATGTTTTTCTCAGATGTTTTATGCTCAACAATGGTCCTAGAGTCACACATGATCGCCTACCTAGCTTACATCAAGGCAAGACAGAGACCATTCTCAATTATATTTTACGATTTAATTCATGCATGCATCATCTAGTGTTTCAAATGTTGATATGGAAAAACAAATTATCTTTTGTCGAGGCTTGATCCTATGCTTTAAAAGAACACAAATATGGCACATGCGACTCATTCACACTCTTATGTTATAAGGTCATCAATCTAGAACAAGATCTAATTGCTACACATGTTATAGATATTCCTTTTACTTCTTCATCTTTTGCATCGCTTTCTCATTCTTCATCACTTCCATATGTCAAGTGTCATCCAAGGTCTTTGTCTCCTCCACCTCACAAGCATATTCCTTCTCCTCCATCGCATAAGCATCCTCCATCTCCACCACCGCGTCGCCTCTACACCTAAGTCTTTGCCATCTCCTACTCGAGAGTCATTTGATTTCTTACATTTTGCTAGGCCTCATGATGTGTTGTGTGCTTTACTTGATAAGCACTTAATCCGCTTACCTTCTAATCAACATTATCTCGAGCATTGCTTGCATCGTCAAAGACGATAGTCCTTATTGCAATTATCATCACATCAACAGTCATCGTGACAATGATTGTTACACCCTACATGATAAATTACAACAATTAGAAAATAGGGGTGTCATTGTTTTTAACTCTCGCTCTCATGAGCGGTTTGTCTCTAATTCCACGCAAGTGTGTTGTTACTCCAGTTCATTTAGCACCTTCACCCGCTTCTAAGGTCATTATTCGTCCACCACCTCAGGTCATTATTCATGCATGGCCTCCAACTCACTCATCCATCGTTGCACCATCTCATCTGCCACATAATGCTCCTACCACACATTGGCTTCCTAAGACATTGGCATTTGTGGTTCCCACCACCGCATCTATGTTATAAACATGAACCTCACACACTACACACTACACACTACACACTACCCACTACATATAATACATTTTACACATCACGAGTTTTCACACCTCTTTCTCGCAACGTCTATCACATATTATGCACACTATTCACTCTACACATTCATGATACATCTTTCTCTTTGCATCTCATTCCTACATGTTGCATTCATGACCTGACTGACACTCTAGTTCCGCGGTTCATACTCGACTGCTAAGTGTTTCAACTTAAATGAACCTCACCTCACTCACTCACGCATTCTCTACACTTTATGTTATTACGATCACATCTTTCTAAAGACACAATTCAAACCATTTCCCGATGGTGCACTCTTGCTCCATGGTTCATTCTCAATTGTTAAGGGGCATGTATAAATGAACCTCAGCATCAATCATACGCATTCACATTTTCTCATATGGCATGTGGCTCCTATTACGCTCACATTGCATTCCATTTCGTCTCATCCACAACATACTACATATCTCGGTCGCATTTACTCTTGCTTACTTATGCTTACATACACACTTTTTACACATGTTAGTCGATACTTTTGTATGTCATTATCTTTATGATACACACATGTGCATTCACTTGATTTCTATTTGTGATTGCAAATTCTACGATCGATGCACACAAAGATGGATGTTTGGCACAATACCTCTTACCACTAGTCCCACAACGATTCTTGGGGGCATCCACTTTCATACACACTACAGGTGTTATTGTTTCATTTTTCATGGCACATTACTATACTTGATATTATACAAGATTTGACATACTTTTTATCTTTCTTACATGGTAACAGATGCTTCATGTGAAGCATTTGTTTTGCAGTCTATTCACTACCATGGTTATATGTTACATTGTTTGGCATTGTCTCTTTGCTTGTTATCGCCTATCATTGTTTACGGGCTTTGTCCTTTGTCTTGTGTGCACAATTTCTATTTTTTGGCCATATCACGGCCTTACGTGTCTTACGACATCGTGAGTGATGTCCCATGTTTGAAACTTGTTTTTCATGGTTTACATTATCTTCTTACATATTGTCTTCTTGCGTGTTAGCTTATACATTGTCTTCTTGTCTGCTAGCTTACACATTGTCTTTTACATGTGTGTTTATCTTGCTCATACTAACACTAGTCTCTTAGCCACTTTTTTTTATGTGTCTTGGTTTCTACCAAGCACACTCCCTCCCCTACAAGGCATCAATTTCATCATAGCGGTCGATCCTCCTTTGGGCTCATACTCCTCGGTGACGCGCATGCACCCCGAATGAGGGGGCATCATTTGGGCGAATCAATCACCCCATACAATAGTTCACAATCATCACACAACATAGTTCAGTACCGGTATAACACAACCATCGGATCCTCGAGACAAAGCTTATAATCTGACTTGGGTCCTCAACACAACACAAACACGAGCACATGCACAAAACACACCATTTTGAAACATGTAATGGTGTTCTACATTTGGGAAAGTATTAAAGGGTGGAGGATGACACCAGACTTTTCTCCCCACACTTCTTATGTTCTTGCGAGATTGCCCAAAAAAACTCAAGACAGCAGAAGTGCAACTCGCATGAAATCACCTAAAACACTTATTCTTCGACATCATCTTCAAGATCCTTTCTACACTCTTTACTCATCATGATTAGGTGCACATGTTCCTTTTCACATTTTACATTTTTTCTTACACACTTTTTACATTTTGATCATATACACGTGTATTTGACTACTTGTTTGTTCTTCTCTTTTGCAGCTCGTCCTTATGGGAAGCATAGTCACATCATCATCATTCACACATCAATCACACTCAACACATCAAAAATAGGTACAATCGCACATCTACACATACACTCTCGTCCTAGGGTCATCATCATCATCATCACTTATTTTTCACTTCCTCTTCTCTAGTTTCCACGCTTCACATTTTGTTATCACTCCACGCTTTTCCTTGTCTCTCGGCACACTTTTCACCATCGATCTACATGGTTATTAGGTACGCATCTCTTATCTACTTTATGTTATCAAGCATTCACTCAAAAACATAAAATGGGGGCAAATGTAGACACTAAATCATGCACTTTGGGTATCTATTTAATCTTGATCACATACTATTATTCATATGATTCATAAGTAAGAAAAGTACTAATTAACCCATGTTTTTATCATCTTTGCTTGTTTTTATTGCTTATTTTTATTGCTTATGTTGATCTTACACTCCTTCTAGCCCAGTATGTCTTTTTACACTTCAACATTTCTCACTCACTTGGACACCAACGCTCAACTAAGACGCCAAAGACTAAGCACCCAACCATCCCCTCTGGGCGCCCTAACCTCTTTGTACTTTGCTTTCACATCTTTTGGGTCCTTTCTAGTCATTTAGGCATCTTATATTTTTCGTAAACGTTTTTTCGGGTTAATTATGAAATTCAAGAAAGAGAATCATATAAATATAAAGTTATGTGGCAATAATAAAGGACCAAGCACTAAGCATTAGCTATCACCACCTAAGGTTGCATCCAAAGGCCATTGTCAAGAGGATTCAATTATACATCTAGCATCCACACAAGGGAAAGGTACAATATTATTATACATACACTTAATAGGAGGGGAAGTTCAATCTTTAATGCACACATCTATCTACATTTTCTACATTTAGTTATTGCTCATTATCAAGAATGATGCGCACAAGAGCCACACAGGCACAATCTCTTTGCACACACATAAAACTACATTGGGTTTGAAATGTAGTGCAACGCTCAATCGTAAGATCACTCATTTGATAGTTGAGGACAATCCAACCCCTCATTTGCATTATTTTTCTTTTTGGGATTTGATGCACTCTTGAGGGTTTTACGGGTCAATTTTTTATTCCAGTTATCAAGACTTGGTGATCATTGTGTGATATACTAGCAAACAATAAGTGAAGGAAAACAAACACCTTATGACCATTCAAAGATGGTTTTATGAGAGTTTTTGGCAGTCACAGGTGCCCATAACTAGTCTCAGAGCCCCCATAGCAACCCTCGACCCACTCCGTGCCCCAATCAAGCATATTCCTCCATCTCTACATTTTTCTGGGTTTCATTGCAGCAGCTTTACACTTCAGATTTTCAAGTTCATCACTTCAAAGCTTAACCCAGATTAATTACGAAACAACTAAGTCATTTTATCTCCTCATTTGCACTTAGGGTTTTAAATCTTAATTGCTTATTTTCTTGGTCTATTTTGTACTTAATTGCTTATTCATTTACTACTACATTGCAATTAGATTTAGGCATTTATAAATCCTATATTTGCTTAATCACATACATGGGAATGAATGCCTACAAACGTTTGATATCTTGCGAGTTTTTCACGATGGACATCCTTAAGGCGATGTTGGCGTTTACTAGTGTTATTATTGTCAAGGTTTGAACATGCAACCCGATGCCACTCTTATTACTTTCTCATTTCTCATTTAAACTCGCACATGTGTTCAACATCCTCTTGACGATCATTATCTTTACAATCTTAAACCACCACCGACTAATGGTTTGTCATGCAAGATGGAAGAATAAGAAGATTTAGTAGTCGAGATTTATACTTCTTCCATTTAACATGGCATTTCTTTCTCTCATTTATGTCACAACCGTAACGAGGGATGCTCACACAAAAACATGGTAACTAAAAAGGTACAAACTACATCTATAATGAAGGGCACATGGCAAAAGTTGGTGACGTTGAGTCCAACGGTCCATATCGTGTACACCCTCATTCTTCTTCCACAATAAATGACAAAAATGGATTGATTATTATTGTGCATATTCATGATACTAGTTGTCATTTAGACATGGGAGCTCAAATCCCGTGGAGTTATTTCCAATATGGTACTTCAAATTGATTGTCACATGACTAATTTTGATGCGGGGTCTCAAATCGTACAAACATGTTTTTTCATACCAAAATCATATCCCTATAATTTCTTTAAGAGGAGTGTTTTATCAACTTCTTTGGATACGTAAGAACATAACAAGCTCAAGGACTCATTTTTGCATCTTAATTTTTCTAAATTTGGTGAAGAAATAAGTGACAACTTATCATGACATCTACCATCGATGACGACACATTTGTTAGTGAAAGGATCGAGAATTTGTGCCTTCCATTGTATTTCTAACAAATCCTCTCACATGTGGCATGAGGTGGGCACAATGCCAAAGTAGATTCAAAAGGGATCTAATAAGTGAAGCTAAGGGAGATGGTTGACCTATTTGAAATCCCCCAACAATGCAAATCTCTTCACCATCTCTTGAACACCATGCAAACACATAATCCTTGAGAGATTATGGTTGACCTATTTGAAATCCCCAACAATGCAAATCTCTTCACCATCTCTTGAACACCATGCAAACACATAATCCTTGAGAGATTACATTGACATGTAAACATATAAACAAGAGAACAAAGTGAGGTTATTTAGACATTTTTACACTTAACAATTAAAAGGTTATATTCAAAGTTCGTAAGCAAAAAAAAATTAATTTAATTTAATTTAAAATCTTTCAAACTTCACGAAAAAATACAAATTTCAAAAACACAAAAGACGAAGAGTCAAACACATCAAAACAAAAAAGGTATATAGACATTAAATTAGTTTATATGTCAACAAACAAATAATCAATTGGACCAAAAATGACTTAATCGTTACCATAATTACATCCTCTTAGGATTTAGATTAGAATTAATTCATAACTTCATCGTTACAACCATACATACTAATACTTAATACAAATGATTGTCTTATTTAATACAATGTTTATTGAGTATTAAATATGTCTACACTATCTAAGGTAGTGGAAACATTTCTCTACCTCTTGGTTCATGAAATTATAGGTCATCAAATGTATTGTATATCCTCGGTTTAACGAAGAACTTTCTATCGGTTACTTAGCTTCTAGATCACAATCTGAAGATTGATTTTGATTGTAAATCTAGAAAGAAAGTATGTTTGATTTGAAAAAATCCGAAGCTCAATTTTTTTTTGTAAGAGATTCAAATGTGGGATGAATGTTCTAACTTAATTTTTTCCACATAAATGATCAGGACACTTTTGCTAAAGACACTTCCTCCACACAGTTGTGGCATCAGAGACTTGGTCACATCAATTTTGGATATCTCGACACACTTCACTAGTACAACATGGTGAGAGGTTTTCCATCTCTCAAGAAGGATACAAATAAGTGTCCTAATTGCCTTATAGGAAAACAACATAGAGCCTCATTCCAGAAGAGTACTTATCAAGCTCCAGGTAAGCTTGATTTGGTGCACACCGATCTTTGCGGTCCGATGCAACCTAGTCATTATGGATTTCAATATTTTATGCTTTGTGTTGATGATTATTTGAGAAAATGTGGATTTATTGTCTTCGTACTAAAGATGAAGCTTTCAAGAACTTCAAGAAGTTCAAAGTGGCTATTGAGAATGAGACTGGTCACAAAATCAAATCTCTCCACTCAGATCAAGGGGGAATTCACTAGTAATGAGTTCAAAGCCTTTCTGGAAGCTCATGGGATTCATTGATAGATGCCTCCTCCACATACACCGCAACAAAATGGTGTTGTTGAGAGAAGGAATTGTACTATCATGGAGATGGTGCGTTGCATGATCGATGATTCAGGATTGGTGAAGACATTTTGGGTAGAAGTAGTGAAGACTGCAGTATATCTATTGAACAAAGTGCCCACAATTGCTCTTGATGGAGTAACACCACATGAAGCATGGTCAAAATGGAAGCCATCCATTGCACACCTCAGAGTATTTGGGTGCAAAGCAAGCATGCACATACCCAAGAAGAAGAGAAAGAAGTTGGATATGAAAGCATAAAAATACATCTTTATTGGATATAATGAAGCCACTCTTGGGTGCGAGACTAATGGATCTGAAGACCATGAAAGTCTACACCAACGAGGATGCTAAATTTTTTTGAGAAGAAAGAAGATGGGGTTCCTTCTATGTACTCACCGATGTTCAAAGCTCCCCTATTGTAAAAACAAAAGTTGATGTTCCTACTGATGATGGTAATGATCATGGGGATGATGGTGAAGATTTGAAAGGATGACAACCCATGAGAACAATTCACTGTATTCCTAAGTGGTATACAAATATGATTTGAGATGCAAAAATGGATGGTCCTCCAACTACATCCACTTCTGACAATTGAATCACAAGAGAGCTTGTGAAGAGGTAAATTTCCCTCGATGAGTAGAGTTGTTGAATCTCTTGAGCCATCTAGCATTTATGAAGCCTTGCGTAGTCTAAACATTGGAAAGATGTCATGGATGTTGAGTATTAATTAATGATGAAAAATAACACCTAACATCTTATCGATCTTCCTCTAAGGAAGAATCCCATTAGATGTAGATGGATTTTCAAAACCAAGTACAAAGCAGATGGGAGCATTGGCTAGTACAAAGCAAGACTTTTAGAAAGGGCTATGCTCGAAGGAAGTCACAAAATATGAAGAGACATTTACTCCCACTAATATTAAGACAATCGGGATGATCTTTTCTCTAGCTACACAGTTTGGATGGAAAGCTCACCAGATGGACATGAAATGTGTCTTTCTCAATAGATACTTACAGAAGAATTTGACTTGACTCATTAGAGGGTTTTGTCATACTTGGAAAATAAATAAAGGTATGTAGACTCATCAAATCATTGTATGGTCTTAAACAAGATCCCCGGAGTGGTACATCAAGATTGATGAGCATCTCATTTAACATGGATCGAGAGGAATCCATATGATCCCAATATCTACCTCAAGAAGCAAGGAGGGGAGATTTTCATAGTTGTTGTATATGTCGATGATCTAGTCATCACTAATAGCACAATGAAGATGATCAATGCAACAAAGAAAGATCTGAATCAATCATTTGAAATGACGGATCTTGGGCTCATACAAGACTATCTTGGATTAGAAGTATGGTAGAAGGAGAATCATATATTTGTTTCTCAATTAAAATAAACCAAGAGTGTGCTCGAGAAATTTAGGATGATGGAGTACACACCAATTGCAACACCTATGGAGACAAGACTTTAGTTGTCTCGTACAAATCCATCTCCACTAGTAAATGCAACTCTTTATCGAAATTTGATTAGGAGTCTCATTTACTTGACCTATATTAGACCAGATATCAACTTTGTAGTTAGATATCTTTCATGGTTCATGCAAGAACCCAAAGTTTTTCATTGGAAAGTAGCAAGGCGAATCTTGAGATATCTCAAGGGCACTATGGATTTTGGTCTAGAGTACAAGAAGAATGATCAGTTCTTTTGACTAGATATTTAGATTTAGATCATGCAGGTAATATTGATGATAGAAAATCCACTTCTAGATTTTTATTCTTTTTGGGATTTGGTCCAATATCATGGGAAATAAGAAACAAAAATTTGTTTCTCAATCTACCACGAAGTCGAATATCATGATGCGATGGATTTGATCCAAAACTTATGGGTTTTGGAATTAAAGGACAAAATAACAATTGTGCCAGATGTAAATAGAAAAACTATCTCTGAAAAGAGATGTATATTGCTCAGAAAATTGTGCTTATAATAGCCATCTCTGCAAAGAGATGTCTGTCTTTCCCCATGGGTTACATCTACTTATATAATACTCTTAGAAATATGAAGAGACATCTAGAAGAATGTGGAAGGTCACTAATATTGAGGGATACAGTGATTCATCTTCTCGTGAATTACATATGCGTAAATTTCACAAAATTACTATTTTGCAAAATTATTATTTTTAGAAATTACTATTTTTAGACAATATTACAAAAATTCCAACTTGAGGCTTTTAGAAGTGGATTTGAAGGGCCAAAATTTTCTGAAAAAGTTATGCACCCTTTCACCATATTTTACACATTTGAAGCTTTCCAACACATTTTGAATAGATTCTAATGGAGTTATGGTGCAAAATTTATGACTTTCGGAAGTTGCCCCACTAGAAATGCCACCGGCTTGTTGTTTGGATCGGAATTGTTCAGTGAAGTGATATGGCTATGCCACATACTTGAGGGACTTGGAATACCATATGAGAAATATACCACCTTGTATGTTGACAACGAAGGTGTTTTGAAACTTATTCGCAATCCAATATTTTACGAGAGAATGAAGCACATTGAGGTGCATGTACATTTCATTCCCAAACGTGTTTTGAAACACAACATTTAGCTTCAGTTTTCCTAATGTGTGAAAAGAGCAGATATATTCACAAAGTCACTTGACATGACAAATTTTGAGATGTTCGAGAGAGTTCCTCTCCTCTTATCTTAAGGCAATGTAAGGGAGAGTATTAGGTAAAACCTATTATATATAGGTAATTTTACATTGTTTACTTAATACCATAGGTAGATTTGTTTTACTTAGGTAATTAGTTAATTACATGGTTGTGTGGTTATATTGTTATAACCATTATTATTTGTCATATTTTTTATTTAATCTCGTATGGTTTTGGTTGCACCTGTGTAACCAATTATTGTTTTGTAGAATCGCAGTCTAATACCTATAAGTATTGCAACATTCCATTGCTTTGTAACTTGATTGCATATCAATAAACTTATCAAGCTTCTCGGTCCCTATTCCTCATTCATAACCAAGATATGTGCATCTTACTTGCATTGTTATCACTTTACATTACACATGTTGTTTATCACTTTGGTTTGATAGATAACATGCTTTATTTCTTTACACACATGCATTCACTTAGTATATTGAGTTAGATGTAGGACACACAGATCGATACATGCTTATAGGAGCACTTATGTTTACTTACATTATTATCATTTGGGGGCAATCCCTCCATATTTTATAGGTGTTATTGTTCTATTATAGTTCATTTGCACTTCCTCATTTACGATCAATTATATACATTATGTACTTGTTACTTATTAGACTAATAAGACTAACACATGTCTCTCATGCAACATTGAGATATGTTGTTCACATATCTCACCTATGTTGGTTACTACATCATATTATCATTTTTGACACTCTTGTTTTTATAGACACTCAAATTTGGTAATTTGCACTTTGGCAACCCTTGATTTGACTATGCACTCTTGTTATGATAAATACAACTTCTCCATTCTTGTTTAGCACTTTCCGAGGTCCATTGTTTAGCTTGTTTATCCTTGCACACTAACATGTCGACACATCCTAAGAATACATTGCAAAAACCAATAAAATGATCCAAAAATGGATCTGGAAGTGCCCAATTTATGTTATTCTATATGTAACTTGTAAATATCCCCTCTCATGTAAATTGTAATGTATAAATGGTTGAGTCATTATGAGGGTGATTTGGAAAGATTTCAATGACAAGGCCATAAAGTTTTGTTCTAAGAAGGAAATTTTGATGGTAGTTATGTGACAATTATGTGACAGTTACCAAAAATGTAAATGTGAACAGTTGTAAACATTTACACTTCTTTGAACGGTTCGTTTTGTTTCCTTCTTCCTTCCTAAAAAAGCAACATTAAATACAAGTGAGATAACACGTCCATGGGGGTGAAAGGGTGGCTTTGGGTGAATCCAAGTCTGAGGGTTGTAAACAAGTAAATGTAAATAAGAGAGTTCTGAACCTTTCACGAAGGCCATATAGTGGCAATTAGCTTGTATACATTTTTAGAGAATTGCGTAATGAAAAGGAACAATTGCTCACCCACTGGAGTTTTTCCCAATTGGGTTTCTCTAGGATAATTATTTGTCTCCTTATCTCTTGTTTACTAATTTCTAGTTGGTTGTGTGCTAAAGTTGCAATTTTATATTTAAACTAAAACTATATAAAAAAAGACACTCATTATCACTATACATAAGATTTGTAATAGTTTGTATTTAGTTTATGAATCGATTAGTATCAAAGTAGTTAAAATCAAATTGTCTTTATGTGGTTAATTTATGTTGACATTGTAGCTATATGCCCCTTACCTAGAGAGGTAGTGATCGCAATGAAGGTATCCTTATACCTTTTGAAGCAGATATTACCACAAGAAAGTGGAAGCAAGGAATCTGAAGCATGACTTGTAGTGGTGATGAAGATGCATGTGGAATTGAAGAGGAACATTTCTATAAGCTAGAGGCGGGTATGGAAAGTTTGTAAAAGAATATGGGCAACACTTCCTTGTGTATGGGAACTTTGAATTTATCATGGGATTACTCATGGAGAAGCTTGGTGCCCCAAGGAGGCACTAGGAAATCATAGGCATGACACTCTTGATTATGGGGAAGAAAAACCATATACAACGCATGCTCCTCCTCTATTCTAACCTAACTTAAGATAGAGATTTAGCCATATGATGGAGATGTAAATGCCGATAAACTAGACCATTGGCTAGCCCAATTAGAGGTATATTTCAATTTGCATTAGATTAATGAGAGTTGACATATTTCTTTTGTAAGGTTAAAATTAACCAATCATGCTCTAACTTGGTTTGAAAGTTATGTTCACATGTTGGATATTAAGAAGCTTCCTCCTATTTCTAAGCGGGATGAATTTAAGATGCTAATCAATAAGTAGTTCTATCTTATTTTCTACGAGGAAGAGAGGTCCGTGTATCGGTAATATCTCAAGCAAAAGTAACGCCAAAACGTATAAGTGTACATCAACGAGTTCCAAAAAAGGTTATCCAAATGAGAAAATATGTAGTTGACTAGGATATCTTGATGAAATACATTGGTGGACTCCATAGCCACTTGAGAAGACCAATTCTCTTGGCCAAGCCGATGAACGTAGATGAGGCTTGTTCTCAAGCCCACTACCTAGAGATGGACAAGAAGAAGAGTTTGTCTGCCTCTCAAAGTGCTTCAAACAAACAAAGTGACACCAAAAAAAAGGAAAAAGTGAAATGAGAGAATAATTTTGCTTCCATTTATAAAAAGGATACTAAAGTTCATTATGTTCATTGTGATGTTGACACTCATTCTAAGGATAAATGTTGGAAGCTCCACCTGAAATTACACCCCTTCAAGAACAAGAAGAAGGCAATGGCTGCCCTCCAAGGGGAGAAAGTAGATTGCAATGATGAGGTGGATGAGACAATGTGTTGTACCTTTGTCAATAGAGAGGTATGTTTGGGTAGTAGTAATGGTGTTCAAGAAAATGAACTTGCTAAGCTCTTTCATATTAAAATTCAGTTGAAGAAAACCAAAGTGGATGCTCTTTTTTATACTTGTTCACAAGCAAATTTGATAAGTAAAGAGTTAGTTGATAAGATGAAAATAGAGACTTACCATCATCCAAGCCCTTACTCGTTAGGTTGGGTGAAGAAGGGCGTAGACATCAAGGTTACCAAGAAATGCAAAATCACATTTGGTGTGGTGAAGTGTCTCTGAACCCATACTTGTATATCAAGGATGATGTTGACATGTGATTTTTCATGTGTGCCGAATATGATGACAATGTAAAGGGGATAGAGTCCCTCCTCAATGATGGGTGAGGTTTCCCTTATTGAAAACCAAAATTTTATATACAACTACTATACATTCAAAATTGTACTTAGAGTTTTGGTAAGAAAGGAAGTGGATAAGAAGATGGAAGGAAGAAGAGGTAAAAGGGAAGTGAGAGAGAATGAATGAGGAAGTAAGAAAGGGGTACATGCAATATTAAGCAAATGCAGATCATAAACTTGAATGCACTTTAGAAACCATTAGAGTAAATGAGTGACAATTGAATAAAAGGTGCAAAATCCATAGAGAGAGATCTTTCACATTCATTAAACATAAGAATAACAAATGCTTAAGAAAATAAACAAGTACAAGACACAAAGTTCTCCATAAATGCTCCTTTATTTCTCTTTGCACGAAAACACAAATCATTAGTTCTCTCTTACAAACAATATTTTCTCCTTTCTCCAAAAGTCCCTTACAAATGAGCTCTAACTTCCTTTTATAACCCAAAAGTTGGTTACAAAGTAGTTAGGGTTTCTTATGACATCACATTAGGATTAATTAAGTCACAATAATAAATTAACTTTATTTAAATAAATTAATTCACTTTATTAAAATAAATTTATAATTTGGGTGACTTAAAATAAATTATTTCAAATATCTCAAATAAGTGGGTACATCTAGACCCCACTTAGAAAATGACATCACACACATAAACAAGACATTGGCACATGGATTCAACATTCAACACTTAGTATTAATGCCTTAACCATTGGGCCAAGAGTCTGCCTATCTCGATTGTACGAGAAATAAACTCATTGGTCACCAAGGGAAACCTCAAAAAAATATTGGAAATTTCATTTCGAAAATCTTGGGTCCAAGCATTTTGTTATCTTGAATTTTTTGAACTTCTCAAGTGATTCCATCAAATTTCAACTCTTCAGGGAAGTAGTGAGGTGCAAGGCAAGTCTCACAAAGGACTTGCATTTCCAAAATTCTACTAGGAATTACACATGAAACTCCACCATTATCTCTTCTATGTTGATAAATAAATTTTGGAGATTGACGAGCTTGTCAAGGGAATCGGGATCAAAATTCACCAAGGAAGCATATTGATTCTTGACAAGATCAATCAACTGCTCTCTAAGATACTACACTGAACTCCTTGATTATATTCGATGAGGAAGTTGCAAGGGATCTCATCAATGAATTCCTAAATAGCACACATGATTGATTCTCCTTGTCTTTCACATCATCAAATTGTGCTTGGACATCATCAAGCACCATCTTTCTGAATTTGACAAAATTCAACCATTCAATGTGAAGTCCGTGATGATTGAAATCCAAGATTCCTTCTTGACAAGAGATGAGAAGCCCATTTGTGTGAGTTCTCGATATCAAGATAAATTTTGTCAAGAGTGCTTATTTTGACCCCATGAGACTCTCCAAAATATAGGATTGAATATAGATAAGCATGAACCTTATCATAGATTCTCATGGCTTCATCAATGACTTGTAAATCAAAATGAAAACATTTACTATTTATCTCTTTTGATAGTGCAAGGGTCTCTTAACCTAACACCATCACTACGATAGTAATTTGAACAATAGAAGAGATCATGGTTGATTAAGTGTTTTACATATGCAATTAGTTGTTAATTCTCTTCCTTGAGATGAATGGTTTGAGATTTATACTTCTCCATTCATTGTAGAATAATATCAACTGATTCATGAGCACGGGTCACATCATTTTCGATGGTTGATTTATTGAAAATCAATCTAAAAACTTCATAGTCATAAATAATCATTTCTCTCTTTTCTTTAACTACCACTAATGTTGTTATGTCGGTGTATCGAACTCCATACTCATTGATTGCAACTTTGGCGATGACCTTGCGATTTTTTAGGAGTGCAAGAATTGGTCATTAACACAATATCTTCAAGATCGATCATGATTAGATTTACTATTCTCTTTCTCTGAACTTGATTTCCCTTGGAGGCAAGAGGGAATTTCTTCATCAACTCACCACATAAGATCCTTGCATTTGGTGGGAGTTGCTCTTACATTGGTGGCAAGTTCTCAAATTCAGGATCTGACTGAACAAAATCTTCATGTTGATGATGAAGAGTTGTTACAATGTCTTCACGATGAATGGGGGAAGGTTGCAAAGTATCTTTGGGATGCAAAGGCTCATGCGAATTGGAGATTTGAATCATTGGAACTTGCCTGATCTGATACCACAAATTGCAGAGTGGTGTTTTCAATCAACCCATGAGAATTGGAATTGTTGTGAGTTGACAAATGATGGCTTGATTGTGATATTCTAGAAACATGCTCCTTTCCTCATTTTCTTCTTTCCTTTGCTCAGGTTCACTTGTTGTTGAAGGCTAATCTTGAGCTGATTTTGACTTCCATTGCCTCTTACTTGTTTGTGTGTGGGATGAAGCTTGTGTGGCAGGGTGAGAGGATGATTGAGAACCTTGTGCAATTCTCCTATGACTCTGATTATTTGTCTTCGATCTTCGTATGTATTTTTCTCATTTGTAGTACATTGGGCCAACTCTTTTCATACCAAGAAATGATCCTCTTGATTACTATTGAGTTGTATCATCAAGTGAAATGTCATCTCTTCTAGACCAGTTAGACTTGGGAAGGGGTGATGATGTGATGGAATCATATGCAGGGTCAACCATATCAAGGCCATTATTAGTAACTCCATGTGGGGAATCCTTAAATTTGAATGTGGTTATTTTATTCAGGGTCATTCTAAAGTAGTCATGACGTCGAAACTTGAATTCATTTGCACAACTAGCCCAATAGTCTTCCAATTTTGGACGGTGTTTTTGTTTTGGCGAAAGAATCCTCTCCATGAATCCATAGATATCAAATTCCCATCTCCTTACAAATGGATGTAGTGTCATGACAATCATTTCTTTACCCATTATCTTTGCGATGTGAAAAGATGGACACTTGTACACGCCAATAGAGATAGGGAAGTAAACACCAAATGTGTTTTCACCTAAGAAGTGGTTCACTAATGTCAGTTGTTGTGAAAGCTCCATGAGGGCCCATTTATCACTCACGTATTTTGGAAGCTTATAAGGCACTCCATTATATCTACCAACTCGAATGTATGAGAAGGTGGAAATTGGATGAACCATGAGCCCCATCGTGAGATCACCTCTTTGGCCTCTACCGAAAAGAATCCCTCTTTTGGATTGTTCGTGAGCATCATGATGACATAGAAGAGAAAGACATTGTTGACACTACATAAGTGATGCATACTAGCTTTGAACTCAAGTTGTGGATAATAGTGGAAAACACTATTTTTCCTAGGTGCCATTGTGCCCCTAGTCTCTAGACCGGTGAAAATATGTCTTCGTACCCCTGCATAGACTAGGTAGGAAGTCATATAAAAATGACTGGTCATCTTCACTTCAACCAACTGTTTGTGCAAAGTATCACTGATGATTGTTGCCCAACTAACGTGAAGTCTTTGATAAAGAATAGCATAAATGAAATTATACATCAAGACTAGAAATAGCATGCGTAAGAGATGCCAAATGCTCTAGTTAACAAGGTAATAATATCTCCATCTCATCACGAAACTCAATGCGGGGCAATGCTTAGGGAAGTCCTATTAAGCATGAGTTCTCTTGTTGACCAACCAATTCTTGTTCATCACTTTGGAGCATTTCAATGGATCTTTGTCCCAATATTGTTGTGTGGACTACTTAGTGATCTCAACATTCTCCTCGCACTCCTGGAATTCTAAGCACGGTTTATTCAATGTGTTTAGGTGTGACTAGGAGGGCATGCTCATTGTTACTATTAAAAATGCCTCTTCTTTCGGATCATAGTACTCAACACAAGCAATGATAAGGTCCGGGCATTGACATAACAAGGAAATGATGCTACTTGTGGTAAACCACCGTAGTATAGGCAAGACTTTAAGAAAATATTGTGTGGACCTCGAATGAGTCTTGTCGCAAAATTGACTCATATTAACGTGACCCAGATTGGTGTCAATTATATGGTCATAATCTGAAATAAGCGTGGATGTGGGTATGACGCCTTGAAATTCATATTTTAATGTTGATTTGTTTGACATTGACATTTTGAGCTAAAAGTAAGGAGAACTATTAAAAAAAAAAAAAAATTCAATTTGGATTTTTGCAATATATGAATGTAAAATATATATTTTAATTTAAATTCTCGTGAATCTGCCAAAATGATCTCCTCTGATGTCTTTTCGTTCTTCCTCCTATGCACTTCTAGCTACGACTTTGCATAATCAAAATATTTCAATGCAACTGTGTATCCTTACTTTGTTCTCCATATTGCTTGTTTTTAGACCACTCTTGATGTCTTCTTTATGTATAATTTCACTACTCCCTCAATGTGCTTGTGTAGATGATCTTGATTTCAACTTTGGTGCAATATCTGTGTTTCCTCCTCCATGCAGACTGTAAACTAATTTCTTCTCTGCATTTGCTGAGACTTCCTCCTTGAACGTAGGATAAAGCTCCTTTCAACACATTTCCAATGCCTTTCTCTAGCACAAACCTTGTATTCTTTACACTATGCAACTTCCACGCAAACTCTTTCTCTTTTCTTGTACGTGATTCATCATTTTTAATGCGTTTTAATGCTTGCATTTCTTGATTTTAATTTTTAACACAGTTTCTAATGCTTTATAGGTTATGATTTCTCCCTGAGCGCAGGATTTCATTGTTTTCATTGCTTCTTTTGTTTGGCTTTTATTTCTGATTTCATTGAATGAATTTAGCGCAGAGTTTGGTTATTTTGTCTTTTCTTCATCCTCCTACGCATTGGACTGCTATCCATCTTCTTTTTATTGGTGCAAATCTTATCTTATTATTTTTCTGATCTCTTTCAATCTAGTGTGCAGGTTTTGAGACCATCCACGTGGCCAAGAATGCATTTTCCAAGCTTTGGCACTGGTTATCCTTGCTTGCCTGGACAATTCTTTGTCTCCTTTGGCATTGGGAAGACATCATTTGTATTTTTATGACTTCATTTTGTTGGTACACAGGCTTTGTTATCCATCTCCTGACTTCTTTATCTCTTTGGAATCCAAATTTCTATTGTTCCTTTCAATACATGCTTGAAACTTCTGATTTATTTGCAAATTTTGAATTTTTGTCTTTTCCAACGAAGATTTCAACGCATTCTTGGCCTCTTTCTTGTTCTCTACTCATCAATGCATGCTCCCTTACAAATTTAGAAAGTCATCTTGGGTTTTGCACATGCATTTGAATAATTTTAAACTTTCTCTCCTTCTTTGGGTGTTTATTTGAATTTCCTAAATTATCTGTCTCTTTGCGCAGGCTTGAGACTCCTCTCTCCATGCGTAAATCCTCCATTGACTGTGTTTTTCTCCTTTGGCGTTGAGAAATAATTCTTTTCCTTCTTCCATTCCGATGCATAGTTGCTCCAAGATTCATGAATCTTCGCCTCAGAGTAATTAAATCATTCTTTCCCGCATTATACTCTGAGTAACTGAAATTTATCCATTTGTTGAATTAAATCATTCTTTCCCGCATTATACTTTTGAGTAACTGAAACTTATCCATTTGTTGTTGCCGATACTTCTTCTGAAGGACGGTGAAACAATCTTTAATTTTCCGTAATTATGAGACGTGGAATCTGTCTCCGTAATTATGAGAGAGAGTGAGATGAATTTTGATAAATGCCAAATTTGGAATTTGGTAAACTTCGCCATGAAACCTTCTAAAGAAATATCTCGCCAATCACTTGTCTAAAAGCAATTTATTTTTATCCAATGGGGAAGTCCTCCGGATGTAATTACAAGTTCAACAATTGATTAATGTTTTTTAAAATAAAATTAGCATTATTAATTTAATAATAGAATCCAAATTTTAATTAATAAAAGTAATAACATTAATTAGTTAAAAAAAAAAAACCTTAATTGAAAGTTAAACTAAATATAATTAATGAAGTTAATTATTTAATAACATTAATTAAATTAATATTATTAATTAATTTTAAATAATAAAATTAAAATAATTAATTTAGTGTTATTAACTATTTTGTGAAGTCTCAAGGGTTTGTAAAGCGATACGGGATAACAACGATGATGGGAATGCAACAATGTAATGTTGTGACAAATCGATAATCAAGTTATGGAGAAGATGAAAGACGAATGCCTTCTCCGAATGACACAAAAATAAGATTAGGTGAAGCAATTTTAATGCAAAAAGTTTTGAAAATTTCAAAATTTTAGCGTTTAAAATTTTTGGGACAACAATTGGTTTTTGTTGGGAACAAGGAATCATGAGGACACAACAATGAACCCAAATAATATTTTTACCGAAATTTTGATCCAAAACGATTTCATAATGAAAGGTTGTGAGGACAACGATAAAATTTACAAACAAAACATGAGAACATGGGGAAAACACAACAAAAATACTAATTCACCTATGTACGAAGTTGGGGGACTACTAATTGTCACTAATAGTGCTTGAGATACTGCCCATTATAGGGCAATGATAAATGAGTACCATCAAGATACGCGAGATAATATGTATTATCTCCACAAAAGTTCCTTATTTTAAAGGGGCCAATCGATAATGAATCAAAGTTTATGTGACTCCCTTTAGGTTCTCTTTGTTTATCCCATAACTCGATAAGGGCATTGATTTGAAAATGTCTTTCTTTCGCCTTCTTGTCACAATAGATTTTTAACTCTTATTTGGTGTTCTACAATTTGATCAACAACAAAACTCCTTTCTTCTTCAAGTTTTCTCAAATACATGATCCTCTTATCAACCACATTGTTAAACAAATCATCTTCAATTACCTTTCCTAGTTAATGCCCACAGCCTCCAAAGATATGGGCATTTGAGTGTCTATTCCATATAAGAATTGAAATGACGACATCCCAATAGCTCTCTTTGGTGTGATACGACTAACCCATAATGCATCATAAAGTTTCTTGTGCCAATTTCTTTGATTTTCATTCACCAATTTTCGGACAATAGTGATGATGTTCTTATTATCGATTCCGCTTGTTCGCTTCCTTATGGATAGTAATCTAAAGAATGTGCCAATGAAATTTTATAGCCGTAATAAATACCAATGAGCTCTATGGAAGAGAAATTTGGTACATTGTTTATTACAATCTTTTGAGCGACACCATAACGAACTAAGATGTACTCTTTGATGAAATTGCAAACCACCTCCGAAGTAGTTTTCTTAACGGGAATTGCCTCAACCCACTTAGTGAAGTAATGTCATGCGGTGAGTACAAGAGTATGCCCAACGCTATAATTGGGATTAAAAGTGCCAATGAAATCAAGACCCCATTGTTGAAAGGGTTCTTCAATGATGAATGGATTCAATAGGAGAGTTGCAAGTTTAGGCCTTCTAACAAATTGTTGATAGGATTCACATTTTGAAACCCACTTTTGTGCATTCCTAAACAAAGTTGGCCAGTAGTAGTGTGATCTAAAGATTTTGTGGGTCATGTGAGTCTTGCTAAGAAATGTCCTATGTGTGCTTGATTATATAAATATTTTAGGAGTCCTTTTTGTTATTCCTTATCAACACACCATAAGAAAAACGCATCAATGCTCTTCTTGAATAAGATATTATCCCAAATGACATACTTTTTGGCTCTTAATTTGATGGCTCCCTTTTCTTTGATCACTCAAGTGCTTAAGACATTATCCATATGTGGTGCCCTACCTAGTCGGTGAGAGTGTTGGCCTTGTCATGAAGTGGCATGGTTTCTTATCATTGTGCTTTGCATACCTTGGTTAAAATAGATGAACATTTAACCCTAAATAGGGTATGGAAAATGATTGGCTTTGCTTGTGGAAATAAATGAGTTTGTGGGTAACCCCGAAACAAAAATATAATGATGATAATAAACAAATAAAAAATTAAAATAAAATAATGGTATGAATAAAATGAGATTTAAATAAAATAAATAAATAATTTTAAAAAATAAGAAGAAAAGAAATGCGAGTGGAAAGTGGCGGGTGAAACTTTATGGAAGTGGGTGAGAAAATTTATGGTGCGTAGGGCGATGGAGGCATGAAGTGTGGCAAGGAGTCTTGTTAGACATTGTAGTTGTGAATGCCATGGTAGACATGTATGCAAACCATGGAAGCAATTACAAGGCACATGATTTGTTTGTTTGAATGTTTAAAGAGATGTGGCTCATGGAACGCCATGGTTACAAGATATGAACAAATAATTTGTTAAGTAGGTTTGTGATGTGGAAGAGTATTATGTAGAAAAATATATATTTAAACCTTGTGTCATCAAAAAATCCATACTAACCATAAACAAATTGGAAGGTGGTCAGTTAAGAAAATATTTGAGTGATCCTCAATCAGTAACTAAAAAATATGGAAAACGAAATATAATTGAGTAGAGATTATGACACGATCTAAACATTTAAAGATCTCATTGCATCCTTGACACAAATACCCCTTAAGCCTCAACACTTATCCTAATAAAATTGATTATTCCATACACTTGATACTATCAATACTATATTTATTCGAGAATCGGATATTTATACTTCTTTAAAAAACTAAAAAACCATATATAAGCAAAATAATATTCCAAAGAGTAAGTTCAAATTAGTATATTCATATAAATATGCACATCTAAATTAAACAAAACACTAAATAGGGGAAGATGCAAGATGTCGCACGCCATATAAAAATGTAAAAAGGAAATGGACAACATTATTTTTTTGGATTATGTAAGGGTTAAATAATTATTTATTATTGTTATTAATAAGAAACGTAATATTTAATTAACTAACTAATTAGTTCATTAATTTATTTAATTAATAATAATAATTTGTTAAGTAATGGGATAATAAATTAATTAATTTGAAAGAGCAATTAATGAGTAAATGCCAAAAATAGAGAGCTAAACAAGAAAAAGGGAAGGGAAAAGTGGGCTAGGGAGAAGTTGAGGAAGTTTAGGGTTTGTATAATTTATGTAACAACCATTTTCAAAAGTGAATTAACATTCATCTAGATACTCAAGATTAAGATTATTTGGGTGTTTTAAATTTTCCATGGTTTTTTAAAATCAATTTGTCTTGTCGATACATATAACTGCTTTTGAGATAAAACAAAAGCAAAGTAGAGTTGTTTACAATAAAGAACGGAGACAATGCACCTTTGAATGACAACTAATTAAGAATATGTTGACATTAATTTTATTTTTAAAAGAACAACAATCTATATATTTCATTATAGGATTTTACATAATTTTCTAAAAAAGAATTTGTATACCAACATAACTTTTTAAAATGATAAAAATGTAAAATTAGCAATGATCTATATCTTTGTCCAATTACCAATTATCATATCAACTTGGCACAACAAACATTAGTCTAACCATCCACTATGAGCACAAATTAATATGAAGGGTAAACACTAATAAACAAGTTTTGTTATCAAGATTTGAATGTTTGTATCCATGTTATACTTCAATGACAAAAACCACACAAAAAAATAGTTTCATTGGAAAAAAGCATAGAACCATAAAGTTTAAAAATTCTTTTTGTTTTAAGAAAACCCTAATTAGTCCCAATCACCAATAACTCCAAAAATAAAACTTTGCATCAAGCAGTGGAACAGAATTAGTAAAAATAAAGAGTTGTGGAGCTCTTGCACGAATATAATGGATGACTAAATGTAATGAGGGGGTAATACCAACACCTCTAGCATGAGAAAAGGGTGTTGTTCCCTCACATGTTGCCACCGCTCTATCAACATTGGGCTTCCATCAATAAATAAAAATATTAAACTCTTCATTTGAACCAACACGTCCATTAAGTGCACCAAGTGAAGTCAAGCCTACGAAATCACAATCTGAAAGTGTGTGGAGGCCTTTGCAATTACCTATGTTGAGAAATGTCAAAGACTCGAGCTGCCAAAATTGACAAGGAAGAGCTTAGAGCTTCTCACATCTAAACATATTCAAAGTTTCCAAACGAGTCAATTGGCTAAATGATTGTGGAAGGCTCGCTAATTGAGAGCAGTGGTTTAAATCTAGTGTTTGCAAAGAAATAAGATTCCCAAAGGTGTCATAGGAAATCTAGAAAAATATAATTATAACTCATTTCTAGATAGCAGAGAGACTTAAGTTGGCTAAAACTTGTGGGGAGGCTCACCAATTGATAACATTGTGATAAATCTAGGCATTTTAAAGATCCTAAATTGCCAAAGCTGTCGGGAATTGTAGTGAGATAAGTTTTTCCCAAATATAAATAAACTAAAGAACTAAGTTGGTCAAAGTTGTGTGGAAGGGTAGTTAATTCATCGCAGAATGATAAATTGAGTTTCTGTAAAGTATAAAGATTTGCAAAGCTATTGCAATGTAACGAGATGTGAACACCAAGCCATAACTAAAAACTTTAGGGACTTGATCCCACCAAAGTTTGGGGGAAGACTCACCAATTGATGACAATATGAAAAATCATGTAGGTTGCCAAAATCTTCTGGGAGTTCAGTTAATCTAGAGGAAAATGACATACCTAAAAAACGTAATGGTTGAAGATGGGCGATATAGTGCAAACACCTATGAGCCATACATTGGAGTGACATAAGGTTCTCTAATGCATGGCTCCCATTCACAAATCTTCCAATGTTTTTCGGGGTTTTCGAACAAGGTAGCCAAATTTGAAACACCGAGAGTCTTAAAAGATGCAAGAACTTGCAACCGCCAAGCAAATCACAAATTTTTCAATATGTAATAAATCCACTTCAAATATTCCACATAAAGAAAATGTTGCATTTAACTACACATCTCTCACAAACGTCATGCTCGAAATATGAGCATGACTTAAAACTGACAAGCACTTCAGTTTGTTAAGATCCATGGGTAGATTGCGGTCCCCAAGATCAACATATCTTAGATTGGAAAGCTTCTTGTACATTTTCCATTGATTTGAATGCTTCCTGTAAGCCTTGTTGTGGTTAGATTAAAACATTGTGTGTCAAGAACTCTCAACAAACTACTCATCATGTCCAGTTGCTCTGCTTCAAGGGTAAAGGTAGAGTAGGGAAGGCTAATCCCTTTTATTTTCTGCAACTTCTGCAAAGCATTTGTAAGATGTGGTAATTAGTGACATGGTCGTGATACATTTAAACATCAAATGTTGCCTCTATATCCATACTCTAGTAAAGTGTAAACTGACGGGAAGAATATACCTGGGTATCTCCAAGAACATCATGCAACGATTCCATGTCGGTGATCCAGTCACCTTGGGACAGTCTCAAGTGTTGTCCACAACAGATCTACTCTATCCTCACACAAGGGGAAGGCCGCCGCTGTAGAAATTCAGAGTAGGATATACTGGGTCATAGTTCCGGTCACGATAAAATCTATATATTTTGTGTTGGGCTAGAGGCGAGAAAGAATTCCTCGAACACTCGCTTCTTATCAACTCGGCTAAATCCATATTTGGAGCTAGAAATTTGACGATGACCTCTTTGATTGAAGGGTCGGTTATCTCTTTTTAATTCAAATTTGTGTTCCAGTTTAAATATTGTCGAGGGATAGTGTAGTAGCTTAGATCAAGGGCTCACGCTTTGTTGAGTGTTCCAGCTTTAATGTCGAGGTTCGAGAAAGCGTATGGCCATGATAAAGCGCCTTGTTGTTCTAGAAGAGACTGTAGAGCACCTGAGAGCACATGCTCTGGTAAGAATCTAGGTAGAGGATTGTCTTGATAGGGATCGTAGGGCCTCTCCTTGAAATACCAGATTTTGTAATAATTTTTCAGAACCGGGCGAGCCAACAGGCATCCCGGAGTTTGTGCCTCTGATTTGGTGAAGAGGAAATACATTCCTTTCCCCTTGTCCAGTCCCTGCACGTATCTGTAAATACATTATAGTCAAGAGTCGAGACCACATGGAAAGTATTGTTGCTTCTTTCATTGGGACAATTGGACATTACAAATAATTAACTTACTCGTTCATGACTGGCATTAGAAGGTTGTAAAGAAGCGTTCTTCTCTCCAATTCCTCCTGAATTGTGGGCATCAGCTTCCGTTCACCCGCAGATGTTCCTGAGCTGTAATTACATAACTCCATGCTCGTCAGATTCAAGATAATTGAGTCTACAGATTTGAACTTCATGCATCCTTAAATAGAATCGAAAAGCTATGTAGAAGGAAAGTATTTTGGGTTTGTAGATGAAGAGGAAACAATTTGATTACCTAGTAAGGAACTCTGAAATGGGATGAGCATAAAGGATTGGCGACGTATCCCCGTTGGCAATACGATGAATCTTAGGCTTCAGATCCTCATAGGTGATCACGGGCAAGAATTTCTTGAAAGTTTCTCTATCACTTCGTCCGTGGAGCCCATACCTAGTCAAGTATTTTGTATCAACATTTCTCCATAGAATTGCGGTTACATGATAGGACGAGATGAACCGTCTTGATATTAAACAATAATATGTCGTTGAAGTACGACTTTCATCCTAACCGCCAATGTCATGTCTCACATATGAGAGGGCGGAGGCCTTGACCCCATTGTGAAACACCTTCGACGTAATTAGTTAATAGTTAACCAATTAAACATAAACATAAAGTTTATATTAAATAATTAAGAATATAACTTATTCTAAATCATTTAATTATAAACTAAAGTTTATAGGCACTTAATATTATGTCCTAACACATTTTTCATTCATTTTTATTTCACATTTCATCAAACTTTTAGTGCATATGTTTAATATTTACTAATCCTGTGCATGTGGTTTTATGTGTTTCATATTTATGTTTGGTTTATTTTTATTGTTTTTACTACTTTGTTGTGTTTGTGCGGGTATTGGGAGCATCTTAAAGTGAGAATATGAGCTTAAATTTTTTTATAAAAAAATTAGTTCTATTTTTTATTTTACATTTTTGTTATGTCTTTACGAGGGGGCTTCTGCAGTTTTGGGAGTAGAAATTTGATTTATATCGAATATTTTTGTTTACTTTTAGTACTTTTGCAACTAATTTAGTTGGCTATTTAGTTACAGCTAATTTTAGCTCTATGTGTTAAATTTGACTATTTAATTTTAGTTGCATAGCTAATTGACAGAAAGAAAATTGGTTTTATGATCTTTAATCCCGCAAAAAAATTAGAAATAAATCGATTAAAAAAATAAAAAAAAAACAGAAAAAAAAATCTTGTTCAAAACCCTAACTAGCTCCCTAGGCTACCCAAACCCCTAGCTTGGCAAGCTAGCTCAACGAGCTCCCTAAACCTACCCGAGCTACCTTGCGCTGACTTAGCGAGTTCCTCGTTGAGCCGAGCCCTATCACTCCTTAAGAGCTAAAACCCTCCCTCTCTCCCCAACTCGACGCCTCGGTGAGTCCCCTAATTTGCTCCCCTGAGCCACTGCTCCAACTTGAATCTTCACGCAGACCTCACATTGTCTACTCCTCACTACCCCCTCGACCTCACCTCTCCATCGCCCAAATCAACACCTCACCAAGCAAGCTAATCCCATTTACCAACTCTCCCTCACTCCAAGCTAACCCACCTCGACTCAAACCCTTGCAACCCACTCGCCCGATCCACTCGCCCAACACGCCCGAGTCACCTCCATCATAACCCCCTACCAAACAATGCCATGTGCACCCTACCCGAGTGACTCGCCCTCAGCCCTCAACCTGATCTTTAGGTGACCCCACCGAGTTCCCTCACACCTACCGCCGAACTCCCAATCGACTGCGCCCCCCGCCCATTCCTTGATCTCGTGAGCTCGAGTCACTTGTATGCAAAACAAAAACAAAACACTGCAACCATTTGGTGAGCCCAAGCTTGAGGTTGAGCTCGAGCCCACCTCCTCCCTTTGCAATAGCCTTAGTCGTTAGGGTTTTCTTCCCCTTTTAGGGATTTCTACTTATGTTAACTAAACTTAGGTCTAAATTTTTCTTTTTAATTTTATTATAACCTTTTATTTGTTATTGTCTTCTAATTTTTAATTCATTAGATTATTATTTTAAAGTTTGGTGCTTATTTAGGCTACTTAGTTCTTTTAGTTAGTTAATTAGTTTAATTAACTCACTAGTTTGTTTTAATTAATAATTAGTTTAATTCATTCATTATTTTACTTAATTAATTAGTTTCGTTAATTCACTTAGGTTTTTAACTTCAATTAGGCCCCTTTTACCTAACTTTTTCCATTAATTTCTTCAATTACATTAATCGTGAAAGTTGTTAATATAGGGTTATTGGACGTTTTTGTCCATTTTTGTCATTTTAAAGCTATTTCATCAAGTTTTAATCATGTTACAACGTAAACTAACACTTTTTGGTGGATTTTGTAAACTTTTTGTTGTATTTTTTCATTTTTGTGAAGCTAATCACAACACTTCACGCGTATGCTCTTCTCTCACGCTTGTTACAAGCAATCTTGAGAATCAAACATGATTGTGTTGTTTTTCATTGTTTTCTCTTTGTCTACCTTGGGAAAAATACTAACACTTGTTTGTAGGACCGCATTACGAAGACCATTTCTCAAACTACTAACTATAAGTTACCTCGATCGTGTGCTAAGCAAACTACTAATTCTTTGTGTGCATGGAACCTCTTTAATCAAGATAAAAATGAACCATTCACATTGTATTTACGTGTGGTTGACAAGGCTATTTCCCAACTATTATAACTATGGGAAGTGCTTTGGCTTAAGCCATAAAACTCATTTGAGGAGTACCACATGAACCCCAAAGTAGTCGACACATTGAGGGAATCTGGGCCGATGAAACAGTATCCCCGTCCCAATTGACTAATACACCTTGTGAGATTAGAGTCACTAATATCCTTAGTGGCGACCCTAGTGCAACTCATTCGAGCAAGATCTTTGTTCATTGTTTCAAAGGAGGTAAAGTAAATCGATGACTAGAATAACACCGCGCTCGCTCGGGTATATTGTGACACCTAATTGAGAGACCCACCTCGGAAGCCACACCTTAACCAAGCCAATTTAAGGTAGAGGCCATATTTCACTACATCTTTTTCATTTTTTACGTGTTACACATGTGTTTCACTCTCCTCATTCATATTTTCTCTCTCATCCACCTTGTCACTTTGCAAACAAGTCTAAGTCTTGAGTTGTGAACATCTACATCCGCACTTAAGCACTTTCATCCTTTTCATCTAAGTATTGACATTGTGATACTCGCTTTATCATAACCAAGCACCCTCACGATCACCTTGATCTATCATTTTCATAAGTCTTACGTTTAACATTATCTTGTTGAACTCTAAGCATTCCATCTTATGTCGTCATACTTCACATTCACTTTATTGAATTGTTGACATCTTCAATATCTCTCTCCCATCATCTTACGTCGTCATACTTCACATTCACTTTGTTGCATTGTCGACATCCTCATCATTCCTTCATTCCTCTCTTTTAAAGCATTCACTTTGCTCTAACTTGAGGACCTTCATCAATCACATTCCCTTCGTCTCTTATCTCCACTTTCGTGAGATTCGAGACCTTCTCATCTTCATTTCTTCACTTCTTGTGACGACATTCACTTTTTCATTCTTTAAGTTCTCCCATTTCTTTGTTGTGTCTCCTCTTTTAACATACTTTTGTTAAGAGTTAGCATCCTTCATCATTTTTCTAAGTCTCTTCCCTCTTAATAAACATTTGGTTAAGAATAGAGCATTTTCATCATGTTTCCAAGCCTCCTCTTTTAACGGTCATTTTGTTAAAAGTTGAGCACCCTCCTCATCATATTTCTAAGTCTCTCCCTTCTTAACACTACTTTTGTTAAGAGTTGAGCATTTTTCATCACATTTCCTAAGTCTCTTCCCTTAACACTCCTTTTGTTAAGCATTGAGCATCTTTCATTGTGTATCTAAGTCTCCTCTTGTAGCCTTCATTTTGTCGCAAGTTGAGCAAACTAACCTTCTTTCACCTCTTCCCTCTTTACATTCACTTTGTAAAGGGTCACGAAGCCCTTTAAAACCTCTTCATCTTTCTTAGCACTCATTTTGCTAAGATTCCTCTAAACTAACATTTCAATCCCTTCTTCACCTTAACATCACTCATTTTGTTAAGTGTTGTGAAGTCACCCTTTTTCGTCACTCTTATCACTCATTTTGTTAAGTATTGTGAAGTCTCCCCTTTTCGTTCCTCTTAACACTCATCTTGTTAAGAGTTAACCTTTTCACATCTCTTTGTCACTCTTATCACTCATTTTGTTAAGAGTTGATCGTGTTCACCTTGTCAAGTCTCTTCTCTTAACATCCATTTTTGTTACAGAGTAGAGCACATCTAACCCCTTTTAGTCCCTTTTATCTTAACTCTCATTTTGTTAGAGTCGGGCAATCAACTAACCCTTTTCGCCTCTTCCCTCTTAGCACTCATTTTACCGAGTTTGAGCTCTCTCAACCTTTCCCTCTTCCATCTTAGCATCCACATTTCTAAGGGTTGAGTTTTCTATCACACCTATTATTATTCATCCCCTCTTTAAAAAATGGTGGGAACACGTCATTGCGATTATAGTCCCTTCGATGGGAGGAAAGAGATCCTTTCTATATCATCTCTGATGAAGATGACGAAGACTAACTAAAAAATTTGTCCATATACGCTACTTTATGACAAAAATAAAGACCAATTTCTTCTTTATCTCCTTGCAATGGGATCAAGATTTCCCTCGGACTTTGATGAGGATGATTTGAAAACCTTAAAAGGACAACCTAAATCCCCTAAGGGTCCACCACTCGAGTCAAACAAACATGATGACGCAGACCAAGTAAAACAAACTCCGATAAAAAGGAAAATCTACTAATTCAGCCACCGATCCTATTAAATCCCTCGTAGATCAAATGAATGAGATAGCCAAACAACTTGCTCTCTTGTCTTCTAAAGCCAATATTGATCTAAATGACAAAAATCATCAAATAAAATTAGTGATGATTCATCTAAGAGCCATATTATGCCCAAAAAAGAGAACACCAATTCTAAGAATGATGGTTCATCATCTATCTTACAAACTAATTCACCATTTTCTCAAGAGTGGCAAATGATGGACATTATTTCGGTATACAAAAACAACACAAACAATTCAATTTTGATGAATTATGTCCATACCCTTTCGACATGGACATCTTACACATACCCTTCCCATGCTCTTTCGAGACACCCAAATTTGACAAATACAAGGGCAAAACCGATCCTAGAGAGCATGTCAAAGAATTTTTCATGAGTCTAGGAGGACAAGCTTTGGACTAGTTCTTACACCTTCCAAAGGGATCTATCTCTACCTTTGTGAACCTCTCAAAGAAGTTTGTTACACATTTATATTTCAACCTCTATTTCGAAGTCACAATGATGGATTTGTGCAATGCCAAACAAAAAAATGAGAGATTTGCACAATTCTTACAACAATGGAGAGAAATTGCAATTCGGTTCCCATGTTCAATCCCTAAAAATAGATGGTTAGCATCTTCATCCCAAACCTTAATGACAAGTTATCCTTTCATATGCAGATGCACTACCTTAACAACTTTGAGGAAGTTATCAAAAAGGGAACTCAAATTGAAAAATCCCTCATTGCTAAAGGCTTTCTCCAACCTTATTCTAAAGACAATGGGCACAATCATAACAATAATAACCCTAACACATCTCAAGGTAAACCTATGTACATCAACCACAACCGCAATGTTGTCAATGATGGTGTCACGGATAATCGCAACATGCACAACTTACAGAACAACCAATTAAAACAAATTAAGTCTAAACCATTTGTCACCATTCCAAAAAGATAAACTTTTCCTCCTCGTGACTACAAACAAAGACAATATAAGTCTTTGGGGAATCTCTTTCAAGCGTCTTGAAACAACTAACAAGTGCCAATATGGTCACTTATCCTATTACACAACCCTTCTTTTCAAGGAGAACATAAGCCAAATTGGTATAGAAATAAGACAAACTATGATTTTAATCGCATTGATGGTCATCAAATGGATAAATGCAAACAAATTTGCAACTACATCCAAGACCTCATTGACAACAAAGACATAGTGGTCAAAGACCTACCATCTACCAAAACACCCAACAATAATCTAAAGGTATTTTCTAATCCATTTCCTAACCATGGTACAAAGGGAAAATATCACGAACATGGTGAATCCTCGAACAACATTGATTATGAATCCATCATATCATGTATTGTAGACACTAGTCCACACAAAGTTGAACATCAATTTACACCCCTCGGAGAAAGTATCTCTAGTGCCTTTTAACACTTAGCAAAGGCTAACATGATCGAATATCCAACTACGAGACCCATTTATAATAGGCAACCCAAGCCTTTGTGGTATAATGCATTTGAATATTGTGAATACCACTACATGGAAGTCCATTCTATTGATAATTATACTCCTCTTCGTCATTATGTTCGAGAATTAATTGATGAAGAAGCCATCTCCATAGAGCTTGACAATGAATCTCTCACAATCAATGATACATCAACTTTCACAACTTTAAATGAGGAGTTGATTGTTGTTCCCGCACCCTAGTACATACTAACATTTAATGAGATAATGATGAAGGTCAAGTATCTCTCCCTCCAAATCAATCTCTTTCTTCTCCAGATTTTTTTCCATTCGTCCAAATAAACATTGAACCTGTTTCAAACAATAACCTTCTAACATCGTCAAACAAGAGCTTGACATGACTTCAAGACTCCCTTTCAACCCTTGTTATAATTGTAGATGATACAAAAGAGGGTCCATCATCAATTAATTTTGAGCTTGATTCTATTATTTCATTTTCAGCTCCTATGTTTGACATCTTTATTTGTGTTGTAGAAACACAACCATGACAAGCTTGGACACTTGCACCAATGCAAACTTTCATGTCCATTACACCTCAAACAATCAATCTTGCAAGCATCTCATTAACGATGGTTCCTACATGTCAAGACATTTACATGTGTGCACTCTACGAGGTGTGTATACCCAGAAATATCCTTATACAACCTTTTCATGCTTTAATTGCCAATCTTTCATCAAATCAATTACTCCATTGTCTCGAAGGAGTAACATTTAATATTTACTTTCTATAAATTATAAGGAACCTCGGATGTACATCTAGAGATCAATCCTTCTCTCTTTGCACTCTTACACTCATGGATGAATATGTAACTCAACATATTCCACACATCAATAATCATCCTCTAACATCATATAGGTCTTTCAGTCCCATCAAAGACTTATCCAATCACACATCCTTTTATTTGGACCTCATTTGCCCAAGTCTCGTATTGCAGGAATGATCAAATCTTTTGATTCCTTCATTTGACATAGAACCCATCCGCTAAAGTCTCTTGTAACTCAGGACTCATTGAATCCTTTAATTCATTTCTTTGACTTGGATCCCATCCGCCTAAGTCTCGTATTTCTCGGGACCTATCAAATCTTTTGATTCTCTCTGTTGACTTGGCCTTGTTCTCTTAAGTCTCGTACTTCAAGACCTATTGAATATTTTGATTCTCTCCTTTAACTTGGACCTTGTCGCCCAAGTTTCGTATTTCAAGACTTATTGAATCTTTGCATTCCCTCTCTTGACTAGGATCTCGTCCGCCCAAGTCTCGTATTTTAGGACCATTCAAATTTAATAAACATATAACCCTTTTTGATGAGTCCATTTCAAACCTTCATCCTCAAAATTTTATAAAACTTAAAAAACGTTAAAGTGAATATAAAATTGTATTAAACCATTCCTTAAAGCATTGCTTGCAAATCGAAAATAGATAAGCGAGTACAAATAACTATAAACATTCCATCTCTTGGTAGATATCTTAATCATACCATTATCATATATTCGCATTCTTCACCTATCACGACACATGTTAACCTTGTTCCTATTGGGCATTGTGTGTCTCATCCTTGTTATGGTTTCTACCATTTCAAATCTTTTCACCTACGGTTTTGTCTTGAAGCTTATTGATGGTAACTCCTCTCAAATAAGCTCTCTCTTAAATAAAAGCTCAAACTTCTTTACCTAGACCTTTTTTATCATCCATCTCAGTCTACGGTATTGAACCCTTGCGTCTTACTAGTTGCATAAGGCTGAGATTTGGGGGTAGAATGTTCCTTCCCAAAAAGCACACTATTGATACAAGGCAAATTAAACCAATCTAAAAATACAAAAAAACTATAAAATCATCACACCTTTCGTCCTTCATAGTCTTTGGTGATAAGCCCATACTTATCACTAGTAGTATGAGACTGGGAATGAAGGAAGATGTCCTTACTCGCCTTTATTTTGTCTTTGGTGTTGAGCCCTTGCCATTTACCAATGGCATGGGGCAACATATAGGGGGTCCCTTTATAAAAAAAAATAAATTAATTAATAAAATCCTTTAGAAATATTAAGCAAAAACATCCCAAGAAGTTGCTTATGTTAACGAGAGACAACAATTCCTTCAACCAGTTTTTGTCAATTTGTAGGTCATCTATGGATCTAAGTCGAGTCAAAACCTATAAAGTGGAATCATCTTAGAATCGGTCATATAATCTTGACCAAATATGAGTTACATTTTTCTCATATGGATAATTGTTATACCTTGTGTCTTCACACCCATCATCTCAAATTTCATATCACTATTCACCTCCTTTTCACGTTCTTCTTGGCTCTTGGTGATGATCCCTCACATCTTCCTAGTTACATGGAGTCAAGAGTGGAGTGAAACATCTTATCATTACATCATCTACATTTATGCCAATAGAATGGAATGCTTCTAATTATTTGCACTTGCTTTCAAGCAAAGGCACCCTTTTACCACGTTAAAAAAAACACAAAAACGATATAAAATTGTTCCAAAATCCAAAAAAAAAGTATATAATTGTCAAAAAGAAAACATTCAAATAATGTTTGACCAAATTTCTATTGGGGTTGGCACACCGGTTGTATTGACAATATATCAAATCTAAGCATACATACAAATAAAAGCAGATATTCTACCAGAAGAAATACACAAAACAAGAGACATAAATCAACACTAGATTTAATGTGGTTCACCCAGTGTGGGCTACATCAACCAAGAAACAAGCCAATCTATTATCTAAAGCTTTGACAAGATATACAATGAAGATTTACAATCTTCCACACCTCTCAGATGTACAATACTTTCTTTCTCTCAAGCTTTTTGCTTCATCACCAAGAATTCTCTCTCTCACCAAATTTTCAAGTTCTTCTTAGTTCTTGTTAATACATACTTCTAAACCCTAGCCTTTATGCTTGTATAGTCGTTTATAGACTTAGGGAATTTAGCCATGTAATTACAATCAATAAATATACTTTAATGCTAAAACTATATCTAATTCCCGAGAGTTAATTAAAACATCCTCGCACGTAACCGACGTTGGTTAGCCCTAATCGATCTTTGGTTCCTCCTTACTAATCGATGCTTAGGTCTGGATGACCGATGACGGCCAGTCTTGTGTTTTCAAAGCAAGTTTCACATTGCAAAGCTAAATCAAGTAATTGAGCTCCACAACTCAACAATTTCAAAACTGGATACTACAGCTTCAACAATTTTTCCATTTGATGAAACTCTTCACGATCGCTCCGATCATCTTTCGATAATCATTTTTCTTGCCCATGGTGTATATCTATGCTCGAGGCAAGCAATCATTTACCCTTCGCATTATAACTTTGTTTGGGGCACATTTGGATTTCACATTTTAATCCAATACATATCAAACTTCAATGGGATCTCAAAGAGTATCTTTTGGAGTATCTAAGTATCACTCTGCTCTTCGGCCCGATCCAATCCTCTTGCATTCTAAGCTATCACTCAAGGACATTCTTATCTGTTTATTTCCTCAATGTGGAACACATTCGAAGTTTCGTTAGACGTCAATTTTGCAAATTGTGTTGTACTGTTGCGGTTTGTCAACATTGTGACAATGCTTTTTCTTCTTTTAGTTTGTTATTTTGTTGTACTTTGTTTACCTTTATTGTAGACCAATCGCAATAAAAATCTTGGCATCTCGTTCGCATATAACTTCGGTGTTATACATTCTTGTTCATATTGGGTTTGTTTGTTTTATTAGTGGTAAATGGTTTTGGGGGGACCATACCCCATGGTACAAAAAGCCCAAAGGCCAGATAAGCAAGAGTAACAACGTGGTTTTTTGATAAAGGCGGGGCCACACCCCATAAAAGGTCTAATAACTAGGTTTAACAAGAATTAACAATATGGTTTTTTGATATGTGGGGCCACACCCCAACAAAAGGCCTACAAGCCTAATATACAAAAAGAAACAAAGGTAGAGAAAGTCTCATCAGAAAGAAGCAAGAGAACAAACAAACAACAACCCAACAACAGCTACACGATCAACAGAAAACAAAAAAACACAAAAACCAGGAGGAGCCCGGTCCAGTTACATGAGACATTTTTGAAAAACTTTTTCACTTCCTCCAGAGTTGTGAAGAGATTCAGGGTAGTCTGCATCATAGGGTCCTTGCTACTGGAGGAGAACACATTCTTTGTAGCTTTTTTGCCTTTCCAAAGATCCTCTGGAATACCACTCACATCACAAATTTGTTTAACTTGAATATGTAGAAACTCAAGAAAAACATGTTACATGGTGAGGTGGTTGATTTGTTTAGAGACAATCTTCTCAA
The DNA here is from genome assembly GCA_018340775.1 of Taxus wallichiana var. yunnanensis. Lineage (NCBI taxonomy): Eukaryota > Viridiplantae > Streptophyta > Pinopsida > Cupressales > Taxaceae > Taxus > Taxus wallichiana. The sequence goes on along the minus strand of CM031244.1, from coordinate 433,030,492 downwards.
GAGTGGCAACCAGTTCCTTCTGAGTCCTATTAAGTTCTGCTAACTTTTCCTCAATGTCCATATTGGAGGTTTGTTTCTCCTTATTTCCAATGTTAACCATGAGAGGCACATCCTCCCCGAGGCTTGCGAATGCAGTGGGCCACAAACCGAGTTTTGGCATTCGAGGGGAGGTTAGTCTAGCGGATGGTGAGTAAGCTTTCCACCACATCAATGTCTTTCCCTTTGATAGTGCTTCTAAGAACCCTTTTGGCAGGGGGAAGGTTGTTTTAAGTCTTTTAGATTTGTTGGGCCGCAAAGGGGAAGGGGGAATGGAGCTTGAGAGGATATTGGCAACCATATTGGGTTTGTTTGCAATGCTTGTTTCATCTCTTTTTATTGGTTGCACGTGTTGTGTTTTCCTCCTGGTTTATTAAATAAGCGATGGTGTGTTTTCATTTTTTGCCGTATTCGGGTTTGTTTACATTGCTTTGCATTTGTATTTCAATTTTTTTCAAAACTCGCAAAAATCCAAAAAAATCATATATTCAAAAATTCCAAAAATGAAAAAAATATAATTTTTTTCCAAACAAACATTCACTTATCACAAAAATCCTACAATTGGAAAACCCTTGAAGTGAATTTTTCAACATCTTAACATAATCTTGATAAAGTCATACCTTTATCTACTACCCTAGTGATTGTTTCAATCTTACAACTATCACTTTCTTCCTTTGCATAATTGCTTACTCTGCTTGGGGCAAGTCACAAAATTGTTTTTCCTTCGCGATATAACTTTGCCTAGGCAAATCAACTCCGATCATTTGCACAACATATCCAACAAGAGTGTCATGAGGAGTACCTTTACTCTGCTCTTCAATCTGATCCTATTCCCACCTTGGGAGCATTTGCATCTACTTAATCATCATTGTGGCACACATTAGGGGCATAGTTGATTGTCTTCTTTTTTGAATTTGTGTTGCATTTTATGTTCACTTTTTGGATCACTTACAAGTAGTTTGATTACATCTTGGGTCTATTATAACCCCGATGCACACACCTACTCTATATATTGGCTCTATTTTCCTTTTTATCTTTTCTTTGTTGTGTGTGTGTTTGTTTACGCGCATCTGGGTTAACTATCTTGATTCCTTCATAACCATGGTGACAACTCTATTGTGCAACAACAAAAATAAGGTTGCTCTAAATTTATTCTCTAAATGATGCTCATGCTACTGAGCACAAGTCCTTCCCATCGTTGTTCACCATCCCTTGTTTTCTTCCTATCAAGTGGTTGTCCACCACTTTTCTACATCACCCACCCACTTTAGGGGCATTCCCTTACCATCCTTCTTGTTGGGGCATCCAAATGCTTCATTTTTGATCTACATGTGTCTACTATCTTTAAATCACTATTACTTCGCAATAACACTTTAAAGAGGGGCAAATGTAGACAACCTAAAATCACATACCTATTCCCAATATTATCCTAGTACATCCTAGTTCATCCCTTTATGATTGATTGATTAAATCGATTAAATCAAGCACATTGCACCCCTTTGGATTAATTAAATTGATTTGTAAACCTACTTTTACTAGCTTGATTATCATTTATTAAATTGATGATTAATTGGTTAGTGTGCACATTATAGCTAATTAAATAAGAAAACTACACCTATTTTCATAGTCAATCGCCACTGAGTCCACTTCACCGGTCAATCGACTAACTCCAATTCACAAGTTTAATCAACTCGGGTTCTAGAATCCTAGAAAGGTGGGGGTAATTAAATTACACGCACAACCACCTTTTTGGATGCAACTTCTACCAATAAATTCTTTTATTGCCCCTCAATGGCATTTATCTTCCCGGAACCATTCAACCTCCCTCAAATACTATTTTTAGCATGTGCATTCAACCACTTTTCAACCAAATTAGACCACTACTTAGCCTCTATAAAAGAGCATGTCTATCCCTTTGCAAATCCTCTTGAATTATTGTAAAAATCTACTAATTTTCTCTCTAATATCTGCATATTGGAAGCTTTATAAGGCCAAAATATGTGTTCATAGTAATTTGCATCCCCATTTGGAGGTCATTCAAGAGCACCCACAATCTTCATTTCACAAGGTTACACAAGTTTAAAGGCTTCATACAACCTTATCTGAGGTTTACAAAGAAGAGCTACATGAAGGTTTGCACATCTGTTTTGTGTGTCTTCCATTTAATTAGTTTTTCTTTGTTTAGATGGGGCAATTTTTGGGTGATTATTTCACCCTCTCAACAATTTAGAAATTAGAGATAAAATGGTACATAACGTAATCAAATGAATAAAGACTCAAAAATGGTCCAGAATCGGACATGGGCTATAAATAATAGAGGCACAAAATCACCCATAGCGAGAAAGTAACAAGGGGTGCTATTGTCCCAATCGGGGTTTTTGTCGTGGGAGAAAATAGGAAGTTCGACAGTTGACATAATTTCTCAGTGATAGTTTTGCATAGAATCCAACAACAAACATTCAATTTTAGTTTACTATCCAAAATGAAGGAACAAAATCAATAACATATTTCATACTTTGTAAGGGAACTAACCACTTTTCTTTCTCAATTCACATTTTTCCTACCAAAGATCTAATAAGGAGTGACACCTAGGGCATATGTAGGGACAACAATTTGTCTATAATGAAGTGCCATTCATGATTCGTTACTATTAGGTTGGTGACCATTTGTAGTGGCACTTATCTATGGGTTTTAGGGAAATGTCATGGATGGACGAAAAATCATCGCTCTCCCAACACTCTTCCTCGACATCGGGATACTCAAATCCTAAGAGTATTCACATCGATTTGAGAATTGATCACTCCCAACCCATCCTACCATCTCTAAGATAAAATTCTCGAGGCAACAATACACAGGGACATTCTATCCTTTCTCTCTTGGAATTTAGGTGTACTCTATCCTTGATTCACTTGTTTATTTTACACATTTCTATGTATAGAATTCTGATTTCTCTAAGTTAAAGTTCAATTTCATATACTATGAACATTGACTACACTTTTCTTCTTTTGCAGGTTTGTTCTCATTCGACAAAAGGAAACACAACTAGAACAAGGAGCAATCAAGCACAAAATGCTCAAGTAAAGGCAATATTCAATTACAAATGTATGTATCATTTTCACTATGTGCACAAGCCACCCCTAGGGTTCCTATCCCCTCTTAAACTCCATGATACGCATCTTATAATTATCATTCAACATGTTATCGACTACAATCTCCTTTGGCTCTCCATAAGCTACGCTCTTCCTACCTACTTCATGCTACCAAATATTCATTCACCAACATAAAGTGGGGCAAATGTAGACACAAAAATATGCACATAGTTCTATTACATTATGTCCCAAAGTATGCTATTATATGCATGATTCCTAAGCAAGAAAACTAGACATTGATAACACTTGTTTTTCTTTACATTGACATTGTTTTATCTTTCCATGCTTTCATCCTCTACTTTTCTAGAATTATCCCTTTACTTTTGGACATCACATAATGTGTTACTCAGTTAAACATTTCCTAATTCATCTTTGGAGCTTTTTGGACATAAGCACCCAATAAGGGACAATAGTTGTCGATGTTGTCATCCCCAGGGCGCTTTTGTTCCTTCGCTTGTGTTCTTATATTTTAAAATTACACACCACTTATTTATCTTTTCTAAACTTGTATTGATTACTTTGGGTTAGCTTTTAGGGTTATTAATGTTGAAATTCAAACAATGGAATCATATATACACATAATCAAACAAAAGGGGACTAAGAAAGTTACTACTAAGTACCTATCTAAGAACTACGACAACTATTCTTGAGTAAGGGATTTAATTGACCGCATTATTCACTGCGTATATGAAGGGGCAAATTATGAATTCCATAATACACATTATTTTGGGGAAAATTAGTTGTAGCCCACTATGTTGGTGCAACTTGCACAAGGGCAACCTAATTTTAAGGGACACAAATTTTATCACACACATACCGTAATAACATAGAGCCTAAAACGTAGTGCAATTCTTGGTGACAATCACATTGGGGTGACCACCGAGGTCAGCCAACTCAAGAATTTGCATATTTTATTTAGTTTAATGTGTTCTTGAGTCTTGTGTAGGTAGTTAGGGTTTGTTTTGAAGGAACAAATGCGACAAGAGAACCCTACAACAAAGTGAATGCAACATAGAGTGAAGTGAAGGTGACATTTTCAAGCATCAAGGAACCATATTTGCATATATGACCAAGACACCAACACCTAATTCATACACTAACACCAAGAGATACTATCCTCTTCTAAAGCGATCCTATCCCAACACAACTTCCGAGATCACCATTTTCCAAAAGAATCATAAACAATTCAGATCGAACTGTTCCCACCATCACCCAAATTTTGCATCCAGTCCATACAACAAGATATCGGCTAAATCACTCCTATCCTCTAATTGGTTGTACTTGTTCATCATTTTATGTTGATATATTGTGTATTTCGATATATTTGATTTACTTCACCCTTTGATTAAGATTTAATTTTGTTAAATCATATAATATAGAATGTACTCAACACGGCGGAGTGTGATATGGTGTGCCTCAGCTACATGACCTAACCCTTTCTTCCTTGAAACCCTTGAACAATTATTAGAATGACTATGCTCTTATTAAGACATGGCTCTATGACCTTTGCATGCTTGGAAATGGAGGAAGCTAGACTCTTTGACTTGGTTGAGTGATTCATCCGTAATAAATGATGCTTTAATTGATGTGCATCTGGTTTGGTAGATTTAGGGAACTCTTGAGTGCTTCTCGGAATGATTTATAATAAGAGCTCGTAAAAGTGCTAAATAAGTTATAAAGTGACAATGACTTGCTTATATAGCCTTCCGTAGGTGAAATATTTTGATAAGGTCGACCCTAGGAAAATGAAACAACCCAAAAGATATTTAAATTGAAATAAAAGTCGAAGAACTTGAAGAGCTTCGACCATACAAGTCGGCCAAAACTAGACCCCACATCCTAACCCATCAATACAATCCAAGACAAAGAAGGAGAAAAGTAAAACAATAAGTTTGGACATGAAGCACAAATGTTGTTTAATTCTTTGATCGAATAGTATTTTTATAATTGATGAAAAGTAGAGTGCAAAGATAAACGAGTCACATAAGAGTTAGATAGATGTATTAATTGGATTTTGAATATGAGCATTTGTCTTAGCAAGGGAACATAGTCAAACTTGGCATTGCAAAAGGACAAGTAACCAAATTTTAGTGTCTACAAAGACATAAATGAAAATTCTCATAAACATCTCTACAAAAGCTCTGTTATTATATGTCACCGTGAATTGTGCAAGTTTTAAAACACTAATACCTTGCTTGACCTCCTCTCCTATGTATCACCAACCTCATTAAAACATACATTCTAATTCACAATCTAATTCTAAAATGACAATCAATATAAACCTCAATACTCAACTTTACCTCCACCTTTATGAGCAAGAGCGAGTTTTCCAACATGGATATGTAGATTATTGTCCCCACCTTGTTTGACCTCCTCTCCATCTATCATCGATTTCATCTAATTCCATTTTCTAATTTAGACTCAATTGAATTAAATAACATGTTAGAGGCAAAATTAAAGGTATCTTTTTAGGTTAATTCGACAATTACAAACTCTAAAATATACAACACTTTCTAAAACTCTAAAAGCATATTGTTTTTCTATTTACACTATATATCATTTAATGAACATATAATCCTTACTCCATTTTAAATTAGAATTTATACTTCTTTTACGAAGGTCACAAATTTAAGCTATAAAATTTCACCTCCAAAATTTGATCCTTACAAAACATAGAGATATAAATGCCTCCTACATGAAACACAATTAAGTACAAATAAGTAATAGTTCTCTTTAGTATACACTCTAAATTATAATATTATAAACATTAAAGAGGCTTTTCCTTTTGTTAAAACATCCCACACGCCTACTAATGCCACAACTAAATCAGGCCACATTCGGCTAAATTTAGATAAAACGAAAAAGAAATCTAAAAAACCAAACAAAAAACAATTTCCTCCTCCTTTTAATATCTCCCGTTCCACCCTTCTGAAATAATAGAATGACATGAAAATTTCATCCCTCCACCTCCACCTCCACCTCCTCCTCTTCCCCCTTTTCCCTTGGTCCCTAACAAGATCCCCGCAAGAAAAGCCAGGGGTCTTTTTGTAATATCAGTACCAGTCTTTTTTAGACAGTGGTTTGTTATGCAGCAGATGCAGAAACAACCCTCAAGAGAATCATCACCAACAACAACACTACGAACGATTCTGCAGATGCATTGATTAAGGCCCAAAAACAAAAATAATATAAAGAGAAGAAAGCATTCTGATTTGGGTCTTTCTTGCAGTGGGAAAAAAATTCATAAGAAAAAAAATCCGGCACAGGAATTTTTGATGTGGGTGGAAAGGATTTTAGCCATACCTGTACGCAATTCTCCGAGTTGGGAAAATTGAGGTAAAGCCCAATCGATCATGTGGATTATTTGAGGAGATTTGAGGGATTATGCGCAGAAGATTACAGATTTAAGCCCGGATTGCCTTTTTTCTTGGATTTTCAGGTCGGCCTCGGTTACAAAGAGCAGAAATCATGGTGTCCACAAGGCGTGGTTCAGCTGGCTTAAAACGGGCCTCGTCGTCTCCAGATCTGCCTGGGTCTAAGCGCTCCAAGGTCAAATCTTTTTGCCGATTTTTTCCCGTAGCTTGATTTGGGCATCTTGGTTCTGCAGTTTTGCGTTACATTTTTTCAAGATTTTTGTTTGTCAGCTTGTGGGCAGGTTCTTGATTTTTAAAATTTTATATTTTATTTTTGCTGGGGAGGTGTAGAGACCTGACGGCTTGTTGGGTAGTTGTTTTTTCTGATAGATTGTTTATGGCATTTTTGGTGGTTGTTTTGGATTGGGCTTAGTGGGTTGTTTGGAGCTTTAGATTTATGAAGTGGGTTCTGTTTTTTGTTGGGCTGGTTGTAGTGGATTCAATCCTCACCTCATCTTTCGAATAAATTCAAGCCTTGTTTACAGTTGCAACTTGGGATTGAGCTTGCCGGGTTGTGTGAAGCCCGAGATTTGGCACTTGGGTTTTATCTTTTCTTGCCTAGCGGTTGAGGAATTGCCATGGCACACATTGAATTCAGTGTTTTTGATTCTTTTTCGTTCTTAGTGGTTGCAAGGCTGGAAGCCGAGGAATTGCTAATGCACACTTCGCGTTTTGTATCATTTTTTTCTTTTTTAGTTTTAAGTGGTTGCAATTCGAGACTAATCTTATTGGGTTGTTTGGAGCTTTAGATTGGCATGTGGGTTTTATGGATTTATCCCTTCTGGATAGTAGTTATGGAATTGCCATGGCAGATATATTCCTTGAATCAATCTGTAGCCTTCATAGTGCTTGCAATTTAGGATTGAGCTTGTTTAGTGTAATCTTTAGATTTGGTATGTGGGTTCTAATTTTTTTGGTTATTTCTTGTGGAATTGCCACGGTGCACATTGTCACTTGAATCAAATTTTTATCCTTCTTGGTGGTTGCATTTTGGGTGATAGATTTAGCCTGTTGTTTCTATCTTTTTAGCTAGTAGTTGCAAAATTGCCATGTCACACATCATCCTTTGAATGATTCATTATTCAATATGATATAAAAAAGGGTTCTAGGGGTAGTAGAGATGAAATGGTATGTCGTGTTTTTATTAAGACCTCTGTTGTTTTTATTGCATAGGCTGAGGTGCAACCAGATGAGGAGTGTGTTCGTGCTGATGACAGTGTGAATTCAAAGGAATTGGCTTCTTCCTCCAGCCCCCACGAGCATCTGCAAGCTGATTTGCAGAATGATTTGAGCAGGGATGCTGTCATGGCCGACGTGCCTGAGACTACCAACAAGGGCAACGAGGCCTCTTCAGTGGAGGGCGAAGGTGCTGAAAAAAGTGTTGAAGCGCCCCCGACTTCAGGTCATCTGAAATCCATTTACTTGGCTGTATTAGGTCATTTTATAGATCTGTACGAGTGAAGAGCTGGCACAGCTTTTTGTCAAACTGATTTTTGTTTCTGGAATGGCTTTAGAGTTGGAGAAGCCGAAGGCTTCCCCAGCCAGCAGGTTGCAGAAGCATGACATGAGCCGTACTTGGGGCAAGCTCATTTCACAGTATCAACAGGTAAACATTCCTTATGTTCCTCCGAGTCATGATATGCTGATTTTAAAGGAGTAGAATACATAGTTATTGCTCTATTCAAATGCCACATGTGATCTCTATCAGAATCATAGAGTAAATTGCATTTGGAGGAACAATTGAAAACGCCTGAAAATTTGATTAAGATTCTGGGGAGATATCCTTACAGGATCTCATTTTGGCTACAATCTGCCCCATGGAATGATACATGTACAAAAGGGACGAGGCTGTGTTAATGCCTTTGGTGATGTTTGCAGATTAATACTCCCCAGACCTGGCATCTAAGCCAGAAGAAAGTCTGTATTTGTTGTGCCTTAAAGGGATTTGTTGTAAGGAGTTTCCTTTCAAGATAATGAAAATTAATTGATGAAGGCTATATGACAAATGTATTTTCAACAATATCTCTTTCCATTGAGAGCAGCACAGTAAAGAGTCTTAAAAATTATGATCAGAAATTTGTTGGAGGAAAGTTGTAGCATGTGCCATTGCCCTGTGTCAGTCTTTTAAAGAGTTGCTCTGTCACGCGTGTCATCTAAATAGTTGCCCGTGTCAGTTTTCTAAAGTATAATGTGAATTTTGAACGAATGTTTTTGCAAGTAACCGGTTATTCATGTTTCACAACTCTCAATCAATGAAAAACAAAAGCTGGCCATCCATTTGGCGTCTGTCTCTCAAAGATATTTGGCATAAACTCAACCCTTTCTTTTTCTCTTTTTCCTCCACACACCTGTCCTTTGGTTCAAGAATATAACTGCTTGCATGCCTTTCTGCCTATGGGTGGAAGTTTAACTGGTTTTCAGGCACATCAATTTGGCAAAATTATTACCTGGGAAAAGATTTAGCCTCCAAGGGTATCAGATTTTGTAAAGCTTTTCACCACAGTGTAATGCACCCAATGTTTGAACACCTACAAAGTCAAACTAGCTCACAGTAGATGAGTGTGGTCCAAAATTGTACCAGTAAATCAATTGAAAAATCTCGGAAGAAATTTACAACTGTCTATCTTTCTTATCTTGCCTATGATCTCATAATGCGCTTTTATACAAAATTGAATGAGAAGGCTAGCTGAGAGAAAACGCCCTAAACAAAAGAGTCTCACTTGAACTGGTGATATAATCTCTCTACTCGGGTGAAGGTGATAATTACAACAAAGACGGGAGTTAGCATAGTAAAGAAAATTGTTCAACTTGATTCTCATTTAACTCTAAACTTAAATTCCAAAAAATGATTTTTTAATATTACACATAGGTGCATTTATCAATTGACTTGCCCGAGTGATTATAAATATACAAACACGCCACCTCCCTGTGTCAGTTTTTAAAAGTAGATGCAAGGTCAAATGAGGTCAAACTAGCTCACAATGGACAGGGGTGTGGCACAATATTCTACCAGTAAATCAATTGAAAAATCTCTGAAGAAAATTACAACCGTCTAGCTCTCATATCTTCCGTATGATCTTATAATGCCCTTTTATACAAAAGTGAATGAGAAGGCTAACTGAGAGAAAATGCCCAAAACAGAAATTTCCCACTTGAACTGGCGATACAATCTCCTACTTGGGTGAAGGTGACAATTATAATGAAGAAGAGACTTAGTGTAGTAAAGAGAATTGTTGACTTGGGTCTCATCTAATTCAAAAATTCATTTCGAAAAATGATTTTTAATATTACAAACAAGTGCGATTATTAATTGACATAATCGACTGATTAAAAATATACCAACACACTGTCTCTCTGTGTTAGTTTTTAAAATAGATGCAAATCTTGAAGCTGATGTTCTTGCAAGTGACTTGTTTCTCTCATTTTATGGAAAACAATTCTGGCTATCCATTTTGGCAGCTGACAATCAGAGATAATGAAGCTAAAGTGACTAAATAAACCCTTTCACTTTTTTCAATCCTTTTCATGTGACACCTGCCCTTATGTTTAAAATATAACCAGTATAGCACGTGTTTCTGCTTATGGAGGGATGTCTTATTTGTTCCAAGGCTTTTTATAATCCAGTGAAATATTCCTCTACACTTTTAGGTTTGTTCTGTTCCAGATGCTATTTATCAACTTTCCAAACACGTTTTTGAATTGTGTTCAATGTTTTTGTTCCTTTGTGGCCTGATCTGACCTGTATTTGGATATAAATGTCCAGTATGATCTAAATTTTCTCATCAATAGCTTTCTGCAGTTTGTAAGTTTTTATTTGTTTAATATTTGATTAAATGGTGATGATTTTTACTAGCAGAATCCAAGTGTGGAATTACGTGGCACAAATTTTACCATTGACGAAGCAGACACTGCAGTTTCTGTATTAAGGATCCTACTATAAGTACAATTTTATGCAAGTTGAAGCATACAATGGTAATCTCTGTTACATCTCCAGATTTCTTGTTTTAGGGAAATGGGAGTACATTTGTTGCTTTTAAGTTTTCACTATCACAGCATTGTGGTTATGTATTTAATTTGTTTGGTGATGTATTTAATTTGTTTAATATGTTCTCAATTTGAGCTGTGTCTTCTGTTGAAATCAACCAGCAGCGGGACGGTGCTATAGCTGTTGTTCTTGAAATTATAGGGAACAATGGATGGGTTCAACTCAATGGAAAGAATCTTAAGAAGACAAATGTTGTCATTAAAGGAGGAGATGAACTTATTTTTAGCTCGTCTGGTAACCATGCATATGTATCCTTTTTACTGTACATATTAACATCTGTGTCGAAGAGCAAACAATATTCTTGAACTCATCATCAAGTTTTCACGTTACGTGAGTGAATACGAATTTTAATAGATGTCCTCAAATTTATCTTCAATTGGATTGGAATTTTCCTTAATTGTGAATTCTAGGTTTTTGAACTGCTATTAAATGAAAATATCTCAGCCACACCGTTACCTACATCAGTTAGCATGACAGAAAATCAAACAGTTACAGGTAAGGCACCGCCATTTGAAGCAAGGTCAGGAGATCCTTCAGCTGTAGCTGGGGCATCAATTTTAGCATCTTTGTCAAGTTTGCGGCAAGAGATATCCATGTTGCCCCCACCTGCTGCTAATGGGGAGGAGATTGGGCAAGGACTCGATAGGCCTCAGATCCCCCCTCCATGTGATATGTCAGATGGATCTGTCTCTGATATTGATGTGGCTGGCCAAGCAGGAAAAGGGACCTCTGACCCAGCAGGTGCAGCAGAAATTCCCATGAGTGAGAAAGCATCTGTAATTTTGTCTGCAGATATTACAGCAACCAATGATCATTTAAATCTTGATAGCTCAGATGCAGTGATTGATACAGATATTGGGAAATATCCTAGTGTAGATGAATTAAGACCTCTTCTGAAATTGCTTTCAACACCAGGTACATGTGACATGGATATAAATGGGAGTCTATTTAAACAGTTTTGTGAAGAGAGGAGGGGATTTGGAAGAGACGTTGATATGTCCTCAGTCTCTGATAAATGCCAAGTTCTGAAGGAAGACTTAAGAAAAGGAATTATTGTTGGCAGAGAGACTAGTGTATCATTTGATCACTTCCCTTATTATCTAAGGTATTTATGCATTGTTTTCTATATGACGTGTTTTACTTTCCTATTTTATCATTGTGCTTCTGAATGTTATTTGCATTCATTACTGTTTTGTATGGTCTGAAATAATATAGCTAAATTTATAAAAATACTTCATTTTGGTTTGCTTCTTGGTTTCTCTATAACAATATTTTCCTTGAAAGCTTTTGTGAAATGTGCCTGTATGTAATGTCGATTTAATTCTGTATGCCATATATGGTATTATCAGGAGAATTGGTTCTGTGATGGTAATATTTTGAAATGCATTTTATAGGGATTCTAAAATGAAGCTGTGATAACAGAATCTCTGAATTGGTTTTGAGGTTTATGCCCATTTGATTATTTCTGATCCATTGCCAAAATAGTCTACGTGGATAACTGTGTCTTGTAGATGTGCAGTTTATTCAGAAGGCATGATGTGTGTAAATACTATATGCCTTAATTAAAATGAGCGAAGTGTTCCATTTCACAGAAGTGGGGAGCTCCTCTAACAGATGTAGAGAATTCCTGTACTTCAGGATGGTGGTGATCCCTTAGCAGATTGCAGACAATCTGCTGTAAGGAGGCAACAATGTTGTAGAAGACTGACCATATTATTAAGTTAATTTTTCTGATAGTTGTAAAGGATTCATGTGTGTCAAGAGGACATGAGGTAGGAATGTAGGCATGGCGAGCATACAAATCAAATTGCACACTTGAATCTTACATATTCATATCATTTCTATTCATTAAAATGGCATGTGATTGGGAATAAGAATCTCTCTCACGGTGATCCAAAAGCAAACTATTTAAAAATAAACCGTCAAGGTCTTAAGCATTAAATATTGTCTCTGCTGTTCACTGAAGTTTTTAAGAAGGCAAGTGTCAAATTTATAGAGTTCGAAAATATCAATTATATAGTAACTATTACTTGGCACAGAAACATTGCTGCGAATTAGACTTATGGCCTAGGGTCAATTTTGTTGTCACGAAAATACTGTGCATGGATATATTATTGAACTGGGGTTGATGTTGCATTTGGAGGTTGTTTGGGACAGGCGCGATTCACATGAGCATTACAAGTACAAATATCTTAAATATGCCGAGAGATATCAATTATAAGGTTCTTATCTTAAAATGTTTCACAAACCACGTTGATTAATAACTCCATTATATTCTCTGCCAATTTCCCAGTGACTGGAAATATATGACATCCATCTAGCTACACCACTGGGTTGTGCTCTAAAAAATCTTTCCAGGAACAAAAGATGGGGCTTTAAACTCCGCTGTATGGCTAAGATACCATGATTTTTCGATTTACTTCTCCAAGCAAAATGAAAAAACTTCTAAGTGACAGTCAAATGGATGTCAAATTTAAGGTTGAAATTTAACTGTGACAGTTAAATGGAAATCGATTTTATAGGTCGGACATAAAAATGAACTAGCTACAGTACACTTCACCCCTTGCTGCCGGTGTAAGATCCCTAATGGAGTAATTAAATTTTTGTTGTCGGACATCGTACAGTTGCCAAAAATTTTGGGGTGGGTGCTGGGATTGAAAATTTTACATGAATATTGACAGTCATAAAGATTGGTCGAAATATTCATGTTCTCGAATTTCAGTGGCATTAGTGATTCACTTACATAACTATACATTTCAGTTCTGTGGTGGAATGGTTAATGCCAACTGTCAACATTCTAGAACAATTTATTCTCTTGTTCTGTCTTGCGTACCGCCTCAGTGCCAAATTGAAAGATTTGATCTGTTGATAGTATCTCGAGACTATTATTGTAGAAGTGCTGCTGTTGATATTTTAGGTGGTGTGAGAGTGTCGTCATGAGCCTAATGTTGTGAACAAACTTGGTGTTGGTTTCATTGCAGTGAATATATCTATAGTGTGGATAAATAATAAGCACGTGGGGCTGATGTTGTAGCTGCAAGATTGTTTAGCTCTTGTACAGTGCATCGATGACATAAGCATAATAGAACTTTGTCTCAAGAAACTGGAATCAATTGCTTCTAAAACCTTTGTTGCAAGTATCTGGTCAGAGAACTCATGTAGTTGAGTCCATTTTCACAGGGCATCTGCACAGATAGAGAATAGCTTGATTTGTACTAATCTTTTATTCCATTATGTTCCATGTGACTGTCTATATACAATTCCAAAGTAGAGTGGCTCTACATGTATATAATATTCTATTAATGTATGTATGTATATGGGCTTTACTTTCCTTTAAAAGCATTTCTGTAGTGAACTTTTTATTAGTCATTGATGTTAATGGCTGAAAAACATATTCATCTGTTGATTGAGATTGAATTTGTTTAGAAGTATTCTAGACTGTATTCTGTTAGTAGAAGGTTTTTGCTACCTCTTTTAATAACCATCAACATTTTGGTTATGTCTCATTGCATACTTCCCATCTTTTTACTTATATTTTGTCAACCTTCCAGTCAGCGTTCAGCTGTTCCATTGGCAAGCTAATTATAATTCTTACGATTTGTTTACAGTGATAACACAAAGAGTGTGCTGATTGCATCAACATTTATACATTTGAAAAGGAAAGAGTTTTCAAAATTTACAATTGATCTTCCTACAATAAGCCCCAGAATATTGTTGTCTGGTCCTGCAGGTTTGTTCTCTGCCATTCTATAGAGGCGTGAACTGTTACTTGGAGCTAGTTTGACCAGCAATACAATGATTCTAACTTGAGGTGAACCTTTTTGTTTTGTAGGTTCTGAGATATACCAAGAAATGCTGGTGAAGGCATTGGCCAATCATTTTGATGCAAAATTGCTTGTATTCGATAGCGGTGCAATGTCCTTAGTAAGCATTATCATTTCAGTTACTGTAAATTATTGTTATTTCTAGGTTGGATGTAACATAAGGGTTTTAGTTCTTAGTTTTGAAGTGGGACATAATCAATTTGGAAATGTGTGTGAAATCAGTTTGGATTTTAAAGTGCAAAAAATTAATTACCAGTATAAATGTTTTTGCTCAATTTTTACTGGATCCTTGAAAGTAGCTTCTATTTTGGTACGTTCATTCTTGGCTATATTTGTAGTAATGCTATTTTGAATCAATATTTTAGGGCTCATCAGTGAAGGATGCAGAACTGCTGAAGGAGGCCCCAAAACAGGAATGTAAATTTCTTTCTTTAAAACAAAGAATAGTACATGGGGATAATTGGGCATCAAAAACAGTTTGCCTTCATCCACGGAGACAGAAATATGTAATTGTAACCCACCTCCTGCATCAAGTTCACAGTCGAAACAGGAAACACCATCTGTACCTTCTTTTTCTGCTGCTGCTGCGGCAAAAATGCAAACCTTTAAGACAGGTGATTACAAGACTTGGTCGAATTTTAACAATTTAGATATTAAGATCTAGTCATATTTCAATATCATGTACACCTTGGAGTTACGATGTTCATTTTTGGTGCTTATTGGTTAATTGTTCGTATGTTTTTAGGCGATCGCGTAAAATATGTTAATTATACTCAGAATCCAGGCTATCTATCTCCTCCCCAGAATCCTTCAAGGTATTTTTTTAATTGTTTTTGGTCAATATTATTGCGAACTGGTCCATGAAGTTCTTAATTGTACGTTAAATATAGGCCACATGATTGTGGTAAGCTGCTATAGCATTATGAGGTATGATGATATATGAATGTTGTTTTTGCTAAAGAAGAGGAAGTTGTTCTTAATGCTTTTACAGCTAAAGGACTCCAAGGTTTTCAAATAACTGGTTTTATTTTTATGTGAACATATGTTGTGCGCAGCTTATAATGTTTGCATTGTTAGTATTTGTAGCAGTTTGGTCCAATGTAGACTGCTTTGAAAGTGGGAAGTACATACCGATGTATTTGCAGACTGTATGGAATCTTCCATTCTGCATAAAATCAAACAAAGTTGGCATACCTTTACTCTGTTCCTGATCAGTGGGTCTTGTGGAGTTTTTCTAGCAAAATACTCCATTGCTTTTTTATGTTTAAAGCAGACTATACTGGCAGATGAGATTGTTGTTGTCATGTATAAAGTGGCTTTAAAGGATAAAGTCTAGCAATTAGAGATCTATCCTCATTTGATTTGTGTCTAGCAATGAAGGATCTTCATAATTTAGAAACCTGGTCTTGGGATGAATAGTGTGGGTAAAAGAAGTGAGCACAATTTGAGTCATAGAATAACATCGATGGATTTTGCCTCGAAGGGATACAACTTGAGCTTTGATATCATACTTAGCAATTATAAATTCAAATTGTTGTTGTGCACCCAAGTGGCGTGACATTACCAATCGTCACATGCGAGTCCTAATGGGCAATGCGTGATGTTTTCCACCCTCGCAATTTGTATAATCCTTTTCCACTCATCTAGGGGACACACTTGTCATTTCTTATATTTTCATATTAGTTACTTGAATTCTTGTGAACTTTTTAGGTTTCAGGTACATCCACGTTATAGTATCAGGGAATGTGAGACATCCACCTAGAACTCAAGTAATCACACTATGCTATTATTGATGGAAGATAATTTATTTACTAGACTTTTGTGACATATTTGCAATGTTCCACCAGTTTTCTGGGACGGGTATGTGGGGGCTTTTATGGGGGATAGCTAGAGAGGCTCCTAATTTTCAAAAGATGTTGTTCTAGATGGCAGGCTTAAAAATGTAAATTTGTTATTTTCAATATAGGAAACATATATTATCATATTGGTATCTTAAATTTAATAAAGCACAGATTTACTCAAAAATTGAATTCGATTTATGCAATGCAACATGCAATTCACAAAAGGCCAATCATTGTATTTACAAGCGCAATTCTCATTGTTAAATCAAAGTGAGATACAATAACACTCTTCGATTCAGAGTTTGGTACTCTCGATAGAGTTATCGTATCCATATTCAGGGTTCCATGGGGATGCATCTCTTTCCCTCCAAAGATGCAGGGGATGTGTTGAGACAGTTCGGGTTTAGGGACAGGGATGAGGACTGGGATGTTTCTCCTGCATCCCCCTTTTTATTTATATTTGTCCCCTACATCCTTGGCGTTTGCCATCCTTCTTTTGCAATTTTATAATGCATTTGTTGACAGAATAAAAAGAAACTAGTTAAGGGTTTGTTTTTTGGATGTCATTTGCATTATTTGGAGTGGTGAAGAGATGGAAATGGGGTTAGTGGAAATAGAAAGTGGAAGTGGTGGGGGGCGGCAGGAACATGAACAAAAGGTTCATTTGGCAGTGCTATTCATTTTGATTGTCTGCCGCCATTGTCGAAAATTGAAACCATATGCAAAGGCCCAATCAAACAAAACAAACACTTATTTTAGTTTGTATAGGTTCTTGACACTAACAAGGCAAATAATTAAGCGGGCAGTTGCCATTGGAAATGCAATTTTGCAATTCTGATTGGAAAGCCAACACCACTAGAATTAATGCGCATCTATCGTGCATACTAGGTTGTGGAGTTTATTGTTGGGTTGTGGTGTTTGTTGTTGTGACATGAGGGCTGAAATTTTAAGGTTGTTTAGTGGGACCATTCTTATCCTACTGCATCGATTATCCTTCTTAGCCCTTCTTCTAGAACTTACTCAAGGCAGTTGCATCTCTAGCTTGCAGGATTCCAACTTATCAGGTGCAGTTGGTGGAAGGGTCATCCAAAGGAAAAACGAAGGATTTGGTTTCAGCTTTAAACCTGGCTACAAGTCTTTATAATGTGCAGGTAGATGGAGAGGAAGATTAGCTATTGTGACAAGCTTTCACTCGACACGAGGGGTGAAATTCGAAGAGTGTTTAGTGGGACCATTCTTATACTATTGCATATAGTAAAATCACCCCTAGGGATTTCTCCAAACAGTTGCTTGTCCATCTCCTAGGGTTACAAATCGTATCTGAGGAGGCAATTGGAAAATTCTTCAGTGCCAATAGTATCCCATTTCATGTTTCTTGGTCTTTTTATTACATGAAGGCATGTAAGGTAGGGCATCATATGTGCCTTCTGGAGAAACCGAATTAAGGACATCCACTCTTGACAAAAACTGCCAAAAGATTAGTTTACTGATGGAGGAGATGAAGGCAACATGGATGAAAATAAGTTGATCCAAGATCATTGATGGTGGATGGACGGTAGGGATTGTTCACTCATTAGTGTCATTGGCACATATGATGCAAGACCTTATTTTCTTATGGATATTGATTTAATTTCTTAAGTGAAAGAACATTGATTCACTTTCAGATTTTGAAGTATGTTGTAGAGGAGTTTGACCCCATCAATGTTGTGCAGATAGCTATAGATGCAACTTGTGTAGATTAGCAGGGAGGTTGATTTAAACTTCTATAGGCACATCTATTGGACACCTTGTCTTTTGCATTCTATAAGAAAGAATTAAAGACCATTGGGCAGATCAATTGCGTCAAAAGGCGGTGACAAGTGTTAGGGAGGTGCAAATGTTTCTATGCAACCACAACACTTAATTGGACTTTTCATGACATGATTTACATCTTATTTCGTTGGAGAGGATGCTTGATTTGTAAGAGTTATTGCAGTTTATGATTATGACACAAGAGTGGAGTAGGCCAGCAGAGTGGAGGTGGTGAGTGGGCATGGTGAGGGGTATCTAAGATTGAAGAAGGCAGGAAAGTGAAGGACACGGTGGTTGGAGATGATTGTTGGGCATATGTGAGATATATCATGTCCTTTGTATCTGTTGTTTTCATTGTCATTACATATGGGGACTCTCAACAGTCCTAACCTTAATATAACCATTTATATAAGCCTTAGCCAGATGAAGGCTGCAATCTTTTAGGGAAGTTGAAGACCACACGACAAATGGATACATATTTAGCTATTTCTAAATGGTACTTAGAGAGGCCTGGGAGAATTAACTCCTATCGATGACGAGGAGATGAAGGGGTCTTCTTTTCCTTAAGAAAATCTTCAGTAGAGAGGAGGCTACAAAAATTCAGTTGAGTGGAGCACAGTTGCTAGTGTCACTTGCTGCATGAGAGCAGCTAGCGGGGATAGACACACTCTAGTGTAGGACCCCAGTTGATGGTGGCGGCTACATGGAGGCCCACCAATGCTACAAACGCTTTCCATTTACCTCCTTGCACAGGCTACTTGTTCCACTGTCGCTGAAAGGAATTGGTCCACTTATAGCTCCAGCCTCCATCCACTAAAAGGAACATGTCTACCTTTGAGAGAGAGAAAAAACTAGTTGCACATAATCAAATTCATCATCGGACTTGCAGGTCAGCGGTTTGTGACTTGTAATGGCTGAAATAGTGAAATACAATTTCTGTATTTTGCTTTTACGATTTCAATTATCATTTGAGACTCTTGTAGACGACAGTTGTACTTGCCATGGAGTCTAGACTTGTAGTTATATTAATGATTGTTGATAATACACCAATCAAATATTTACATTTGCAATGTTATATTCATATTTGACAAGGTTATTGATTTTAGTTGTCAATGTTGATTGTTCTCTACTCAATGCCATGGATTTTATATTCATTTCAGCTCTTTATAATGTTTACTGATGTTTAACAATTAAATCATACAACTGAAGAACTGTAAAAATATATTTTCTATATTGAAGAAGTGTAAACAAAAAACAGTATGTTTGCTAAGGACAATGGATGTAGCAGAGATCAGTTGTCAGCTCTCAAAGAGAGCATAGCACAAAAACAACCAAAATTTAACTACATATAAGATTTGCTCAACATTTAGAGGAGCACAGCTGCTTCCTCAATACAAAAAAGAAGAAGAAGAAGCAAAGTTGTAATATTCGAGGCATCCCCAAGAAGTATCCAAATGCAAAGAAACCGCAAACATAAACAAGCAAACAGAATTAGATGATAGGATCCAGGTCTGAAGGTCACAATTCCAGGCTTCATAATATTTTCCTCGGTTCTGAGTGCAAAGTTTTAGGTCCCTCCTTGATCACCAACCCTTTACCATTGTCCAGTGATTCTTTGCTATCAAATTTCCTATCATGTTCCCTTTCAATGTTTTCTACCAACTGTTTAATCACATGACCCATTTTATTTTTTTAGCTGTGCAATCTACTGCTCCTTATTTTAATCATGATTACCAACAATATCCTTCAGTCTGGTCAACATGTTGTTCAAGTTGCCTTCTATAAACTGTTCCAGCCACATGGGTATAGTACCTCCATATCCAGAATCAGGCATAAACTGTCCAACCAAGGAAGAATCAAAAGATTCCTTGTAATCTAACAGTATTTAACACAATTCCTCCCCATTTTTTATGAAATCATTGCTATTGTCAGAGTTGACATGTGCCGGCTCATATTGTTGTAGAGACATTTGTAACACGTTTAAGGCTGTCCTTGTTATTGCCCATTGTATCCTCTTCAAGATCGCCATCAGAAGATGAAGATCCCACCAATGCAGGTCTGGATAGTCAACCTTATTAAAGTAAGCATCTTAAATAAGGTTCCATTCGTGTCCTGCAGTTTGAACCATAGCTACCTCTTATTGGATGATTTGCTAATCTAGAGATGGACTATATCTTGGGAATCCTCCAACAATCAAGTAATTAGAAGAAACTTTCATCATTGAAGTCCTCAATTTTTTTCAGTGCAGTTTCACGAATCTTCATCTGCATGTGAAGCATTGGGATTATGACTCCAACTGTAAAGTCAGTAAGCACCTTGCTCTGGAGTTGGAAAACTACATGATTTCTTTGCTTTCATAAAAACCAAAAATTATCAATGGAAAAGACGATTCAAAACTTTCCAAAAAAACAGAAATTCTTTGGGAACTACCGGTGTTTCACCCCTGTGAGCATCACCTAGATGCAATGAGTGCTAGAGTGGATCATTCATACTTGTGAGAGATGGGTCAAAGTAGACTAATAACCTCATGATGGGTCAAAGTAGATTGACTTGAAACTACGTAGCTAAATCTTACAAATTATACAAATTAACCTCTTGAAAATTATACAAATTGTTCCATTGTGGATAACACCACTTTTACAAAATGAATGAGCTAAGGAGCTCCATATTGGATGGTTCAATAAGGCACAACACTTGCTGAAGGTTTTGCAAATGGGGTTATAAGCTAAGCGGGTTTGACTTTGGGGGAAACTCCATTGTTAAGTGCGCTTGAGCTGGATTATACTTGGGATGGGTTACTCTTGGGAACTACACGGTGCTTCACCCTTGTGAGCATCACCTAGATGCAATGAGTGCTAGAGTGGACCATTCATACTTGTGAGAGATGGGTTGATGTAGATTAACCATCTCACAATTGGTCGAAGTAGATTGACTTGAAAATCTACATCTAAATACCAAAAATTATACAAATTGTTCCACTACGCAAAAACACCACTTATATAAAGAGAAATGCTTCGTTTAGAATGTACATATTTAAAAGAAATATTGATCTAAAAATACCTTTAGCAAACACTTTGGACCAAGGAATAAGACCATGTTTCCAAACACGAACAACAAAGGTACATAAAAAAATGCTCAATAATTTCCAATTCCCCGCACAATGTGCATTACGACTTGTAAATACCAACATTAGCTAAGATAAAACCAATAACAAGCTTTTGATGAATCAATAACAATCTAAAACTTGACTTCTTAGGTTTAAATGCGAAGACTACAAGACAACAAACCTATTCATCCACCACTTATATAGGGGAGCACAGTAATGTCCTCTTTTCAAAATGAATTAATTTTGGATACCCGAAGCCTATTCTTATTATTTCCGCATACTAAGAGGAAATTAAAAAGGGAAATAAATTAATTTAAGTGGTCCAAGGGTACATTTATATTTTAACTGGAAAATGACACTTAAATTATAATATTAATCCAAAAAAGCAGAAATAGAATAAAATAATAATAGAATGATGAACTTTTATTATGGGGTGCTAAAGTTAGAATGGGTTGCATGAGCATCCTATTTTTAAGATGGAGAGAAAAACCAATCCTATTTTTAAGATGGAGAGAGAGGAGAAAACAAGTTTATATTGTTTATTCCTATTTTTAGGAGGGGGCTCCAACTTTGGATAAGGCCTTCAAAGTTATAAAGACAAATTTGGTGTTAATTATTACAATTATCTCAGAAATTTATCAACTACTTCATTGTTTGCAAGTAGCTTCTGCTTCTGCATCAGCAATAGAGGACAAAAATCCTCATTTGCATATCTTGTATCTAAGTTTGGCAATTCCATTCAGGGGTTGCAGTGGTTATTCAGTACAAGTGTTCATTTAGTTCAGCTAGGGCATCATATTCAAGGCTGTTTTAGCATCCAGAATAGCAAAGTACAGCCAATAATTTCTTCAAACAAACATCTGCAAGGCATACTGGACACTTCCATAGTTGGACGCCACCCTTGGGAGATTGATTCTATGTTGGGCGCCACATTTGGAGAGTTTTGTGAGGGTTTCAGCTTGCATGTTTATTTCTTGCAGCCTTCTACGTATCTGGATCATCAAAATTGAGCCAATAATTGTATACAGATATTCTGGTATTTACCCTAAAGCTGATTTGAAAATAAATAAATAAATTTTATTTTGTCTGCAATTGGGGTTTGTTGTTTTTATTAAAAAATCAGTTTATTGTTGCTGTCATAAAAGGTTAAATTTTTACTGCTGCCCTAGGGTTTGATACATAGTTACCTAAGTCTTGGGGACGGGGAGATGGAGGGACGAGGTTTCCGGGACGGGAAAAAATTTCCAAATTTTGGGGACAGCAAGGGGATGGCTATTAAAATAATATATAAAATATTAATATTTGAATATTTTAACTTTATTCAATGAAATTTAGGGATTTAAACTCTATTCAGGTACTTTCAAGATTATAATTTAATGTTCTTTGTAAAAATAACAGCTTTTTAAAAGTAAAAACATCAGAAGTTTTTTGAAAGATTTTAAAAAATAGGGGACGTCCCTCCAAGTCCCCGAGTCCCCGAAACGTTCGGGACATCCGGATGTCACCAAAATCTAGGGGACACATCCCGCGTAACACCGGTTTGATAAAATGTCCAGATTTGTTAGAAATTTTATATCAGGGATATTACATCACAAGAGGACCAATTTCAATTCAAACAAAGATAAATCTTTGGGGAGAGAGTTCCACATAAAGCTGTTTAGACATGATTTCATCCATTGTAGGACCCTTGATCTATTTTGTAGTGTCCCAAAATTCGTCTTCATCTTCAATAATCAATCCTCCTTTTGAACATCGTAATGCTTAATTAGTTATTGTGTAAGTTCTGAGATGGAAGGGGGAATATTAAAATTTCTTTTGATCTCCTCCCAAGGGAACCATGTACCATTATAATACATATCATTGAATGTTCATATGGCTTTTGAATAATGAAATTATGCAGATTATCCTTGAATTAGGGGTAAAAGATTGTCATTGTAATTCAAATTCCACCAGATTGATCCGTAAATTTGGCACCTAGAGCCCATCCCATGGAAGATAGGCTGGGCAATGGCAAGATGTTTCACCATCTCCCATGCCTTCCACAGGGGATTGGAAAAATGGGGGATGTATCAACTTTAATGGGGAAAGAGCCCATCAATAAATCTGCTATATGTAGACCCTTCCGCTTGGGTTTACCTTTGGGAACCGTCTTAAAATGTTGTTTTTGACAGGAATTTTCCAAAGTTCATTCGTCTTGAGAACTATAGTGATCCATTTACAATTAATGTGAGGACTTGGTTTTGAGATTCTTTGTACCCAACCCACCCATCGCTTTAGGTGAACAATAGACTTCCCATGAAACCACATGCCTTTTCCAGTTCCCTTTACCATCAGACCATAAGTAGTCTCTAACCATTGTATGCAATTTGTCAAATTGGTAATTAATAAACGTCCAACAAGAGGAAAAGTAGATGTTATAAGAAGGTAACACTTTTTGACACACCGGGACTCTGCCTAAAAGAAACAAGTGTCCATACCACTTGACACCTTTTTATTGATTTTATCAAAGAACCAACACCACATCTCTTTAAAGGAGGGGGACAGAGCTATAGGAATTCCTAGGTATTTAACAATCTCATTAGGACTTTTCAAGGACCACCCTTTCCAGGCAAGCCAAACGGTGGAGAGTCATCCTAACCCAACACTACAGACTTGTAAATAGCTATTTTGGAACCAGAGGTTTAACAATAGATATGCGATTTGAGAGCAATTTGCAGGAAGCTTTCTTTATCAAGAACCGGGAAAATAGTTGTGTCGTTAGCAAAGATAAAATCTAGAAGCAAGTCTTGATTAGGAAGAGAAATGCCTCTTATAGGAGGACCAATGGAGGTGACCCTAAGAAAATAAGTAGTGCTTTAACAACATTGACAAACCAAACAGGAGCAAGGGGACAACGTTGTCTTATAGATCTTTGAAGTCCAAATGGTTCTGTAAGCTCATTGTTCACTTCAATCACAGTTGAGGCATTATGAAAGAGAACACTTATCATTTTGTAGTATCTGTCATGAAATCCAAGAGGCCCTCAACATCACATTTATGAAAGCCCATTTAATTTTTTCATAAGCTTTTTGAAACCCAATAGGGTCATGCAAACATTTTGATTGGTTGTCTTTGCCCAATACATGCCCTCCCAACTAGTTAGAAGGTTGTCAAGGATTTATCTGCTTTCAACAAATCCAGTTTGGGTGTCTGGGATGATATTTAGAAGGATAGGGGCAACCCTTTGGCAATTGTTTTTGCAAGAATTTTACTAGAAATATTCAACAGGTTAATGGGCCTACCCATCCTTGGGAATTAACTTAATCACCATATTGATTTCTGTGCCTAAAGATCCAACTTGGATAGCCTCATTATGTACCCCTAGAATCTCCTGAGCTATCCAATCCTTGTTGGCTTTATAGAGCTTAGTTGGGAAACCATCCACCCCGGGAGCTTTATCATCTCTTAGAATCAATGGCAAAAAGAATTTCATCAAGTGAAATTTCACTATCCATGGAGGCAACATCACAAACAGAGTTTTTGGTTTTTTTTTTTGGCACATACTTCCTATTTTGCTGAACTTTTGTGGAAGATCCATCAGAGATAAACAGTTTTGAGTAGAACAAAAAGAAGACAGATTTAATGTCACAGATATCCTTGGAAAGAATTCGTGCAAATATCAATTGCTTTAATATTTTCTCTAGCCTGTTTTGCGTTTAATATCGTGAACAAATATTTGGTACCTTTGTTACCCAACTTGAGCCATGTGATCCTTGATCTAACCTGCGCCCTTGAGCAGCATACTACTGTATCACTGTGGGGGGGTGTTTGATTTGAATCACATCTTCAAGTAGTTTGGGGTTGTAAGGCTCCTTGTGTAGTTTTTCTTTGGTATTAATGAGTTGCTCTTGGATTTCCCTACATTTTTCCTTCTTCTTTTGGCATGTTCTTACCCAAATGATCTCAAATTTTTGGTAACCTCCATGCAAATATTCTAATTACAAATGCTGGAGGAAGAGTTAGAGAGAGATTTGGTAATAGTCCATGTAGATCTAACACCAGCATCATACTCTTTGTTTTGGAGGTATGGCACATTTAGTTTATATAGATCTTTCCAAACCCTCTCTTTTTGTTCAGTTGATGCATTTAAGAACTGCATTTGTGTAGGGTGATGGTATGAGCTAGTGAATGGAAGAACAGTTATTATGCTTCCTTCATCATTCACAAGTGTACTGAAAAAGTCATGATATAAGTATAATCTGTCAAGTCTTGAGTACAATCTTCTACCTTACTGACTGTTGCGCCATGTGTAACATGTGCCTTTATTGTTAGACTTGCTTCTATACAGAGGTTTAGAAAGTTTATATATCCTTTAAATTTTGACCAAAAGAAATGTTCATTTCCTTTCCATACTAGTGTGGCACCCTCTTTCTCTCTCATTACCTTTTATCATGTTAAAGTAAACCTTCAAATATCTATGGGACATCACATAAGCTGGGGCCAACCAATTGTATAATTTAGTTCTTTCTCCGCAGTCTTTGGAAGCATAGATCAAACAAATCCCAAATTGTTGCCCATTGTGTTTCAAAGTGACCTAGGCAGCTCTATTACAAGGAAAAGTCCCAGACTTAGTAACCATTTCGAACACTTTTGATCAAGTAGAATAGACAAGCCTCCTTTTCCTTTAGGTTGTTTAGTAGAGAGCTGATCCGCTTTAGGCGAAATAAACTCCAACACAAACTCAAGAGTATTTGCAGTCTCTTTAGCTTATTGCAGAAGAAGTCAGTCTAATTGATTTTTAGTATGTGTAAACTGCCTAACAATGGGTGTCCTGTCCAGGGTCTTCAATCCTTGCACATTCTAACTGATTACTTTCATGACGGTAAGGGAGGGATTTAGATTGATTGTGATGGGGTTTGGGACCCCTTTATTCTGATACAATCTATTAAAGCATTTTGAAATCTTATTTTTCCCTTACCTTTTTTTTTTGGGATTCATCCTGTTGTGACGGTAGGCTGGTTTTCTTCTATTGGCATCCTCAGTAAGAGGACCATTATCTGTATTGTTTGTGCTAACCAAATCAGTTTTGAGTCTCTTTGTACCATATTTGGCTCTCATAGAGGTTAAACTTTTATCCCCAAATGGTGTAGGTATCTCTTTTCTATTTAAAGCCGTGGGCATCCCAACTCTTTCCGACTTATGTGGAGGCAGGGGCATGGAGGAACACTGTTTAGGCAGCCCCACCATCTCTTCTGAGAATCAATCTTTCAGAATATCAAGGCAGCAGGAGGGAGGGATTTGAGAGCTCAACGAATGTTTGGCACAGAGAACATATTCATCAGATAGCCCCCTTATTATCATGAGGGAAAGGTTCAAGTTCGCAACTGCAGACAGGAGGGCCAACATTATGGCCAAGGAGAGATGGAGAAGGTTCACCAAAGTACTTGACAGGAAAGGTGGGGGTTGAGGGGGTGTGCTAGATGGGAGAGGAGGTGAGGAGGGTGAGGGAGGTCGCACAAATTCAATGGGAAGGGAGGGAAGTCCCCATTCACTGAGGTCTCTCAACAAATTGATTGACTGTTAATTGAGATTCCGGCAACATCTACTTCAGACAAGGGGTAATAGACCATAACCACATCCGCTACTGTCACACTTTTGTCATCAGAGTTCACACTAGCTCCAATTCCTTTGTTCTCCTTCCTTGCATCATTCCCAAATTTTCTTGGCAGAGCTAGGAGAGGAAGATTCTTTTAGATGACAATCCTTCTTACTCAGAAACCATGAATTTAGGCTGTCTAGTCCACAATAGAACAAGATAATTTCTCCTTCAAGTCAAAGACTAGGGTTTCTGGGCAAACTTCTATAAGTTTCATAGAAATTAACACCCTAGCATTCATATGTGCCAGGGTGACTTTTGTATCTTCCACCTTCAATACTTCACCTAGTAGGTTCAAAGCTTGGGGCAATAAATTCCATTGTTGAGGAGGTATATCCCTAATTTCAACCCATTTAGGTGCTGTTTTAAAATTAATATCTTGACAAACCCAGTTCTGGATTTTAAAGGATTCCCTAAAGACAGACTGACCCATATTCCAGAAAGGAATGCTAATGGCTCGTCTATGCATGTTGGAATTTTTAAAAAGAACTAAAAAACCCCTTTTGCATCATTCTACAAAAGCTTACATAAATTCTGTTTTATTCCCCCAAACCGAGCTCAACCAATTATCAAAAATCACTCTAGAGGGCAGAGCATTTTGAATAAGGCAAACAAAAGAAATCCCCACATTCTGCAGCCTAATTTCCTCCAAATTGAATATCTTTTGTTCATCTCTGCATTAGGATAGATTAAGCGCTCTAGTCTGAACAGTGGGTTTACCTTTTTGGTCAGATACCTGCTTGTATTCCCTATCTCCGGTTTCCCTCATCCATTCTACACGAATGCTGCACCTTCTGAATGCTTCGTTTCTTCTTCCACCTGCAGAGCCTCGTTGAAGATTTTTCTTGCCGTGCTTTGGTTCACATCACCTTAATCCGGGCTTTTATAGCGATATTTTTTATTTGTAGTTTCATCTGTTGCACTGCCATTATTTTTTTCCCACCATCTTCCCATTTGTCCCCTCTTTGCTATCTTTTGCATGGGTTGGCTCTTTGCCTTCTTTCCCTATTTCCATCTATAATGTTGTCACATTAATATTTTGCAAGGATTAATGCTACTTTCTTTTCCCCAAGATTTATCAACACCTCAATAAGATATAAAACACCACTAATAAGGCAAAAAACATACAAGAATGATGCAGAACAGGGCACAAAACTCAACACATAAAGCAATGGGAAACCTAGTATAAATCGACATATTCAAAGAGAACAAATAAGACTAAGGAGAAAGGAAATCAAGAGAAGTCCACATGGGAAATCTTGAAGCAGCTCTAATGGAGGGAGACTTTTCATCTCCTCACATCCACGTCTCCAAGCTCTCCCTCCCTCTAAAATGTTTTTTAAATTTTCTATTTTTTTAGTAAAAAGAACTGTTCAGGAAAGAACTGTGCAGATCTGGGAGTGAACAGACTCACCAGATTTATTAGTGAGCACCCAATTGACTATAGTATCCATCGGTACTCATGATCCCCAGAAATGAAAGAGATGTGGAATGCAGAGTGATGCTTAGGTCACTCAGATAAACACATATTAATGAGGTGGCATGATGGACTTATAGTCTTATACCAGTGCTATCACTGGCTGATTGTGATGGACAGTATCATCTCAACAACTAGGTAGTAAATCGATCTTGTTTGTTTCTGATTGAATAGGGGTGGCAGGGTACACCCTTGAGCTATGGTTCCATCCAATCCTTTATATTCCACTGGTCCATTTGAGTTATAAGGTAGGGTATCTTCCAATTGTCCTTCCCCAACTAGCTATATATATGCAATGTTACAAGCGAAAGTGTAAAAGAAGTCTTCTCTAGTTCCAACCAACATTACAATAGTTTCACAGCTAGCTGGTGGACACCTTGATTTTACTTGGCCCATTTCCATAGCTAGCTTTTGAGGTGAGCCCAAATTAGGGGTGTTTCATGATTGTAAGGATGAAATCCGATCAGAGTCACAGGAAAGGGATCGTAATCGAGTCATGGATTGGTTAATATTGTTCCTAAACAAAGTGAATTCTCCCAATGATGCCATCTCTATCCCATGACATTGACCCCGCCCCATCGGACTAGGAACATATCACTGGTCAAAAACCACAATTATCTTTGGTCATTCTAAAGGTTGAGTGATTAGGATTCCTGAAGGCCTTGATATCAATTGAGTTACTTGACCAACCTCCATTAGGTTTCCACCATTAAACTACTACCACTTACATGAATAACAAGCCATTGGTATCGGTTGCATGAATAACCAACCATTAGTACCGGTCACATGAATGAATACCTACTAACTTTGGACTCTATCTGGTTATGAACATCACAGTCACTTATATACGTTGAGAGTAAGAATAGGGTTGACAGTTGACTAGATAGAATATGATCACAAGTGGCAAGATTATTGCCAATATGTCGAGAGAGAAGGAACAAAAGACTTAAGCCCCTCACCAAAAACTCTAGTGGTGGTGATGCCCCTCTAGCTAGTGACTCCCATACTCTAGCTATATATAATTATAAGCTTGTGATGGTCATGCTCTACCCGACTACAATGATGACTGGACCATCGATAGTGATGCCTTACAAATATACCAACACGATTGGCCCTCCCCAAGCACATAAAGAACACACTGTTTTGAGCCCCTACTTTTCTCGACTCATATCAATATGAGCCACTCTTTTGGACCTCTTTGCATACTATTTGGTATTGAGTGCATAGGCAGCCATGCACAATGTTGTGTATTCCACAGTTCCCACCTATGTTGGATTCTGCGTTGAATATTTTGAAATAGAGCTCTAATCTGATCTCCCTCCCACGAATTTTATAGCTATTGTGTGGCCTGGTGTGCTGTCCCATAAATATCTCCAAAAGAGGATATTGTATCTAGATACTTGATTACCTTTATTCTATGGCCCAAAAATGATTTAAAAAGTTTCTAAACCAATTGAAAGCCAAAGATGAATAAAGTTTAAACCATGTTGCCAAGAAATGTAAATGAAATGTGGAAACACTGATTTTCAAATAACCCATGGGTATGAAACGTCATGGAAATGTATGTACAATATATTACTGTAAACATAAATATGTTTAAACAATGTATAATACTCTTTCTTAGTCCATAAAAGATAAAGCGCACAAAAATATAGTATTCATGAAACTTCAAAACATTCATGTGTTTATTATTTCATTCCTCTTTGAAGCTGCTCTTAAATTTCTCCTTGCTCTTTTTGATAGCAACTTGAAGACACTTCTACTGTGGATTTCTCTTGAATCCATTCTATCCTTGCTCAAAATTCTTGCCTTAATCTTGTCGGCCAACATCTATAGTCCTTGTTGGATCTAGAAGTAAAAAGAAAATAGAGCAAGAAGATAGAGAAGCAAATTGCACTGGTTTGATTGACATAGTCAGGGTGTATTCAACATTAAGAGAAGTAATAGTTTCTTCAGTTACAACTGATTTACAACCTCCTAACTAATTGGAACCGTACAGGTTCATTATATATAGCATAAAGAAAATAGAGCAAGAAGATAGAGATGCAAACTGCACTGGTTCGAATGACACAGGCAGGGTGTATTTAACATTAAGAGAAGTAGTTATAGTTTCTTCAGTTACAACTGATTTACAACCTCCTAACTGATTGGAACCGTACAGGTTCATTATATATATCAACACCCCCCTTAATGACAAACCTCGAAACAACACCAAGTTTATCTCTAAACTTGACAAACAACAAAGGACCAAGAGGTTTAGTCATTACATCAGCAGGCTGATCTGCAGATGGACAAAAATGCAGAGAGATTTCACCAGAATCAACCAACTGGCGAATATAATGATGATGAATCTCAATATGTTTAGTGCGGGCATGATAGATAGGATTCTTCACCATTTTTAGAACACCTTGATTATCACAAAAGAGTGAAAGAGGTGTTGCAGCAGCCTGGGGAAACTGAAAATTAGTCAGAATCCGATGAAGCCATATTGCTTCGCAACTGGCACTAACAACAACCTTGTATTCTGCTTCCGTAGAAGAGATGGCAACAATAGGTTGAAGTTTACTTTGCCAAGAAACAACTCTGAACCAAAAGAGAAGATATATCCTGTGGTAGATCGTCGAGTATCTACAGATCCTCCCCAATCAGAGTCAGTATAGCCAATCAACTTGAAATCTGCAACTCTCTGATATAGAATGCCAAAGTCAAGAGTTCCTTTGACATATCGTAGAACTTGTTTTTCTGCTCCCCAGTGAATGAGTTTCGGTTTAGATAAAAACCGAGAGAGATAACTGACAACAAAACATAGATCCGGTCGTGTAGTTGTTAGATAGATCAAACTACCCACCAACTGTCTGTATAATGATTCATCGACCGGTGGTGAATCATCATGGGCTGAGAGTTTCAGCCCTACCTCCATAGGTGTAGAAGAAGAATTACAATCATACATGTGAAATTTTTGTAGCAGGTTAGTGGCATACTTAACTTGAGATATGAAAATCAAGTGATCAAGTTGCCAGAATTCTACACCAAGAAAATAGTGGAGGCCTAAATCAGTCATGTCAAAAGCAACACATAAATCTGATTTTACCTTATGAATTGCAGCATCTCCACTGCCGGTGATGGCAAGGTCATCAACATATACAATAAGAATCACAATGTCATCATCATTGCTTTTGACATAGAGATTCGGATCAGAATGACTCCGTGTGAAACCTGAATCTCTGAGATGTTTATCTATTTTTATGTACCAGGCTCGAGGAGCCTGCTTAAGTCCATACAAGGACTTAATCAATCTGCATACCAGATGCTCACTACCATGAAAAAACCCTCAAGTTGTGTCATATACACCTCTTCCTCCAAATCCCCATTCAGGAAAGCACTTTTGACATCCATCTGATATACTTTCCAACCAAACTGAGCTGCAAAAGAAAGAAGAAGTCGAAAAGTGACCATCTTTACAGTAGGAGCAAATGTTTCTTCATAATCTATCCCCTCCTGTTGCGAAAAACCTTTCGCAACGAGTCGAGCCTTGTACTTATCCAAAGTACCATCTGCTTTGCACTTGATTTTATACACCCATTTACAACCAATGGTGTGTTCCCCTGGAGGTAATGGCACCAACTTCTAGGTATTATTTTTAATCAAGGCATCATACTCTAGTTGCATGGCAGTTTCCCATTCCGGTATGCCTCGTGCTTTAGAGTATTTATGTGGCTCATGAATATGAAGAAGATCAGAAGCAAGAGCAAATTGAGCGTGCTCGAGAATAATCAATTTGCTTACCAGTTCGTCGAGACCTTCCATCTAAGAGAGGAGACAATTCGTCTTTCCTCAAATCTTAATAATGGAGTAAAACCACTTAGGCCTCCGCTGAACTGAAGATGTGGTGGCTGGTGGTGGTGTTTTTGGAAGAGAAACCAACGGAAGTTCTGGAGGAGAAACCAACACAAGTTGATTTCCTGGTGACTCAACAATCTCAGTGGAAGATTGACCAGACTGTCCTGGAGTCTGTGGAGGAGTATAAGAAGAACCGATTCATGATCAGGCAAGGAAAGAGTACCAAACTCTTTTATGACACCTTGCTGATCGCTGCCCCTTGGCTGGTCCCCTTGCTGATTACAACCAAAGAAAGACTCTTGTTTCTTTTACATCAACATCTCGACTAATAATGATCTTATTAGTGGAAGTATCAATCAACCTATAGGCTTTAGATTGATCACTATAACCAGCAAAAAAATATCTAGAACATTTGGAATCTAATTTACTCCTTTTATTTTTAGGAACCAAAGTATAAGCAGCTGAACCAAAAACACGAAATGTTGATACCTCTGGTTTGATGGTGGACCAAGCTTCCTCCGGTGTGATGTCTTGCAAAGCTTTGCAAGGACTCCGATTGAGTATATAAATAGCTGTGTTAACAACTTCTCCCCAATATTTATAGGGTACTCCTCGACTGTGCATCATGCATCGAGTCATCTCCATGATGGTTTGTTCCTCCGTTCTACCACCCCATTTTGTTGCGGGGTATAAGGGGTTGTCAATTGGCGTTGAATCCCTTCTTTACTTTGCAGAAATCTGCAAATTGTTTAGAGGTAAACTCACCCCCATTATCGGATCTCAAAGTCTTGATCCGTCGGCTGGTTTGATTCTCCACCAAGGCCTTGAACTTGACAAAAGAAGCAAAGCAATCAGACTTCTTTTTCAAAAGATAGACCCACATCTTCCGAGTATAATCATCCACCAGCAAGAGAAAATAACGTGCACCAAGGACTGTGGGAGTCTTCCACGATGGCTCACATAGATCTGCATGTACAAGATCTAAGAGCCCCTTTGCACGCCAAGCACATTTTGAGGGAAAAGGCTTCCGCTTTTGTTTTCTTGCAAAACAACCAACACACATGTCCTATTTCTCCTGAATAGGAGGCAAACCAACAACCATGTTGGCTCTATGAAGGCGGGCTAAATACTGAAGGTTGAGATGGCCATATCTTTTGTGCCATAAAACACTGGTATTGCCTTCCACAACTAAGGCATGCAAGTTGACCGTGGCAGGATCAACAAGTCTATATAGACCACCATGCCCAATCCCAGAGCAACAACCTTATTTTGCTTGATGTCAAACACAATACATTGTTTACCAGAAAAGTTTACAGAGATATTGGGATTATCAGTTAGTTGACTGATAGATAACAAGTTCTTATTCATGTTAGGCACATATCTAACATTTTTTACAAGCAATCTGGTATTATTATTTAGCATAATACGAACATCCCCAATACCCTCTACAACATGTGATCTTCCATCTCCTAAAGTAACTGAATCAGAAGAACAAGAATTAAAATTGACATACCAGTCTTTTTGACATGTGAAATGTCGTGATGCTCCAGAATCAAAGAACCAACATCGAGTAGGACTGCCATTATCCGTGCAAGATGCCATGAGAGCATATTCTTCTTCTGACTCGTGTTCAACTGTAGCCACATGTGCCTGCCCCTTCTGCTTCTTCAGGGCATTGAGTCTTTTCCGACAGTCTTTCTTCACATGACCAAGTTTGTGACAATAGTAACATTTCACTTGATATTTAGGAGAGGAAGAGGATGTCTCAGCCTGTCGTTTATACTTTCCTTTAGATTGAGCAGCAAAAGCGCTCTCAGATTGTCCAGAAGTGGACTCTTGAACCTGTGTCTGTCTTCGTTCCTTTTGCAACAGGTAGGAACTCACCTTGTCAAACGTAAGAGTTTGACTCTCCGCCATTAAATGAAGTGCCTCCACAAATGACTCATACGAAGAAGGCAAGCTATTTAGAACCAAAGCCACCATATCATCATCGTCCACCTTTTTATTTATGGAAGATAACTGGTCTCGGAGATCTTTCATCCGAAGTAGGTGCTCAGATAGCGATCCACCTTGTAATTTTACGGAAAAGAGCATATTTTTCAAGTATAAAACCCGACTCTTTTCTGATGTCTGATATTTACCCTTCAGACTAGCCCACAATGTGCTTGCCACAGTGGCATTCCGCACTTCGGTATCATATCATCCGAACAACTTGAGAAGCAATAATGCTTCCTTATGACGTTTGTCATAATCCTCGAAGTTCATCGCTTTGGTTGATTTTCATCACCCTTGATTATTTTATCACAATCACGAAACTCCGCAACCGTTAAAATCTTATGACTCCAAACATTGAAATTAGTGCCCGTTAATTTTTGCGAGTCAGGCAGAATAAGATTTGAAATATTCGCCATTTTATTATGAAAATAATAAAAATGGAAATAAAGTATTTTGTCCACCAAATAAAACAAAATTACTTTATGCAAAAACGTGGCTGTGGGAAAGTATTTTATGCATATACGTGGCAGGGAAATATTAAAACACCAAATAGTTTTATAAAAATAGTTTTATAAAATCTTTTGCCTTGCTCGGGACTTTACCTCTGCCCTATTCTTCTCCACGATTTTTGCAGGTACCTCTACCACGATTTTTTGAAAATGGATGTCTGTAATGTGACCCACAATTTTTGCGATTCTGCCCTCGTGAAGATATACTGCTCCACGATTTTGCTGGTGCCAAGGGCTTTTGCGACTTGCTTTTAACAATGACGCCACAACAATCCACAACAAACTGGCACGTTTTCACACGATTTGCGACTGTGTCTCCAGGAACCCACACAACAATCCACAGCCAACTGGCACGTTTTCACACGATTTGCGACTGTGTCTTCAGGAACCCACGAATTTCTGAGCAACAACGAAAAACACAACTCCTTTCTTCTGCCCCTGCGTCGACCGTACCTCTCGTCGACCTCACCTCTCACAATCGCTCTGATACCACTGTTGGATCTAGAAGCATAAAGAAAATAGAGCAAGAAGATAGAGATGCAAATTAACATTAAGGTTGAGTTATACATCTGCAACATTAAGAGTTTATAGTTTCTTCCTGATTCTGAATGACACAGGCAGGGTGTATTTATATCAGAAGTAGTTATTCTGTTGGATTTACGACTCCCGATTGATTCTATGTATTCATCACATCTTCAATCTCAAGAGTGTTTTTCCTTTCCTTTTTCCTTTGCTTATGTATGTCCATCAAGTTATTTGCATTATAATTTCTGTTCATAATTTCTGTCTCTCACGCTTGCGATTCATCCTTTCCCATCCTTATTTGCTTGGTTTTTTTTTATAAGTAAGGCATATATTCATTTTCTGGGCCATTTTTGGGGCATACATTTGACAATTTTTTGCCACAAGATTGAACATGCAAGTGTCATAATACTTGGAAAGGAATACTCTCGAGCTAGGGGCATTATAACTTCGGAGGGACCATCAAACTATCGACCACACTTTACACTCAACGATTATTGAGGAAGCTCGTCACATGACTTCTAATACTAGCTTCAAAAGGACTATTAGACTATTGACCACATCTATACATTTCAAGCAATTATTGAGGAAGCTAGACATAGGTCTTTTAAAGTCTCTTGCTATTTTGTTGATTTTAGAAAGGCCTTTGAGACGGTTCTTAAACACCTACTTTTCTAGAAAGGCCTTTGAGACTGCATCTTAAACACCCATATTCTTTGGTTATTGCTACTTGGAGGCATTATGAGACAATTATTGGACAATTTTTTTGTTCTCTCGATTTCTCCAACTTTGTGAACAACACCATCAAGCAATTCAAGTAAGGGTTCCTCTCTCTCCATCCCTTTCAAAATTTGCATTGATGAGTTAGAGGAGTTCAACACACCCATTTACATGATGGTATATTGTGCATGAGGTGGTTATAGATATCCTTATTTTTGTGGGTGATGTTGTCATCCTCTCACTCTGTTGAGGGTTTACAAGTGACAACTTTACACCCTTGTTCATTTTTGTGATCTTCGACAACTTGTGGTTAACCTTAGTAAAACTAGGGTAATGATTTTCAATATTTCCAATCGCTTTCTCTCAAAATTCCAGTTTTTCCACAAAGGGGAACTTCTAGAGATCACATCGGGGCCATTCTTTAGCATGTGGCTCACCTCATTTGTGCCTTTTTGAGTATGTGTCTCTTTATGTCTTGGAGCATTAGTGTTTCCGATCCCTTTCTAGGACATCCCTTGTTCATTTTTGTGATCTTCGTCAACTTGTGGTCAACTTCTTAATAAAACTAGGGTAATGATTTTCAATATTTCCAATTGCTTGCTCTCAAAATTCCAGTTTTTCCACAAAGGGAAACGTCTAGAGATCACATCGAGGTCCATTCTTTAGTATGGGGCTCACCTCATTTGTGCCTTTGCAATGCGTATGTGTCTCTTTATGTCTTGGAGCATGTGTTTCCAGATCCCTTTCTAGGACATCCCTTGTTCATTTTTGTGATCTTCGTCAACTTGTGGTCAACTTCAATAAAACTAGGGTAATGATTTTCAATATTTCCAATTGCTTGCTCTCAAAATTTCAATTTTTCCACAAAGGAAACTTCCAGAGATCACATCAGTCCATTCTTTAGTATGGGGCTCACCTCATTTGTGCCTTTGCAAGGAGTATGTGTCTCTTTTTATCTTGGAGCATTAGTGTTTCCAGATCCCTTTCTAGGACATCCCTTCCAAGCTACGTCTTTTTGATACAATCATCAAGCCTATAGTAGGTTTGGGGACCTAGTTTGAGAGTCGTTGAGTAGGCCTTGCATTGATAGGGTTCGAGCGTTCATACTACAACGCATGATTTGTTGCAAGTAGACAGCCTTTGTGCATTGTCCAAGGTGAATTTGTTGCCTAACCACTATGCCTTGAGACTATCTTTGGGCTTACTTTCTACATTCACACATTCAAATCCGTAGGGACCTCTCGCTTTGGGTCGTAAGAGATATTCATACTTAACACTATGCTCTTTAAAGATGATTCCCTTATTGGTCACCACCACATGCTTACATTGTTGGTACTTGGAGGCTAGGTGGCTCCTTCCTATTGGAATTTCCATTGATAAGCTACCCCCTATCATGTACTCCTTAGATGACCCTTTAGGCTCCTTCCCACAAAGTATGTCATCACCAAAGCCGGAAGAGGACATCTACAAAAAGTATATCCAGGCCATCTGGATCCCCCTTGAGCCGCTTAATCCTAAGCTTGCTTTTTACGTTGAGTATTTCTTACAAGTGGATGGTATTATTCGGCACCTTCACAATCCTAGTGCCGCTAGTCCCCATGGTGAAGATTTCCTCTTGGAAGATGAGAGTGCTCTCTCATCGGTTATAGGGTGAATTTGATCATCACATTCTCTCGATAGGATCTACTATTTTTGGTTCTATTGGTTTGCAGCTATGTCATATATGTTTGTTTTTGCTTTCTGTAGGGTAAGCCTTAAGAGGGGGTATTAGAATATAAGGCTTATTAATAAGGATGTCATTAGGTATTTAACTAAAAGACGGTTGTAACTATATCAATCGCTTTGTAACTACACCATTCAGAATATAATGATGGACACTACTTCCATAGTGTGTAATCCACTTCTTCATTCTTCCTTGTTCACATATTCCAACAAGGCGGGTAGATCTATATGAAAGTGCAAGGAGATCTCCTTAATGGTTGAGGATACAAATGTGGAGGAATTAATAAGATGGCGCAAGCATTGTACATGAGCATCACCTATTCAAAATCAATTGTGAATCGTTACCATGCCGAAACCTCCGAACATGGGTGGGAGGGGGGGGCGGTGCAGAGGCCTTTTCCTATAACATAGAGAATAAATAAAAACCTAAAACCCATGGATTTGACATTTAAAGTTCACTACCTTCCCATTCTCTTTACATAGATCATTAATTGCTCTTAATTGCTCACGACCATAGCTTAGAATGCCCCTGTACTCCCAAGCATCCTCTTTAAGAATGGATAGTTGTTGGTATATTTTGTATTTGCGGGCTTGAGGATTTCCTTCCTCGTATAGGATTTGCAAATAGCCAAGGAATGATGGTTGTAGATTAACAATTCCTTGTCTACAAATGCTTTTATCAACTCCGATAATATATTGTCCTAATGTCCAACACATTGTATAGTGCATATAAATGGCATGGCATCCAAGCATATGTGCTTATAGCTGTCTCAAACCATTAATCCCTATGTTGTTGAGGTATGTCCTCTCCCTCACCGTACCTTGGTATTTTCTAGTACGAATATGTCGAGGTTAGGTGGGGAAATGTTCTCGACATATCCGAGGCATTTCCGAGCTCTTGTTGCATTTTTCTTGTGTCAACTAAGTCAAAGGAAATCCTAAAACTCATATATTAATAAAAATTCAAACACTAAACTCTTCTAAAACCTATAAAAAGGCACTCAAGCATTACTAAAACACATTTGGTTTTTTGCAAGTGTAAGACCAAAGTGTCCAAGATTATTTGTATTCATATTGACATGTTATTCATATGTTTGATGTATTATGCCATACGATTAATGAAAATGTTAAATTTTAAGCATGTTGAATGTTTTGAAGCTTGATCCTAGTATATTTTTAAAGTTTTTAATTTCTTACGGAATAAAAAGGTGGGGAAAGTTAAATGAGTTCTCATACATATATACATATATATACACATGCATATATATATGGAGATACATATACACATA
Source organism: Taxus wallichiana var. yunnanensis (assembly GCA_018340775.1). Lineage (NCBI taxonomy): Eukaryota > Viridiplantae > Streptophyta > Pinopsida > Cupressales > Taxaceae > Taxus > Taxus wallichiana. The sequence continues at coordinate 432,991,578 of CM031244.1, read as the reverse complement.
CATTTTATGTTACTATGTATGTTATACATGCATGCATGCATACATACATACATATGTACGTACGTACATGTATATATATATATATATATATATATATATATATATATAACATATATATATATATATATATATATATAACATGTTGCATGCATGCGTATGTATGTATGTATGGACGTACCAAAACGTACTAAACCAAGGATTTGTGAAAATCGGTGTATCCATGTTTTGAACTTGTATTACTTGTATCCTGGCAATGTAGATTAATCCTTCTGATTTGAAAATTATCTAAACAATCTATGATTACATGCGCTACATTAGAGGCCCAAACTTCTACTGGAAGGTTTCATCTTCGTGGTTTTTCAGATCTATCAACTAGTTTATTCCTTGGACTTGTTGAAGGTAAGAATAATATTAATGAGTGGCGACTGGCAACAAAGCACCCTGACTGCCACCAAGTCCACTTGATTTTCTCCATTTTATATTTATATCAATACTTGATTTTATAACAAGGTTTTATTTTGATTAGTTCCAATTGGAAAGATACATATAAAGGTACTGCAATTACAAATTTTTGACCAACTTATAATGAGAACAGGCAATGTGGAAGGGGATGGCATTGGCAAACCAAAATTTAGCAATTATTCCATGATGTTGCATGCTATACTATCCTTTAAAGTGCCTCTTGCAATCATCCTTTTAGAAGACAGCTCAATCTATATATGTTGAGTTTAAACCACCCCTTCAATACCTTTACCACTTCAATTTTTTCAGTTGTGAAGAGTCATTCTGGCTAGAAAATGTGGCCTCAGATTCAGCTGCCAGTTTTAATGGAAATAAGTTAATTATATTCTTGGTATAGAACTACCTTGTTGCGTATGTTTACTCCAGTGATTTTATTGGAATGTTGCCATGCTCATCCTGCTGTTTTGGATGGGGATATTTGACTGTCACTCTTACCTAATCTTTAAATGATGTAAGTGATTATCTTCTTCAGACAAGAAGGGCACAAATATTTTAGTAAAGGAGTAAGACCAAGTCTTAGCAATGGACTTCTTGTTTATGTTGATGTTGATGCTGTGCACCTGCAGAAAGAGTGTATATATAAAAGTAAATGTAAAGGTATTTGTTTAGGTCATGGCTTGGTCAGATGTCAATTTCGCATATGAGAAATTGCTTGTTTATGACCACAAGTAATTTCTTTCCATAAACCCTCTTTCCAAAAGTCCATTTAGGTCATTATTGCATCATCTTATTATTAATTTTTCAAGCAGGAGAGTTTTGCCTCCATCTTGTGTTGGAGCTGCATATGTTCTTTAGATTGTGGGTTACTATCCCTACTATCTTCATCCTCCTATGTATGCAAAACATAAGTTGCCAGGAAATAAAAACGGAAACGGAAACTGTTCCAATATGTGGAAACACCAATTTTCCAAGAACCCCAAGGAACTGAAAATGATTTAAACGTCTGTACTATAAATTATAAAAATATAAATATATTTAAAAAGTTGCATGATACTCATTTTGAGTCCAAAAGATAAAAACACTCAAAAATACAGTATTCATGAAAGCTCAAAACATGTTCATGTGACATCATGTTTTATATGTTTAAACCACAAAATGTAAATGAAAATATCTAATTAGTTGACTATGTGTGCATTATAGTTTAGAATAAATTATCTAGATTCTCCTCAAAACATTATCATCATCAGCACCATGAATCTCCAGCACTTGAAAAATCACCTTGCAGGTATCAAAATTAAATTGAGATTGATGCTGTATGTGATGGCGTCAAGGCCAACTAAAGGATTGCACATAATTTTAAGAGTGGCACAGCTAAATTTTAGCTGCTAGATCTTGCTTACCAGAAAAAAATATATATGCAAAAAATATCCCAACACAATCATCCAATATTTTAAACGCTGATTCCCAAAGAGCAACAATACTCACATTAAAGTTTATATATACATAAACTTATGTAGATTTCTAACTCATTGTTCATATAGCACAAGCAGCATCTTGTTTCATCAAGTTTGAGAGGGAGCCTTAAATGCCAAGATTTCAATTGGAAGGGTTGTCTCTGTGATTTTTATAGTGTTTTTAATCATAGTTTAAAAGTTTTCTTTAATAAAAAACAGCCAGAAACAAGCTGTGACAATGTTTTGGGGGTGCTTTGGTTTACCTTTTTGCTCCTGCAACATTTCCCTGGGAAACACCCCTGATTATGCCATTTGTTGCATCATAGATGCAAACACAGTCTTAATTACTTATATCTATGAAAGATTACTTTATTTTCCTGATGTTAAAAATACACAAACTATTTATAAATATCTCAGTTTTGTCTAGTCAAGTTGAAACTTGGGTCTTGGCATGCTTATGCCATATCGTTGATCCAAGTTAAGTCTGGCAATTTTGTTGGGTTTTAGCAAGTGGGGTGACTGTACATGTAAGAATGGTCCCCATCATCACATGGGCGATGTCGTCTATGAGCTTATCTTAGCTGTCTTTTTTAATGTTTTCCAGGGGCCCAACTTTTGGTTACCGAGGGAAAGTACTATTAGCTTTTGAGGAGAACGGGTCATCTAAACTCGGTGTACGATTTGATAAGCCAATTCCAGAAGGTGTTGACCTGGGAGGCCTATGTGAAGAAGATCATGGTTTTTTTGTAATGGTAAACACTCTGGGACCGAAATTACAACTTTTCTTTGTAAGAGATGATGTATTACACTTTTTGTGAGTAATGAGTATTAAGTGTAGCTTGTGCATGACAGCAACTGACCTTCGGTTAGAAAGTTCTGCTGGAGAGGACATGGACAAGCTTGTTATCAATGCTCTTTTGAGGTAGTCCCGAGTTTTAATATTATTTCAATAAAACCAATTTGGTGATGCCTGTTATTATGTTTTTAAATGTGTTGTATGTTTTTTTCTAGGTTGTGACAAGTGAGAGTAAAATGGTCCCTTGATACTCTTTATCAAGGATGTTGAAAAGTCAATAATAGGAAATCTAGATTATCATACTGCATTCAAGAGCAAGCTTGAAACGCTGTCTGATAGTGTTATTGTTGTCGGCTCTCACACCCAAGCTGACAATAGGAAGGAAAAGGTAATTGAGTTTTTACATATTATGTGATTTACTTCCCGGCATTGTAAGTTTGAGCTAATATTAGTGGATTATCATGTCACCCTGTTTTTAATATGTGCTCGCTTTAACTGAAGTTCTTGAGTTCTGGCATGTTTTTTGTTTGACAGTCGCATCCTGGGGTCTTTTGTTCACTAAATTTGGAGGAAATCAAACTGCTCTGCTTGACTTTGCATTTCCAGTAAGTTTTTACTGATTAATTTTAAAATTAAAGGAATTGATGTGATCTGTAAAACATTATATTAACCATTGCGGTATGTCAATGAAGTTGATATTTCAAACATTGCTAGTTAATGTAGTTCTTCTGCTATTTGTAGAGGTGCCAGTATATTCTATATATTGGGTCACCATTTGATGCTCAATGAGGTGCTGTGATTTCCTTTCAAAATCCGAGTTGAATGTTTGTGACTCACCCGCTGTTTATTTGTCCCTAAATAAGTGCGTTTCTATTTGACTTTTGGTATGTTAGTTTTCAATTGCAGTTTCCCAGAGTAAAATACTTGTAATTCCAATTACAGAACATTCATCAAATGCATATAAATTAGAAATTATTATGAATGTTTCCAGAAAGAACCTTTAAAAAGTGCGAATCTGCCATAGAGGGACTGAGCCAATTGCAAACACAACCTGCATTGTATATGTGATTTGGGTTGTTTGAACATACTGATTTTGTTGTTGATAAACAGTCCTTTTTTCTTTACAAAGCCAAAGGTTTCTTTACAGGCCTATGTAAGTGTTGCAAGCTTATGTGAGCTTTACAAAGCCAAGGTTGCTTTGCAGGCCTATGAGGATCCCAACTTGCTTCGAAAGTCTATTTTAATGCCTCGAGAAGTTCAAATCCATGTTTTACTGTGCGTTTGTCTGAGCAAGCTAATCTTCTCTGCTGCGCGTAATTTGTAACAAAGGGATACTAGGAGGAAAAAGTAACGATCCGGCATCAGCATGGTGAGTTCTTTTTGTGCTAAGGCATATTTTCCAGCCTCTCAGCATTTTGACGCCTTGCACATCAGAAGTGTTCTGAAGCTGCATAAGCTGCAGTTATGGCGAGTTTCATTGTGTAAGCTTTCTGCTAGCATCATTGTCGCGTGCAGATATGGCTGAATGACAAAGAACCTGACAGTGTTCAAAGTAATGCAATCCACCACTTCTTGGAGGCATTGCTTAGCAAAACTTCTTGAACAACAGCTTGGTAGAGAGTATTGACACAACTAGGTCAGACTATGTTATGAGTCTCAGAAACAACAGAAATCAAATGCCATGCAACAAGATTTGTGGTGGTTGCCGATTGTTTCTGAACTTGTTTCGAATACGTGTAACCCCAATGTCCATGTGGCTGTTCAAACTCCCGACTCCCTGACATCAACAATTCTCGAAATGCATTGTTGCCAGTATATGGTATGTGTAAGAATGTGTTAGGGTCTCCAACAGTGAAAAGGGTTCTAACTAGACAAGGAGGTCCCTGCCAGAGACTTTGAATGAGACAGATCGACGAAAGGGTTCCAACAGAATTAGGATTTGTGTTTGGGTTTTAGAGTAGCTTGAATATTTTAGAGCATTGTAACTCATAGTGAGTAGGGAAGCGGCTTGAGTGTCCATAGTAGTGCGTAGAAAAGAAAGCCAAACATATGATACACAGAGCCAATTTTGAGAATGTCAATGCATGCAATGTCTCCATGTTTTGAAACATGAATGTATGAAGGGTTGTTGTGTGCATATCTGGTGTATCCATTGTAAGCTGTGTATTTTGATATGATTGTGAGAAGTCATTCATTCACCCCACCCACAATCCACCTTGTCATCATCTGGTATTAGAGCTGGTTGAATCCTGCTTTGTTGAAGTTGAGTGTAGTAAAGGCTTAGTTGAGCTTGAAGTACATTGAAATCCAAATAGAGTGCGTAAAGAGTATCAAATGGCATGCATAGTGATGAGCACCAAGAGTTGTGGATATGGTAGACGTGTTGAGAAGAATGCAATCCAGATTGGATGGCATAGAGTTTGCACAATGAAGAGGAGCTACTTCTGACTTAAGTGAGGTTGAAGAAGAAGCAGCTCTGGAAGTTCTCCTGCAAGAGTTGGACAAGGAATCAGAAGATAGATTTTTTGAAACCTATTGCCAATATGGGAGTTAAGCCAAAGCTGGATAACCCTAGTTACTCAGGAGTTGAACCTGTTTGACAGACTGGATAACTGAATTGAGTAAATACTTTGACTTATGATGAATTAGAGGAACCCAACGGAGAAGTTTCCCTGCACAAAGTTGAAAGGACATGCATTCTTATGGTGGGATGACGTGCAGTTGGAATGAGTAAGAATGGGTAAAGCTAAGCTCAAATCTAGGGATAGAATGACTACTATGATAAGATTAATATTATCAGCTAAATTTGTTCAAGAAGTTGCAGAATTTTAAGTAGAAATACGAAGGTGCTCTACAAATCCACATTGAAAGCTACCACGATGAAGTATGGTGTGACATGATACCAATGGATGTTTGTCATGTCTTATTGGGTAGACCAAAGCAATATGATAGAAGTGCAATACACAATGGAAGGAAGAATACTTTCCAGATTACCAAGGATGGTAAGAAGTTTGTGAATTGTGCATATGAAGGAAGGAGGGGCAAGCAGCTCAGTGATGTTGCTTTCAGCCAAAGAATTTCCGAAAGTAGTGGAAAGGAGACATGCTTGTTTTGCTGTCTTTCCAAAGTTAGAACAGCTATAAAAGAGAAAGAAATGCCAATAGGAGTGTTAGATTTTATGATAGATGATGAGCAGATAGTGCCTAGTGACATACCAAGTGTGTTGCTGCTTGTGAGAAGTATTTCTTGTCACATGCATTTGATGCGTGGAGCAATTTTACCAGGCAAGTTCAAGACTTGTTGGATAGAGGTCCGACAGTTCTTGTAGCGCTTACACCCAAGAAGGATGGAGGATGGAGAATGTGTACAGATTTAAGAGCTATTAACAAGATCATCATCAAGTACCTATTTCTATTACCAAGGATGAATGATTTGTTAGATTGCTTGAGTGGAGCGAAATATTTCACCTAGATTGATTTGGAAAGTGGTTACCATTAGATTAGGATAAGTGATTGAGATGTGTTGGAAACTGTGTTCAGGTTCAAGGATGGATTGTATGAATGGTAAGTAATACCATTTTTACTAACCAATTTCCGTAGTACATTTATGAGATTGATGAATAGAAGTTTGAAACCATTTATTAGGAAATCTGTTGTAGCGTACCTGGATGACATACTGATTTTCAGTATGATGGTGGAGTATTTGATACCCCTGTAATTTTTCTGCTGATAAATTTGAAGAAGTGCTCATAGATGAAGGAATACCTAGAATATTATGTCTTATGATTTCGCGCAAGAAGGATTGAAGATGGACCTAAGGAGTCAACACAATATTGGCTTACACCAAGGAATGCTGTTGAGATAAGGTGTTTTAATGGTTTAGCGATTTTCCATGAGCATTTTATTAGAAACTTTAGTGGAGTGCATGCACCATTGACTGCGTGCATGAAGAAAGGATTGTTCAAGCAGATGCCCCACACTGAGAATAGTGCTGAGCTATTGAATAACAAGGTCACATGGAAGCTTGTGTTAGCCTTGCTGGATTTTGATCAAGTGTTCCAAGTTTATTGTGATACAAGTGGAACGACAATTGGCACAGTGTTGAGTCAAGAGTGAAGACTAATCACATTTTTTTAATGATAAGTTGACTGAAGCAAAACAGAAATATAGTGTATGATCAAAAGTTCTAAGCTGTAGCTCAAGCATTAGATGTGGAGGTACTCTTTACTGCCTAACTAGTTTCTATTGTTTACACAGCAACAAGCTTTGGAGTTCATAAATAGCTGGGCAAAGTCGAATCAAAGGCACTTGAAACGGGTTGAATACTAGGAGATTTATTCTATTGTGCTCAAGCATGGATTGGTTCAGTCAAACAAGCTAGCTGAAGCCTTAAACAGGATAGTTTCATTACTAAATACTATATCTGTGGAGATGATCAGACTTGAGAGTCTAAAGGAATTGTATGAAGAAGATGCAAACATTGTAGAAGCTTGGAAAGCTTGTAGAGAGCCATGGGTGAGTGATAGAAGCCCATATTTGGATTATATCATCTGAGAAGGATTTTTGTTCAAGAAACAACAGTTTTGCATCTGCTATCTGTATGTAGTTACTTTGGGGTTTAGGTGTCAGTCAAGCGCCCCCATCCCCCTCTAAGGAGAATCTCATCAAGGAGTTACATAGTGTCAGATTAGGAGGCTACTTTGGGATAGATTAAATCTTAGCATTATTAGATGAGCGATTCTATTGGCTGGGAATGGATAAGAATGCTAGCAGATATGTTGAAAGATGCAGAGTATTTCCGTTGGCAAAAGGAAGTAGCGCGGAATATGGGTTTGTACAATCTGTTACTGTTGGCAATTTAGTGTTAAAACTCACATGTGTGCGTGAATAATCAGAATATTAGATATATTTATGTGTGAGAATATCAATGTATGTAGGTGAGATATACTAGTGTGAGTGTTAATGTAAAAGTTATGAGAGTGAGTTGTATGTGAGTAACAACTCATCTTTAGATAGGCTTTGTTTTGTCTTTGTGGGGATTTGATAGCTATTGTGATAAGGCTTGATTCAACAAATCAAGGAGATCACAAGTCTATAAATATTTAATTCTCTATATTGAATAAATCAATTAGAAGATTATCTTACATTTGGTATCAGAGCAAAGAAAAGTTCTTATCAAAGATGGTTTTCTAAGTATTAAAAGACAGCTTCATTCTATTGAAATTACCCCGAAAATGCCACTTAATTTTATTAATGCTCATGTATTTGTAGCATAGTCAAAAATTAGCTCTTTGTTATTAAGTTTTTTTAGTGTGTAGAATAGCGAAACAAGATCTCAAGAGGTGTAGAAATCTAATGCAGCCACATTAATAGCACCTGGAGGATATTGGAACCCTGTAGATGAAATCAGAGAGAAAGGCACCTAGGTCTGCAGAATTGTGGCATTGCTATAGGAGAAGCGCATAAACCTGAGGTATTTGTATGAGTGTAGATTTAGTTGATTAAGGTGAATCTTTAACACGAACCTCTGCTGGACTGATTTGACTGGCATTCTTATCAACGCATAAACGTTCCTCTCCATCGTGTCTGCATAGAGCCAATATATTTAATATTGAAGACTGGTTGGTGTTGGTAGTGGTTTTCTTGACACGTCTCTCCTCCACCCATGCAAATTTGTCTCCTATCAGTGCCTTCACACATGCGCAACCTGCGATTTCAATCTCTGACAGATTGAATACTCCTGGGTAGAATATTGATTACATTTATTGATGACGGTGAAATGTGGATGCATGTCCATACATATTGATAGATGTGTGGCACTGTGGACTAGTGCTGCCGTGATCTTCATTGCCTGCTGACAAGATTGCACAATGCCGTCTATGTGTCGATTTACATGAGATCTAGATCTTTGCTCCAGCAGGATAGTATATGTTTCAATAAAGACGTCTGCATTCTATATTTACAGCCACGACCTGAGATCTATGCCAGACATGTCATGTACCGTACTTGTTCCATCGCCTCTCTTGCAAGTCATCTGATCTCCATTTGCATCAACGTGCCTTCATGCAAGAGATACTCTAACTGCTCTTCCTGTTTGTGTGAGTTGGTGTTTTCGCCATGTTAAACCCTTACCTAAAGAGTCGATACCATTGAGTTTTGCTATTATTTTTGTTTAGAATATAGTTTAGATGCTATTGAGTCAAAAGCTGTAAGTAATAGTTTTGTTAGATTTAATTTATAAGTACTATAGTATCTAGTATGGTCGTCTAGTTAGTCCATTTAAAAGTACTTGTGTGTCGTTCAAGTCAAATTTTATGCCTTGTAATGGACACATTTTGGGTGACTTCAACGTCCAATTCAGGGTAAATGAGTCAAAATTGTGTGGGGAAGATTTTTTCATAAAATGACATGCAACCGAGCATCCAAGATATATCTGGTTGAGTAAGCAGTGTCCATCAGAAGATGGAGGCGACAGAGGTAGGAGGCATTTTAGTTACCTCGAGTTAGCCATTATCGAAGAGGCCGCACATTGCAATAGTGACACTAGTGTTTGTGCGAAACCGACTACAGCTGAGTGCAGTTTTTAGTGGCAGTGGAGGTTGCCTATGCCATTCGTGATCAAGTGGCAGCTGTCAACGACAAAGTCTGCAAACGATGACAACGAGGACACAATCTTCAAAAATTCTATATTTCTGTTTATGTGATATATGTGTGTCATTCCGCTGAATCAAGAAGCCCAACAATCACTAAATGTGAATAAGAAATGTGGCTGTAGCAGTTTCTGTTTCCTAGGTAATGTACATGATTATGAACTAATGTGTATGCTTACACATTAGTGTGGAGGATGAGGAGAAGTATTTTCATTCTTGGATGGCTGATATGTACATCCATGAAAGCCATCTGTGATAGATATGGGAATGAATGAATGTGTCGATTATTGTATTCTTGTTCGTAGTTCCTACCGATGGACTAGGTTGATATCTGTGGAGTGGCTGATGAGAGGGTGATTGATTCCCTCTCCACCTTCATTTAGTTTGTAGCCTCATGTTTGAATGTTCATAATAAGGGGGAATGTTGGGAATTTAGTGTTGGTACTCACATGCACGTGTGTGTAATATTAGAAGATTAGATATATTTGTGTGTGAGAATATCAATGTATGTGGAAATATACTAATGTGAGTGTTAATGTAAAATTATGAGAGCGAGTTGTAAATGAGTAAATTCACCTTCAGATAAGCTTTGTTGAGTCTTTGTAGGGATTTTTAGCTATTGTGATAAGGTATGACTCCCTGAAGCCTATAACTATGTAACTTCCTATATTAAATAAATTAATTAGAAGATTATTGTATCAATCTGATCCAAATCATATATTTGCCATTTCTAAAAGACCACAGGAAGAGCCGGCTATGGATTTTGTTCTTGGATTGCCAAGGACACAACAAGGTAATGACTATTTGTTGTGGTAGATATATTTTCAATAATGGATCATTTTATTTCTTGCAAGAAGACCAATAATGCTTTAGATGTTGCAAATTTGTTTTTCAAAAAAGTTCCTATATTCCATGATTGTCATAAAGTATTATTTCAGATGGAGGCACCAGATTCTTGGGTGGTTTTAGGAGAAATTGTGGAGGAAGTTAGGCACTGGGCTGCAGTATAGTTCAGTTTGCCACCCACAAATGGATGGACAAGCAGAAGCTGTAAACCAAAGCTCAGGGAATCTGGTCGGATGTTTGGTTGGAAGTAAAACCCCATGATGGGATATGATGTTGGCTCAAGCGTGTTATTTGCTTATAACAACTCGGTTATAATAAAACCATTGAAAATTGTTAATGGAAGATCACCCAAGGGAGTCACGGACTTAGTAAGTATGATAACATAGGAGAAATGCAATGAGTTTTTGTGGGAAGAAGTGAGAAAGAAGCTACAACAGAGTTTCTAGAGGTACAAGGAAAAGGCAAATGAAAGAAGAGGAACGGAGTCATTTGCCGATGTAGATTTAGTACTAGTACACTTTCAGAAAGATATATTCCCTAGAGGAACTATGACAAGTTGAAGTACAAGAAGATCGGTTCTTGTAAAGATCAAGAGAAAGTTTTCAGAGAATGCGTAGCTTCGGGAAGGGTTAGGCAGTTCATCCATTTTCAATTTTGCAGGCCTGCATCCTTATCAAAAGGATGATAGTTGAAGTCTTATAAGAACCAATTGCAGATTGGAGAGCTCAGATTCCTGTGAAGAAGTGTGAGGAGATTGAAGAAGTCTTGGAAAAGCAAACTCGGATGAAGACAAGCAGCAAGTGTACAAGGAGTATTTAGTTTGATGGAAGAGCAAAGAACCGAAAGAAAACTGATGGATTTCAGAGGTGGAACTTCGTCGGATTGTTCGGTTGAGATTTACCAATTCTGGACCTTCAATTGTGCGCACCATGAGTACAATCAAATTTCTAGGGAATTTGATACAAGAGCATTCTTCGATCTCAAATTGTCTTGCATGTGGAGTTTAATGGATCATCTTTTAGAGGAGTTAAGCATCATTGAGCAAAGATTTCAGCAGCAGATTCCTTCACAAGGCTTAATTCAAACTTTGTAAAGCATTTCTGAGCTTTGCAGTTCATTTTGGAGCTGCATAAGCCTAGAGGAGCTTTGCAAGCTCATAAGAGCTCTGCAATCTTAAAATGGTTTTACAAGTCTAGGGGTGGCACAAGATGGAGAAAGTTTCATGTAATGTCCCCTTTTCAGAATTAATTGATTCTGGATACCCGAAGCCTATTCTTATTATTTTCCGTAGGCTAAGGGGAAATTGAAGAGGGAAATAAATTAATTTAAGTGGTCCAAGGGTACTTTTATATTTTAATTAGAAAAATGACACTTAAATTATATTTTTAATAAGTGGGGGCCCAAAAGCAGAAATAAAATAAAATAATAATAGAATGATGAACTTCTATTATGGGGTGCCAAAGATAGAATAATAATTAAATAAAGAATTCTATTTTGGGGCTGCCAAAGATAGAATGGGTTGCATGAGCATCAAGCTTCTATTTTTGGATGGGGTGCCAACATTGGAGAGGGGATAAAGTAATTTAATATTGTTTATTGAGCATGCATGTAACTCCAAAAGGGGGCGCCAACTTTGGAAGAAGGCCTTAGAAGTTATAAAAGCAGTTTTTGGGGATTATTGTGATACATCTTGGAAATTTATCAACTACTTCATTGTCTGCAAGTTACTTCTGCTTCTGCTTCTGCATCAGCAACAAAGGGCGAAAAACTTCATTTGCATACAGATATGAGGATGGAAACCCTCATATCTAAACTTGGCAATTCCATTCAGGGGTTGCAGTGATTATTCAGGGTACAGTATTCATCCAGTTTAAGGGCATCATATTCAGGGCTGTTTTAACATCCAGAACAGCGAGCACAGCTAGGATGTCTCCCGCTGGGAACAAATTTCAGTACTGCACCACATCTAGGGGCAGTTTTCAGTCAAATCAGTTTGCATGCTCTTATCTTATGTTCATCTTTTCATTTGGATCAACCGTTGTGAGAAAATAATTGTATTAAGACATTCTAGTGTTTTTTCATTAAAGCTGATTTGAAATAAATAAATAAAATTCTGTTTTTCTACATATTGGGGTTTGCTGTTTTTAATAAAAATCAGTTTGTTGCTGCTGTCATAAAAGTTCAATTTTTTTATACTGCTGCCCTAGGGTTTGACAAAATATCCAGATTTGTTAAAAAGTAATTTTCAGGATATTACATTTCACAAGCCTAGAGTTGTGTGAGCCTAGAGGATCTCAAATTTATCCTGCCTGTGGAGTTTAATGGATCATCTTTTAGAGGAGTAAAGCATTGTGGAGCAAATATTTTAGCATCATATGCCTTCATAAGGCTTAATTTAAGCTCTGCAAAGCATTTTGAGGTTTACAGTTCATTTTGGAGCTGCGCAAGCCTACAGGAGCTTTGTGAGCTCACAAGAGCTCCACAATCTTAAAAGAGTTGCACAAGTCTACAGTGCTGCAGAAGTTTGAGAAAACTTCACAAGCCTAGAGAGTTGTGCTAGCCTTGCAATTTTGGTTGAGATTTGCAAAATGGAACGTTGATTCGCAGGCCCAGGAAGACCCAGACTTGCTTTGTAAGCCCATTTTCACTTCGGAAGCCTATTTTGGCCATCTTGCGAAGTTCAAATCCATGGTTATTGCAGTATTAGTTACAACAGGCCAATTTCTTTTACTGTGCATAATCTGCAACAGAGGTATTGAGGAGTTGGAAAAAAAGTAGTGAATCTAGGCATGTCGAGTCCTCATTGTGCCAAGCCATACTTACCAGCCTTGCAGCATTCTGATGCCTTGCACAACACAAGTGTTCAGAAGCTGTCTTTTTGTGTAAGATTGTGGTGAATTTCATTGCATAAGCCTTCTGCTAGCATCATTGCCATGTGCAGAGACAACAGCAGGACAAACAATATGACAATGATCAAAGTAACGAATCCACCACTTCTTGTAGCCGTTGCTTAGCAAGAATATCTTGAACAACCAGGATAAACTTAGAGATTTAAGAATGCTCTTGCATTAGATTCCCCCTAGAAATTTGGTTGTAAGCATGGTGCTTACAATTGAAGGTCCATTTTTAATAATCTCAAGCAAACAATCCGACAGAGTTCCACCTCTGAAATCCATAAATTATTTTTTGGCACTTTGTTCTTTCATCAAATTAAGCACTCCTTGTACTCATGCTTTTTGTCTTCTTCTCATTTTGTTCTTACAAGACTTCTTCAATCTTCCCACTAGAGATTATTGATCCAGCTATGTTTGTCTATTTTAGGAATCTTAGAAATGGCAGAGATTGAGTGCCATGCAACAAGATTTACAATAGCTGCAGATTGCTTCTGAACTCGTTTGGTAATGTGTGTTCTCCCAGCATTCATGTGGCAACTGGAATACCCTGACACTAGCAATTCTCACAACAATAGTTTGCATGCTCATACTTAGCAAATACTTGGCAGACCCCAAAAGATTTTACTCAGAAAATACTTGGCAACTTAAAAATACCTAAATTTCCTTGAAAAACATAAATTGCATGCAAAATATAGTTACAAAATGCATCAAATGAGTCTGTAAATGTTGGGTAAGTGCTTTCTATTAGATTTAAATAGAAATAGAGTACAAAATCACATCATCACGTGAATACAACAGCTAGCTGATTAATTTTTATGATTGTCATTGAAAATTATCATCATAAATTGCATATCTATGCAAGTGACAAATTACAATAATTTTTTCAATTTCCAAGAACTCACCAAAAAAAGAAAGAAAAGAAACTCTCTCCAAAAATTTGTGAGTATTTGCCAAAAACTTGTGAGAACTCACCAAAAACTTGCAAGTAATTGCCAAAAACGTGCAAATACTAGCCAAAAACTCAGGTGCAGGTTCTGATGAGTACTCACCCGGGTAAAAATGCTTTGTACTTGCTGAGTTTATATACTATGCTCAGAATGCATCATCGCCAATATATGGCATGTGTAAGAATGTGTCAGGGGTTCCCAATGGAGAGTAGGGTTCCAACCAGACAAGAAAGTCCCCACTAGAGACTTTGAAGGAGATTGTTTGACAGAAGGGTTTCAGCAGAGTTAGGATTTTTGTTTTGGGGTCTAAAGTAGCTGGAAGTGAGTAAGGGAAGGGATGCGAGTGTGCATACTGGTGTAAAGAAATGAAGGCCAAGCCGGCCATTGTGTGTAAGAAGTCCACCTGCGAGATATGCAGGTCTGAGTTTGAGAATCCCAATCAATGTGGTGTTTCCATGTTTTGCAGCGTGAACGTATGAAGGGTTGTTGTGTGCCTATCTGGTCTTGCCATTGTAAGTTGTGAACTCTGATACAACTGTGAGTTTTCAGTTCATTTGACCTACAACGCACCTTACCAGCAGATTGTAAGGTTCGTTTGTTCTGTGGGTCGCTATTGAGAACGTGTCAGCTGAAGTTGTCTGTTGGCTGCTAAATGCCAGAGTGGGAGGGATTTTCCTTAGTGGTTGAGCTGCTAGGATTTGGGCTGTTGGACCCGACCCTAGGTTCTGTGTGCCCGCTGTGTGGGGATGTTGGAGGGGACTCTCTCTTACATCTCCTGGTTAAGTGCCCGCATATCAGGCTGCGAGAAACTAGATCGCAGGCTGGTTTTCAAGACGTACTGCAAGAGCTTTGTTGCCTTGCCCCTGCGGATGCCAGTGAGAAGGATTTGCTCTCGATGCTCCTTGGTGGGGAGTGTGGCGGTCATCGTCTATCGTATTGGTTAGGCGATCGTTTGCATCGGAGGGGAACTGCAAGCTTCGCGCTTGTGGCGAACTTCCTGGCTGTGGCACTACCTCTCTATCAGAAGGCCCTGCAGGGTTGGATGAGGGGGAGGGAAATGACATAGTCCATCCCCTGCAGGGGATCGGGATACCTAACCACTATCGAGCCGATGCACAATTGTGTAGGGCAAAGCCACCTCAAAGCCTTCTTGTCAGGTGCGCTGTTGGAAGAGTTTCTCTTCCACTTGGCCCCCGTTCTCCGGAACAGGGGAGTTTGTCGTGAGGCCTCCTTATGGCTGGGTGGAAGGACAAACGGTTTTCACCAGGAGCATTCCCTGGAGACTCTAACCCTTTTAGGGCGGGGTCGGTATTGCTAGGTAAACAACAAATGGTTTGTGTTGAGGAGGAAATAGACTAAGTCCCACTGCTGGGTGCGCTATCAGACTTGTAGAATCTGGAGTCGAGGGGTGATTCCCGAAGACTGTGCTTGCCCCTGACTGGCCTGAGCAAGGAACTCTTCCAGTTCAGGAAAACTAAGAAACTATTGATTAGACTACTTTCTTGTAGTTATGCAACTTTGTTACTGGATATGCTCTTTGCCCCTCCATGATAGATTTCTGTATTTGCTAATGGCCAGGTTGTGGGTGAGAGACGAACAAAAGAAACTGAGCTGTACTCCACCAACATTAATGGAAAAGAAAAGAAAAATTAACAAATAAACATAAATGAAGCAAACAACCTGCCACATAGGGCAAAAACACCTTTCTGAACATTTATATCCTTCGTCTTTGTGCTCATATTTGAAGGCTTTTTGGCTGAGAATGTTTTATATTCAATTTGTCTTACATTATTTACTGTGTATTGTTATTTGTGCCACATCCCAGATGGATTTAAATAAGTTGTCATTTCTGCATGAGATATCATGCCTGCATTAGTAACCATTTGTATCCATGCAACTTAGCTATACAGTTCTCTGTGTATTCACTTCCCCACAAGAAAAGTAAAGTGAACTTATATCCATTACCTGCAAATTTGGTGCCTGACTGGCCCTGTCTACGGCATATGACTTGTATGGCATATTTGCATTGGGTGTGCACATTGCAAGTCTAATGGTGCATTTTGATTGTAACTGGTGAAGGAAAACCATGACTTACCTCACGGACATTTTTCTAATGTATTGATCATTAAACCACAACTCATTGAATTGGGATCCAACTTGGTAAATTTCAGTGTGATTGAATTTGGGTATTGGGATTATTCAGATGGCTATTGACACACTTATTGGGGGAATTTTGAAATTTGAATGAGTAAGTATGGTAGTGAGTCATGGCACAGTCAAACACGGGAATCAACAAACATGGTGTTAAAGACCACAGTGAGAACAAAGTCCGTTACAGATTGAACTTTTGATGTGGGTCACGTAAGTAATGTTTTAAGTCTGATAAGAACAGGTCTCTAGCATTAATAAACATGGTGTTAAAGACCACTGTGAGAATAAAGTCCATTACAGATTTAACTTTTGTTGTCTGTCACGTAGCTGATGTTTTAAGTCTGATAAGAGCAAGTCTCTGTTCTAGGGCTAATGCTTTCCGACCCAGATTGAAACCAGGATATGGGTCACATACTTGCAAACCTAGGCATCACTGCTTGGACATTTTCCCATTTTTACATTGTTTATAACCATTTATTCTTTGTAAGTTCTAGCTTCAAAGTTGTACTGAAATTATCACAGTAGGAAGTGTTTATCAGCAGTGCACTCCAATGATTTTATGGTTGGTGCTTGAAGTTTTTGCTTGTGCTATAACCTATTGACCATACCACTTATAATGTTGGAACTGGTTTACTGGGTGTTATAGTGTTTGTGGTAATATATTGATTTTGAAGGAAACCTCTGTTATGGTCATTCCTACCAACAGTAGTTTTGAAAGTGAGCATATGTTATTTTGAAGAAAATTTATCACTCCATAGCACAATAGCTATACATTATAAGCACAATGAAAGAAGAATGGAGGTACAGATCTATGGATGGATACTCATGATTTTCTTGGAATACAAATCAACATAATATAAAGGGCTCATTCACCAATTCCAGGCGTGCACTTTTAACTCTGGGATGCTTGCTCTAAAATTACAGACATTTCCATTGCTCTAATGGTGAAATCTTTGTAACACCTTCCTGCTTCACCAATTTTTGGCCAAAACTTGCCTACATCTAACACCATTCTATACTATAATTTAATAAACCTAAGTAGTTGTTAGGATTGTTTTGGATTGGGGACTCTCATTGTTGTATGACTTTACATGATCTGTGTTATCAGTACGAGAATAATGCAGTCCTACTTCCAACATTTCTTATAAGATCTAGGACCATTAAGTGTTTAAGATTATTTTAATTTTTCACAGCATTCTATTCTTAAAATGTGTTTCGAGTCAAGGTGAAGTACAACCAAAAACTTGTATAAAAACAGTTTTAGTTCCTTAATGGGGAGCACAGGACATCTTTTACCTTTTTAAGATTTGCTTTCGAACTAAAAACTCACTTATGTGGTTAAGAACGCTCCTCTTTGCAGAGTAATTACTGCAGAGATTTTACATGATCCTTGTTTCTTTAGTGTCTGATTGTGATCAAGCACTTGTCTTTTGATTAAGTTGATATGGTGGTTGTCATCATTTTATGTAATGTCCCAGGATAACTTGAGGCTACACGAGCGAAACAAAGAGGCTCCAAAAGCAATGAAGCTGCTTTCCAGACTCTTTCCAAACAAAGTGACCGTGCAGATGCCTCAGGTTCTTCAATATGCATTTGAATATACATCACATGTTTCTCTCTGGTTTCTTACAAGTGCAATATTAACATTCACAAATAAATTCAGGATGAAGCCCTTCTTGTTGACTGGAAGCAACAGTTAGAGAGGGATGTGGAATTGCTTAAAGCGAAGGCAAATCTGCTTTACGTTCGAACTGTGAGTTCCTTTTTTGGATTCTGTGGCTTATTCACTCTTTCATCAGCCTTGTTTTGGAAATCTCTTTTGTGCGCAAGGCTAATAAAGTTTCTTTGGTTATGGAAAATTTAATATACTCTATTAGAAATTTATATGTACTCTATATATCCACGCTTGTTTCTTTTTGTTAGGATTTAAAGTCCTAGAAATTTAAGGCTTCTGTTGTTAATGAGACAATAGAGTCTTATGATAAGTTCTCCATGCGTTATGAAGAGATAGACTACTCTTTTTCATGTTGATGTTACTGTTAAGCCTTTTCAATTTGTATCCTTTGTAGACTGATCCATGTGTTGAATTTCATTTAACATTCTTCCATTTACATCTGTAGGTTCTTTCTCGGAATAATTTAGAGTGTGACGGGATGGACAATATTTGTATTAAGGATCAAGCTCTTACGAATGAAAGTGAGTGCCAGATGGTTTATTTGTTTGTGAAATTTCTTTGCATGTATCAGGAATGAGATCTTAATGGTTCATTGGGGATGTTTTTCCTAGCGAATTGGATTTCTGAAGTCATTACATTTGTTATGCATTCAATAGTACGATATCTATGGTTTTGTATGCTTATATTTTGTCTCAATTTGATACCCCGACAATCTTACCTCTTTTGTTTTACTTGCTATTTAGGTATAGCAAATCATGGTTGATGTGTTTAAGATGTATGATACCTCTATTTCAGGTGCAGAGAAAATTGTTGGATGGGCTTTGAGCCATCATCTTATGAATAATTTAGAACCGTGTGCTAGAGATGGAAAGCTTGTTGTCTCCAACGAAAGGTAAATTATACTGTCTTTATGAGTTATTTTTAAGTGGAGGGTAAGCTACATGAAGCTTTTGTATTGTGAATGTTAAGAATTCTATGTGGAGATGGGTTTTGACATACTCTTTTTATGCCAGTATTCATTATGGACTGAGCATACTACAGGGAATTCAAAACGAGTCACGGAGTTCTAAGAAGTCACTGAAGGTAAGTTGCAGATTTTGTGAAATGCTGTGCTGCTCTGACATAACTGTGATTTCTTTGGTGTTAAATAAAATCTATCTCTCCAGGATGTTGTTACTGAGAACGAGTTTGAAAAGAGGCTCCTGGGCGATGTCATTCCGCCAAGTGATATAGGAGTTACCTTTGAGGACATTGGAGCTTTGGAAAATGTGAAAGATACACTTAAAGAGCTGGTGATGCTTCCCTTACAAAGACCCGAGCTATTTTGTAAAGGACAGTTAACTAAGGTCAGCTTAAATTCTCTTTGTACCAAGATACAAACATTTATAGTTAATTGCCATCACGTTTATAGCTTTTTTGACATTTATTTCTTTCAAGTTTGACAATAAATTAACCCAGGTTTTAGAAAGTTTGTCACTTGTTTTTTTTTCAAGAGTGAAAGTGTGACAGAAGTGATCTTGTCTATTTAATTACATCTTGCTTTTTTGTCTTAGAACTTGGGAAACAACATTTGCAAAAATCATATAGGAGATTTGAGTGAATAATTTGCACAACTAGTTTCTTCTGTTTTAGTACTAAGTAATCGAGCCCGGTTTTGGTTCGGGTTCGAAGAACACTGGTATGGCAATTTTTTTACTTTGGATAAAGTTTGGCTTTAGCCATACACAAATATTAAATATAGAAATTCTAGCCTAATAAATAGGAAATTAGTGACAATAACCTCATGGTATGCATGTTGAAATTCTAGCCTAATAAATAGGAAATTTCTTCCTTTTTTGTTTCACTTAGCTATTAGGGTATAAAAAGTGTTTTGTATTATATTTTATTGTAACTCCATGTTTATATTTGAGCAAAAATGAAAAAAATAATTAAAAAGATGTTTTTAACCTTGGGTTCTTCATGGGTTGATCCTGGATCCGACCAGAATTCTTCTGCAGAAAAACCTCAGGGAATCTGGGCTGCCCAGGGCGAATCCAGCAGAGTAACCGAGGCGAATCCTGGCTGCCCAGCGTGAATCCGGACAGAACCCATGAAGAGCTGGACCCGTACTCTGTACCTGGGAAGTATCAGGACAGGGTCCTGCAGCCTGCGGCATACCTAGGAGATGTTTTAACCTTGGGTTCTTCATGGGTTCATCCTGGATCCGACCGAATTCTTCTGCAGAAAAACCTGGGCGAATCTGGGCTGCCCAGGGCAAATCCAGCAGAATAACTGAGGCGAATCCTGGCTGCCCAGCATGAATCTGGACAGAACCCATGAAGAACCTGACCCGTACTCTGTACCTGGGAAGTATCAGGACAGGGTCCTGCAGCCTGCAGCCTGCTGCATACCTGGGAGAATTGGTTTATTAGCTCTTATGCTTATGCAGCAAGGGGTGGCATAATGCACCATTCTAAATTTGGCATTTGTTATGCCGATAGGCATTCTACAATGGCAGCAAGGGGTGGCACCTAATAGTGTGACCATTTAAACTTTTATTTTCTACATTAAATTTGATGTCCATTTGACTGTCACTTAAAAGTTTCTTTTTAAACTTTGAGAAACCAATAAAAAAATAGTAATATCTTGACTATATGGTAGAGTTTGAATGCCTTTTTTGGGAAAGATTTTTTTGTCATTAATAAGAGGGAAATATGAAGAGAATGAAATAAAAGTATTAATCAATGTGATATGCATAAAATCCAAGATAAAAACCTTGAGATTGATATATATTAACATTTTTCAAATAGATGTATTTAAGATATTTGTACAAGTAGTCTTAATGTGTATAATGGATTGTTTCACTGCAGCCCTGCAAAGGTATCCTGCTTTTCGGCCCTCCAGGAACTGGAAAAACAATGCTCGCTAAAGCCGTGGCAACAGAAGCTGGCGCAAATTTTATTAACATTTCAATGTCAAGCATTACATCAAAGGTGTAGTGTCAGTGTTATAACTAATGGTTTGTTCTGGTTTTTATGCGGATATTTTGAATTATTACTTGAACCACCTATTTTTTGTTGTGGTTGCAGTGGTTTGGTGAAGGTGAAAAGTATGTCAAAGCTGTATTTTCACTAGCCAGTAAAATTTCTCCCAGTGTGATATTTGTTGATGAGGTGAGTTCTGGATATGCAACAGTAGCTCTTAAGTTTGTCTGCTTTTGTGTTTGCATTGTTCGCCATGTAGTTAGAGTTATTATTGTTGCTTCCCCTTTCCAGGTTGATAGTATGCTAGGCCGGAGGGAGAATCCTGGAGAACACGAGGCCATGCGAAAGATGAAGAATGAGTTTATGGTAAACTGGGATGGATTACGCACTAAAGAAAAAGAGAGAGTCTTAGTGCTTGCTGCCACTAATAGACCTTTCGATCTTGATGAAGCTGTCATTCGAAGACTGCCTCGGAGGTAGGCATTACATTTTCTATTCTACATATTTGAGCACCCTTCTTTGATTGTCCTCTGAAGTTAATTTTCCTGCTTAATGTTACTGAGTTTCCTGCTCTGTTGGCTTTTCAGGTTAATGGTGAACTTACCAGATGTGCCAAACAGGGGAAAATATTGAAGGTGATACTTGCAAAAGAGGATTTGGCACCGGATGTGGATTTGGATGCAATTGCAAGTATGACAGAGGGGTACTCTGGAAGCGATCTGAAGGTATTTGTGTTTTAGGTTGAGCTTTTAAAATTTGCTATGGTGTAACTTTGGTTTGCCTTCTAACAGCGTATGTTTTGTGTTGTAGAACTTGTGTGTTACAGCTGCACATTATCCTATACGGGAACTTTTGGAAAAAGAAAAGAAGGTATGTCTTCCCTTTCTCTCAAATTACAAGGTTCTCAGAAAAAAACAGGTTGCATCTCACAAGCAGCTATTAGTTCAGAAAAAAGCACCATAATATTGCAGAGGGTCTAACAGATTACGAGTGTTTGGTACAATTTATCTGCTAATGTGACAAGTATGTGTGATGGTTTTCCCACCATTCCTTAAGTTCAAGATCTGTGACTGTTTTCATGTATCTCATGTTTTTTTTTTTGCTTTCACAAATTGAATCCGATGCTATTAGGGAGTGGGGAAACGTGTGCATTCTCCTGTCACAAGTTATTGCAAATTCGCACCCTTTAAAATTCCATATTAGAGGGTAGATTATGTACAGTCTCTTCCAATGGGAATCATGACAATCCTCTCTTGTCCAGGATTAGGATTTTTGATTCCATTTGGCTTGGTTATGTGAAACATTTCCTCTACTACGCAAATCCTTCTCATTTACAAGAACACGTCTTATTGCATCTTTGAGCTATTAAATGGGATGCTTTCTTTGTATATAATATTTTTGCAGTCAGCATGCCGGGGCATAGCCCATTTGCATGTGCTGTTGCTTTAAATGCATTACCATATAATTTTCTTTTCTTCACACATAATATTTAATTGTCTTTAAAATCATTCTCAGGACAAAGCATTAGCAATATCAGAGGGCAGGTCACCACCATCGTTGAGTGGTAGTGCTGATGTTCGTTCTTTACATATGGATGATTTGCGATGTGCTCATGAACAGGTGGATTTATGAACTGTTGTGTTATTGCTGAAAAATCTGGTTTTGGAAATGCAAATACATGTGCTCATTTTTGAAGATGTATTATAATCTTGCAGGTATGTGCCAGTGTTTCTTCAGAGTCGTCAAATATGACTGAACTACTTCAATGGAATGAGCAATATGGTGAGGGAGGTTCAAGGCGAAAAAGGTCACTTAGTTATTTTATGTAGGTCTATATGTACATAGCAGTTTTCATTGCCAACCTGGACTGGTATTTATTTCTCGAAGTTGGTCCTTCGAATTCCCTGATGTTGGAATGCATCGATGTTCTCACGACAAAGTTGCTGTTTGCATCTTCTGTATGATATTCTTTACCGTTTCTTGGAACCGGCTATCCGAGTTGAATTTTGGACGTTAGCTGGGTTAAGAGTATTTTTTGTACCAAGGTCATTGCAAGTCTGTGTACTGGGTTCATTTGTCCTATGAAGTTGTTCAAACACGATGTAAATGTCACAAGTATTGTTTCCACTGAGACTCTGCATTGTTTGCAGTTTTTATGCCTACCGAGTTTAAATATGGCCAAAGTGGAATTCTTTTTGTTGGGTAAGAAACAATTATTAGTATCTAAAATGATGATACTAAGCTTTCTATTAATGTGATAAGCTCAGTAGTATCTAAAAGTGTAGATAAAACTTATAGCTTGTGTCAGTCTCAGTTTGAAAAGATTTAAGGATCATATTTTTATGGCTATACAATCTAAAGCCTCGATTTGTATATTGTGCGTACTTTTAGGCCTTACTCACTTTACTGCATTGATCTTGTAGTTAACAGCTATAATGTCTGTTGTTTCCATAGTGTGTTGTAATATAATATTTTAAAGTTGCACCTAAATTCATGTTGCTACAACCATTTTTGGGATTGTTGAGGCAGTTTAATTTTGTTCTTCTTTATTGTATATTGTTCTACAATCAACCATTTTTGGGATTGTTAAGGTAGTTTAATTTCCTTTTTTCCTTTTTTTGTATATTTTAATTTCCCTTAACTTTACTGTTGCTAATAATTTGGAACAATATAAATTATGCCCCCAATATATTCTTCAGATGTCTAATACCCCCAGTATATTAGCTCATACAGAAGGCATAACTCTGCAATAAGTTATTTTGTTGCTAATCAAATATAAAAGTCTTTACACTAAAATTTTCAACTATAGTTTTATAATTATATTTATAATTGAATTTGATTTATCAGTAATATAGGTGACCATAAGAATGGCAATTGTGAGCTTTTGATTATATCAAATCCAAAAGTTTAATATTTACTAAGTTTATACTCATTCTTACCCTGATAAGATGATGCGATTTTTTCAACAATTAGAAGATGTGATTTTTTTCTCGACAGTTTAACATAAAAATAAATTAAAATGATCTTGCTCTACAATAAATATGTGAACTACATTCAATTCATTTTAAGTTCTGCTTTATTTAACATCCTCTAAATCTTTAAAATTCAATTTTCAATTATATCTAAGATGTTGGGAGTTCATAACTAGAATTTCAAAAATTTAAACAATCATTAAAGAACACATTTGAATAAATTTCAAAAATGTATTAATTTTAAGACCAACATTTTGTTTACCCTTTGTAATAATTGGTGATACGTTTGAAATAGGAGTGTACCTTAATTAGTTTTAGTATCATTATTAATTAGCATGGTGAACTATATAATCAATCTATAATTTTCATCAAAAATATTGAACCTTTTGTAATTTTTAAACATTAGCGTTTTGTCATATACGCAAAAACTTTCATATTGTAATGTTCAAACATTGTGTTTGCATGTTTGTAAAACAAATGTAATAAATGACACCCTTGCGTGCATCCTAGCATGTATACATGTAGGCACACATGTACGTGGCATAGATAGAAACATGAGCATGCACACACACGCACACACACACACACACACACGTAGACAGGACACATACCAATACACACACACACAAATACATATGTATATATAGACATACATACATACATATATTTACACATGTATGTGTGTACTTCATAAATCATATTATTGTATTTTTTTATGAAAAGAAGATTTTATATTATATTAAATGCAACATGATACAAGATTATCTCAACAAAAAAGCGGGCGGTATGAGAGCACGCCCCAAAGCCACAAACAGAAAAGGCGAAGCCTAGCAAAACAACAAAATAAAACAACTAGAGGGGTGCCTGAGGAACACCAAATACAAAGCTACTCAGGTCTAAAGGAGAACGAGAAACATGAGGCTCAAATGCCCCTTCTTCTCCTTCGAACGTGTGACAATGGTCCAAGGCGCCTACTGGGGAGCCAAAGCAAGTAGAGGATCGAGGCACGGGCTATCCTGAACGGGGTCAGAGTCAAAAGAGTTAGATACATGTGACCGCTTGGCACCACCGCCAATAGTGGAAAGCTTGATTGTCATGTCGTCTGGTTGATCTTGGACTTTGGCTGATCTTTGACTTCCGGTGTAGAGAATGGTTGCCAACCCTTAGGCCGTTGAGAAGCCCCTTTGTTCTTCTGTTTATTCTGAATGGGGAGAGCGGGCAAGCCTCGTGAAGGTGCCCAGTTTGATGGCACAACCGGCAACGAAAGGTTGTGTTCTCATAATCAAGAATTTGAGTCCATTTGAAGTCATCATGGATTAATTCCATTTTGTCCGGAAGACCTTTGCTGAAATCCACCTCAATGCAGATGCGTGCATATGTGAATAGCCCCTGTTTAGACCACTCATCATCCAACTTGATGAACCGACCAAGAGCGCTACAATCGTTGCACAAGCCTAAGGATGTCAAAAGGAAGAGGAAGATTGGGTAGACGAACCCAAACTGACATTTTTGAGACAACCATAGATGATGGGTCAAAACCTAGAAACCATGGTGTAACGAAAAGACCAACCCTACCCCAAAACCAGGATCCTCACTAAAACCCCGTTGATAATTTGTAGGAGAAGAGAACTGGAGAATAAAAAACCTTTGGCACACAACTGAACCTCACAATCATGGGACCAAGTTAAATAACTCCAAATTCTTCACTCCGAGGCCAAAATCATTAAATCTCTTTGTATTTTTAGTAAGTATCAACAATAAAATAATAATACTTTATAACAACATAATTATGTTAGATTCCATAAAAAGATACCCGCACCCACACACTTTATAACAATATTATTCTATTAGATTACACACACGAGTGCACACACACACACATCTACATGCACATTTACACACACACACACACACACACACACACACACACACACACACACACACACGTATGTATCATATATTCTATTAAATTACATTAATACACACATATCTACACACACACACACACTTACACAAGTAAGTATCAACAATAAAATAATAATGTTTATAACAACATAATTATGTTAGATTCCATAAAAAGATACCCGTGTTTATAACAATATTATTCTATTAGATTACACACACGTGTGCACACACACACACATCTACATGCACATTTATTACACACACACACACACACACACACACACACACACACACACACACACACGTATGTATCATATATTCTATTAAATTACATTATACACACATATCTACACACACACACACTTACACACATTTTTAGTAAGTATCACAATAAAATAATAATACTTTATAACAACATAATTATGTTAGATTCCATAAAAAGATACCCGCACACACACTTTATAACAATATTATTCTATTAGATTACACACACGATCTACATGCACATTTACTTACACACACACACACACACACAAACGTATATATCATATATTCTATTAAATTACATTATACACACATATCTACACACACACACACACACACACACACACACACATGTGTGTGTGTGTGTGTGTGTGTGATTTGTGTATTAATGTAATTTAATAGAATATATATACATGCGTGGGTGTGTACACACAAGAATATATACCTAATAAAAATATGATTATATTAGATTACACTTATATATATGCACACAAAATTATTTTGTGAGATTACATATATATACACATACAAAGTTATTTTATGAGATACACTCATGTATATATGAAAAAATATTCTATTAGATTACATTTGTGTGTGTAATCTAATATTGCGTGCATGTACACACACACACACACACAATTAAATTACAATAATACACACATACATACATATACATACATTGTGCATGTATGTACACATATAGACACGTGTGTGTGTGTGTGTATGGATGTATATGTATGCGTGTATATGGATGTATATGTATGTGTGTATTATACACACACACATACGCACACACACGTGTGTGTGTGAGCGCTTGTATATGTATGTATGTATGTATACATACATATTAATATAATCTAATAAAATATTATTGTTATAAGGTATTATGATTTAATTGCAAAAGCCTATTAAAAAAATAGTAATATGATTTATTAGGTATAATATGAAAACTCGAGAGATGATGTCGGGGATAAGGGTAGATGGTCTTGGAGGCAAAATTTGGATTATGAATGGTTTCCTTTCAAATGTTTTTCTTGTCGCAAGATAATGCACATGCAATGAAATTGTAAGACCATAAACAATAAAAACTAGATGGAGCAAAACCCAAAGATCTCAACCTCAAATTGTTATGCAACAAGCTATCAAAGAAAGATACGAAGACCCAACGCAACCTAGACAGAGTAACAATCAAAATTTTAAATGGGAAAACTCGATCAAGTCCTCTATAATGGAATTGTTTCAAGTGAAAGATAGGAAAATCTTGAAGGGTTCTTGAGAAAGGATTGTTTAATGGTTTTGAATGATTTAACAGAAGATATTTTAATGAACTTTCTTTATCACCAAAGTAAATTCACAATAACGTATCAAAAGCTCATAAATCACCAAAATAAGAGAAGTATAAGACCAAACCACTTTGAGGGGATAACATCAACAATCTTATAGTAAGAACATAATATTCAATGTGATCATCTACTACTAACCCTACCTCTTATATCCACCCTTGTTATGCTAACGAGACCATTTAGGCGACCAAACCACCAAAATGAAGCCTTAGAAATGATTATATGACCTAATGAAAGGTCATGCTAACCACAAGTTAGCCACACATATTGTTATATGACTAAATCCCCATATGGTA
Organism: Taxus wallichiana var. yunnanensis; assembly: GCA_018340775.1. Classification (NCBI taxonomy): domain Eukaryota; kingdom Viridiplantae; phylum Streptophyta; class Pinopsida; order Cupressales; family Taxaceae; genus Taxus; species Taxus wallichiana. The sequence continues at coordinate 432,963,961 of CM031244.1, read as the reverse complement.
ATAAGTACTTGAAATTATGTACAAGGAATGAAAATAAAGAGTTATTAAATAATCACCCAAGAGTTATATGGGTGTGTGGTGCATGAAAAAAGTTAGGTAAAAGGAAAAAGTTAAAAAGATAAATATAAAGATAATTTTGTGATAACCCAATAACATGGGTGAATATGAATAATGTGTAAACCCGATAACATGGGTGTGCAATTAATTCTATCAATATTATGAAAAGAGGTGTAAAGGGCGGGACCCTTTGGAATATTATGTATATAATAAAGAGGATCCTCGCGTGAGGGGGCATTGAAATATGTAATGTATAATACATCATTTGGATAAAAATCCAATGTACTTAAATTAATAAAAAATAGGAATGTATGTAAAGAGAACCATAAATATGAAGAAGACTTGTAACACTCGAATAACAACAAGATAGGGTCCATAATGGATCTAAGAGGAGACAAAAACTGCATCCTTCATTGTCATGGCTAGGGCTAGTGAACACTATTATTGCATTGTGATGCGTGTTTGCCTCTCGATTCCTTGTTGTTGAGTGTGGCGTTGGCTTCATTTACCTTGGGAAAGACTACCATTCTAAAGAAGTTTTTCAAATATGTATTCAAAACCCTAATTTTTGATAAATAATTACATGTCTTGATTTATAATGAATAACATAATCATGTAATGTTTTAATCAAATGTTGTTGAGTTTCTTCAATTCTAAGTTAAAAACCAAAGAAAATTAGAACATCACACATCCCAAAACATGCTATATGATAAGGGCATATCATTACCCTCCCCTTAGAACAAGTCTTGTCCTTAATGTTGATCATATGTAGACGCTTTTGTATGAAACTTCATCTTCCCATGTTGCATTCTCTCTCTGTTGGTTCTTCCACTTGATAAGAAACTTGGTGATGACCCTCTTGAACAAAGTTTGGTTCCAAGAAATTCTTTCTTCTTCATTAAGCTTAAGTAACTCTATTTAGATGGGAATTTTCTATCCGAGTGACTCTTCCTTTGTCACATCCCCTAGTTTGTGGACCGATCATGCAAAACTTGATTTTTTCCTTGACCAAATTTGGCCGTATTTGAGTTTGGAATGAGATCAACCTCATCAAAATTATAGAGAACAAATCCCTACTAGATTTTTTGAGAGCTTTCAATAAATGTAAATAAATTTAAAAAACCAAAAATTGTACCATGTAGAGTGAAGTTATGAAAAACCTTAAAACTATGATAGCTCATTGAAAACAAATTAAAAAAGGTTGAAAAATATATTGTACATTTCTTGAATAACTTTCCAACTTCCTAGAAAATTGTAGATAAATTTGCCACACTTTATGAAATGTACGTGATTTTTCAAAATGAGTGGTTTTAAGCATAAAACTACAATAACTCATTCACAATAGATCACAAAAGGATGAAAAGTTTGCTTATATTTTTTGAGTATCTTTCCAACTTCCCTAAAACATTGTAGATAAATTTGTAACGATTTGCGAGATATAGAAAAATCTTTAAAATTAGGGGTTAATCTATTTTCCCAAATCGAGACTACGATACCACTTACAATGAACTTATTATATACACCTTATTTTTCACTCTTATTAATGATTTATAGGTTGGTTGCACCTTAATTTCCTTGGGTGCATATCTTAAGGGTGTATCGGGAACAAGTGGGTTGGTTAGGGGTATCGGTGAGAGATTCATTGTGCACCCCATTTACCCTAGGTCACCCTACTACCCTCTTATTACCTCCTTACAATCACTTAAAATCCTTAGCTCTATCACCTTCACACTTATTTACAACTAGTTGATATCACCTTCACATTTGCTCCACTTCCACGCTCTTTACCCTTTAGAACCCTTTAGGCGGACAATTGTAGTGACAAGATGACAAGAAATTTTATTAGTTGATTACATCAACTAGTGTCGATGCCATTAACCAAGATATTTTATGACATTAAACTACGTTCCCTTAAAAATAGGTGTCATTATCACAATTTCTTAAAAGTAACACCATCACATGATCACTTTACTTGCACTTGCCAAGTTTCCCTAAAAGATTTTAAAGGTTTAAGGAGTTTATACTGGAAGTATAAATAAGAGCTTTGGGCTACTATGGGCCACAAGAATAGGATTTACACTGTAAGGTTTTCCATGTCTCATTGAAAACAAATAAAAAAAGCTTGAAAAGTGTACTATAGCTTTCTTGAATAACTTTTCAACTTCCCTAGAAAATTGTAGATAATTTCGCCAAACTTTATGAAATATAGGTGATTTTTTAAACTTAGTGTTTCAAGCATAAAACTACAATAATCATTCACAATAGATCATAAGAGAATGAAAATTTTACTTAGATTTTTGAGTATTTGTACAACTTCCTAAAACATTACAAAGAACTTTGTAGCAATTTGTGAGATATAGGCAATTCTTCAAAATTAGGGGTTCATATATTTTCCCAAATCAAGACTATGATACCACTTGTAATGAACTTATTGGTATACACATTATTTTTGACTCCTAATGATTTCACTTTGCGGTGTGTTGCACCTTAATCTCCATGAGTGCGTACCATAAGGGTTGTATCGAGAATGGATGGGTTGATTAGTAGTGCCCGATGAGAGTTTCATCATGCACCCCATTTACCCTAGGTCACCCTACTACCCTCTTACTACCTCCTTACAATCATTTGATATCCTCATGTTGGAGTCTAGTAGCCTTCTTCCCCTATGCGCACGTTAACTCTATATCGGTCATGCACGAGTTCCTCCATCGTCGTGCTTGCACATCACACTTTAGAGAAACTAAGGCACGCTCACCCGAAGCGAGAGGTCTCCATGTCCCATCAAGGTTAGCAAATGTGAAGTGAATTGTTAATTTAGCGAATATAATTGTATTCCTAGTTCATTAACATGTAACACAACCATATATAGACCAAACACAATGCTCATATATTAATTGATGCATAGTTACAAGTTCTAGCCATCTAGTAGCAAGATCTAAGTATAAGTCATTCATACATCAATCCTCTAGCTCTCTCTTATCATTCCCATAAAAACTACGCATCATTCTAGACCCCTCCTTGGGTATTTATAGTAGTGGGAAATTTCCCTTTACTAGTCTTACGAGAGCTAATAATAGCCCTCGAGTTTATTATTACAACTAACTAATACATTCAGACGGTGGAAAAAAATTATCCACTTGCACGCCTTAATCTTGTTTTGCATATTGATCCTCTTCACAAAACACTTCTTATCCTTAGCCTTATCCAACCTTCTATTAGCTTCATGCAAGTGTCGAGAACTAAAGCTTTAGCTCATTTTTGAACTCATGTTTATCCTTATCCCCTGATGCTCTGCATGCTCTTTCATTGATCTTATCCTATTTGTATGATCCTCTTTGTGGATACTTTCTCTTCTGCGACTTTCGGTATCATTCTCATGCGAATACATTCTATCCTTTTCCTTGCGTGGTTACCTCTGTACTTCCCTTCTCAAATTCTATTCCTGCAAAGTCTTGTGAAAGTCTAATAAGAATAATGGGTCATGAATAAAGAATATCAAGTCCTTAAGGACTTAAAGAATAAAGAATACAAACTTGGTTCCAACATTACCGAGAACTAATTGATTGTATGTCCTCGAGAAAAGTGTTATTGGGGTTCTTCAAAAAGTTATGGCACTTCTTCCTTGAATAAAATTTCATGCGCTTTCTAGTTATTGACTGCTTCAAGAATCAATTGGTTAATACTATCCAACTGTGGTGCCATTTGGTTGAAAATGGTGGCACCTTTTACCACTATTGTAATTGTCGTGCACATGTGAACAATCTTCTAGTTAAGTTCTTTTTCTGCCTGAGCTTCGTTTCAACGTGGTCGGCGAGCTTTCGTAGAAGTTATGTTAATTTCTGCTTCACCTTGTCCTTTTTCATTATGACCTCTTCGCTAAGTTTCTCATACTCTTCCATGAGTGCAATTTTTCTTAGCCTTATCGAGAGAGTCATCTTCCATCTTATCTAGCTTGCTAACCATCTCCTTGAATCTCGTGCTTATGATCCTTGGCTTCCTATAGAGTCCTTTGAGCAATTTATATGCCTTTTCTACCTTGGCCTCTAGTAGTCTAGCGCTCTCATCGTATTTATCTAGTTTTTTTAGCGCAAATGACGCAAATATTTTCACTTTCTCCCACTTGTCGTTTTGATGTCTCTCTCCTTCTCCATTCAGATTCACCAATTGCTCGAGCTCATCTATTATTTAAATCTGGTATGAGAAGATCATCTTTTATAATCTTAGGCTCATTACATACTATTCGTTCCTTTATGGTCTCTGCCTTTGACTCTACGTGCACATATTTTTCCTAGAGACTATTATTCTCGTGTTGGACTTCATGCAACTACCCCCTTTGTCTCCCTTGAACTTCTTTGCCTAATCCCTATATACTCTTGTTGCATTGCTTTCAACTTCTTTGCCATATCCCTATATACTCTTGCTTTGCATTACTTTTTGTAAATTTTGTTGTATTACCTCCCAACAATCTTTAGAAGGATTCTCTCACTTGCATTTCGACAAGTTGTAAGTTATAGTGAGTAGAATAAGATCTACATCCTTTGTAGGGACGCTCATAATGTTCTCAATAGGAAACTCGATCATGGTCTCTTCTAATGTACGCGTCTAAGAAGAATGATAGAGTCCTTTTACATGCTCTGTTCTTTACTGATATTCTTCAAACCTTCCCATTGGAACAATTCATGAATGACCTTCCCCTCTTGAAATTGTTCACGCATTGATTTCTTAGCCATTTGTTTATGGGCGAGCATTCTTCTCTTGCTCTTGAAGTGGTTCTTTACCCCTTGTCATGCCCCCCTCTTCTTATAAATAATAATAATAATAATAAAGTAAATAAAATAAAAGGATCCAAATTAAAAGAAAGACCCGTGATTTCTTCTTTGGGCGGAGTTAGGGCAAAGGGTGCCTTTGTGTTTTTTTTTTGTTGTGTTTTTCTCAGGGGTGAGTGAGCACCGCTTGCCATGGGATTGAGCTCCAGACCAGGCCGCAGTTTTTTGCTTTAACCAACCAATGTTCGCTGAAGGGCATTTTTTGTTTGTTTTGTTTGGACTGTCAAGGAATGCACCACCAAATGTCATCCCATGGAGTGCCATGGTTATTGTTGACGTGCCAGCATCCTCCCAACCTCCTAGCCGTGCAACATTCTCCCAGCCACGCCAAACTCCTGCGTGGGTTTGTTTTCAATGCCAAAAAAACAAAAAAAAGGATGGATTACATCCAGGATGTTGTAGCCACATATGCTTTGGGGGGGCATTTTTTCTTCAAGATAGAACGAGATAAATCCTTGTGGAATCTGTATGTTGCTGTGCGTGGGAGGACGTGGGTACCTCATAAGGCAGGCACGCTGTTTCACCATTTACAGCAGACAGGGGGCCCAACCCAATCAGTTACATTTGCCAGCATACTTCCAGCGTATGCACAAAATGGATTTTAAAAAAAAAAGAAAAAGGGGGCCTGGGAACTAATTGATAGAACGCCTCAAATAGATGCGGGCTCATGGAATGCCATGATGGTGGGATATGCACAAAATGGTTTTGTTGAAACTGCATTGGAACATTCCAAGCAAAATACGGTTGGCAGGTTTGAAGCCACACCCCACAACCTTTGCCAGCATTCTCACTACCTGTGCCAAAATAGAGCTCTTGAAACAGAGTATGGACGTCCATCAAAGCATTGTGGAGAAGGGATTTCTTTTGTGTGTTTTAGTTGCAAGTGCCCTGACCAGATACATATGCAAAATGTGGAGGCATGCGAGCTGTTTGACAATGCCTGAAAGGAATGTGGTTTAGGGGCTGCAATGATTGCAGGATGTGAAAAAAATAAAAATAAAATAAAATGAGTTTGTTGAAAAGGCCTTGGAAACTTTCAAGCAAATGCAATTGGTACGTGTAAAGCCAGACTCCACAACCTTATCCCAGCATCCTCACAGCCTTTGTCAAAATGGGAGCTCTAGAGCAGGCCTCGACAACCGTCAAGGCATAATGTTAGAGGATTTTTAGTTGCAAATGCGCTAGTAGACAAGTATGCAAATGGTGGAAGCTTACACAAGGCAAGTCAACTGTTGGACAAAATGCCTCAAAGAAATGTTGTCTCATGGAATGCCAGGATTACAAGTTATGCACTTAATGGATCTGTTCAAAAGGTTTTAGAAATGCTCAAGCAACTACTTCTCTGTTGGAAAACTTCAAGTGATCGGGAAGTTGGTGTGACGTGGTGGAGCTGAGGATGCTCGTGAACTGGTTGACGAAGTGCCCAAGCAAGAGACTGAACCCAAGCCTGCGGCTTCGACCAACTTCGTTCTCTAGGCATGGTCCTTCTTCCTTACCTCTCATAATTCTCGTGTTTTAGTTCTCTTTTGCAACTAAATAGAATTTTAAATTATTAGAAATTTTAATACAGTTAGATGTCCCTTCAACTCGTTGCAAAACAATATAGTGTCGTGTCGCAACTCTCGAAGCCATTATAACTCGCCTACTTTAAACCATGAACTATCACCCTCGCTTCGAGATGATCTAGAAAACTCTTACTCTTTTGATCGCTTCAATATCGTTTTATCGACCAGAACAAATTTGACTCTCCATTGATTAAGTTGACCTTCTTCTGCTTAAAATAGTTAAATTTTGCAATTTTTGGAGACTCACTAAGTACCCTTCGCAACTCTGGAAACGAGATGTGAAGTTTCATTCGGGTACCTTGGTATACGAGGAGTCACCTTGATTTTTGGTTTGACCCGAAACGATCATATGACATCCTTTTGACGCCCTTATAGGAGCCCTGTAACACTGGTTTACAACAGTAGAAAGTTGTTAAAACTAGAAAGTTGGCTTTCGTTTTGGATCGCCATTTGAAACCTGGAAAGAGAAATCACTTCCCGTCTTCACAAACCTCTAGCGATTATACTAGACAAATGCATGGAACATTCAGTATAGGAAAGAGAACTTTTCGGGATAGTTTGGCGAAGCCATTTTGTAGGCCTCCGGTCATAGTTTGACGAGGTCAAACTGGTCCATTTTTGTCTTGTCGCTCCAGAAAACTTGTCGCCATTTGAAAATGGTTTACTAGTTCTCAGCCCCGTCGACTCTGATGAACTCTCCTTATGTAGGGGAACTAGTAGGAGATGTCTCGTTGCATGCTTCTCCTTCGAACGTCAGTTATGGACGTGGGTTTCTGGGCCCTCGAGTTAACTTTTGGCATTTTATAACTGGGTGAACTACGACCAGTGGCCCCGGAGAACTAACCGCCAAACGCAAACCATTCACTCTTTTTCAATTCCGTCAGTTGCTATGAATTCTTGGTATATCTGGGGACACGTAGAAAGTTAATCGTGACGTGCGTGCTCATCGGAAGATAACCTTTGGAAGCAGTTTCTTAGCCTCCGAGCCCGTTTTGTATGTTTTGCAGCTAACTAGTGAGAAAATGTAAAAGTAGAAAGTTGCGGACCCTCGTAGGGTTGCCAAATCACCCTGGAAACTTTTAACACACGTAAATAATTGTTTAAAACACTATAATGAAACTTGTTGTGTGTATTGGAACTTTTGACAAAATGATGTTTTCTCTCTCTTCCTTTCTCTTTCTCTCTCCTAGGTTTATAAAATGAAGAAAAATGAAATGCAATGAATACATGTTTCGGACCTTTTTATTTCGATTGCAAATTGTAATTATTGTTTGATGTAAATGGGAAATTGAAAAATGATAATTATGATTGATTAGGGTAGATGCCATGCCAACGATCTATCGCTGATATCATGCTCACGTGGGTTTTGCAGGATGGAAGAATGACGACGAAAAAGGCGATGTGAAATTTAATTATTATTATTGTAATTCTTATAGGTCATTTTAAAATGAATAACTGTGTAATGTAGTCTCTTGTTACCGAAAAGTTATAATTGAGATTTGTTAACATGCATGATATGCTAGTTTTAGGGATACTTAGGAAATGTGCTTCTAATCACCGGTTCAATTTGTTTCTTAGTTGTGTATGGCAAAAAAAAGGGTTTGATTTATACATAGTAAATTGAAATTGAAGTTAATATATCGTAGTACTTTCTCGAGTTTTCCATAAACGATTAAACTAATTGACTGGATTATCTTCTTACCCTTGAAACATAATAAAGAGTTATAAATGGGAACACTCGACCTTAATAAAATATTCGTGCATAGCTTTCCTGCATGTGTGATTCTTTTTTACCATATGAGAAATTTAAAACCGCATAACGACCTTAAACTTTGCACTCGAAGAGACCTCCTAGGTTAGGTAAATAAAACCCCTAGAAGGAGTTTACCGTCATAGTCATTAGGTTTAGCGTCATTGTCGAGAACCCATATTTTAGGAATGACATGGTCCGACTTTATCCAGAGTATGCGGTTTCCTTCTAGTTTTGGTAATCGTGAGAAGAATGTCCTCTCTTCAGGTCCGACACCAGGCTGAGTGGTGAAGACCGCCTTGGAAGTCACCTTATGAGTCCTTGTTAGAAGGATTGACTAAGCGGTGTAACCTTCCCATCTGTGGAGTAGGTAGAGATATTACTCCCTTGTACCCTATTGGACCTCCGAGCCTTACGAAATTAGATCTAGAAATCAACTCCATCAGTGAATAAAACCCCTGTTGGATCCAAGCAACCTAAATGAAGATCGTGATATAGTTTTCTTTGTCTTGCATTCTCGTTAGTGAACCCTTTTGTCCCTCGTAGATAAATGTCTTGTCTTGGGTTTGTGAAAATTTAGTCCCCCGACCTTTCATGCAAGGATTATAGGGTAAATACTTTTAACCTTAATCACACCTATAATAGAGATTGAAGCCTGGGTGAAACTGGAATTAAGCTTAACCATGTGCTTCGTTAATATGTCAGACAAGTACTATCGTAACTCTTATGTTTAAAACGATAGTAATCATGAGACCCTAGTGTGACGCAAAAGTAAATCATATGAGAGTAAAACCAAAATTTGAGGTTAGGAATAATGAATGGGAGTCCTTATGACTTAATTTAAACATCTTCATGTGTTACAAAGAATATACATTGCCTTGGTGTGACCAAACGTCGAGAAAACAAAAGATATACCTATAAAAATCAAATTTGGAATTTAACAAGCTATTGAACTATAATAATAATGGTAGCGAAATAACTATTCCGTGATCGATGGATGTTCTTGGGGAAAAAGCTATTTCAAATCTATGTCTTCCTTAATCCCAAGATTTCATCTTGACATCACGTTAGATTTTCTTGTGTAGCAAGAGTAAGTTTTATACATTAAATAAACGTTTGAGAAGCAAAATCTTAACATAAGAATGGGAGATTTAAAATCTGGTAGGCATTTTGAAATATGGAAAAATACTTATGTAAGTTATGAAGATTTGTCATAAGGGTAAAGAGCAAATTAAATGGAATGAACTTAAGATTTTGTAGATGGAAAAAGAGAGAAAATTATGCTTACATAACCATGTTCTTGGGATGCTAATCGTAACTACAATACCTTTGAAGTAGTGATGTGTTGTGGGTTCGCCATTCTTGAAGTCAGGTTCTTGTGGTTGGGTCTCTACTAGCAACCTTCCATTGGGAAAAGTGTAGCGTCAATGTATTTGGCGTAGTCATGTGTCTATGTGATTTGGTGACTGATGTAGGTGTCGTATATGTTGTTGAGTTGTTCTACTTGGAGTCCTTGTGGCGTTTTGCATTGAGCAATGTAAGTCAAAAAAAATTATCCTGGTATTTTATTGTTGTACTTGGGTGTGTAAAAAGACGGGCATTACACCCCTCTTCTACCCCATTTCTTCGTCGATTGCAGATCACTTCCTCGGGGTCATCTTCGACCTCTTCTGCACCGACTTGTATCCCGATATATCTTGAGCGCTGTTTTCATCCGCTATATGCTTTGAATCTTTTCATATTTAGGAATAACTGAATAAGAAAGTATTGTGCGTCGATATTTTGTGCTCCCAGGAATTTTGATGACATCCTTGGTTGGGCAGGTTATTTTTCCTTCCTCGCTCTGTGGGTCCACGCTCTGTTTTTCTCCCCGTCCCAATATACTCAAGCACGGGGTTGAGCCTCTGTTTCTTACATTAAGAACGTTTACATTTGGGTTGGTTGCGTGCGCGTGGACTTTTTTTTACTCTTTGCGCAATCATTTATCATGCTCCACATGTTCTTACGCACTCCGCTTTAGCTTCGCATCACTAATTCTTCTTTTGGTTCCTCAAGCTCTTCTTTGTTTGCTCCTCTCTTCTTTGGTCAGATAGAAGAATAGTTTCACGCACTTTGTTTACACAACAATGGTATCCCAATGAGTATGCTTGTAGATATATGATCAATAAAATGTAGCTTTCTTCTTCTAGTAAAATTATCTATTGGGGTAGATATGTACCTCCTCCATCTCCATTGGTAATAAATGCTCCTTCCTTGCATGTGTGAACCTTTGGTTTCTCCATAACTTGCATTTATGCCTAATGAATGACATTTGTCACTAGCCTTCCTTTCCTTTCTTGGCCATTAATGCCCATTCAAGTGTGCTTATTGGGTTTCCTTGTTACTACTTTTTCTTTTAAAGCTAAACGCTCCCACGTTCGGTAGCTTACTCTTGGGGCATGTCGCTTTCCCATACACACTATCTTTCTTTTGTATGCTTCTTTGCCCCATATGCCCTTTAAATCTCACCCCTTAAGGAATCTTCCCTTCTTCCGGTCACTCCACTCTTTCTTCTCTTGGGAAATTTAGGTCAATCACTTCTTTGTGTGTATGGAATTTTTTTTGCAAGCGATCCTCTTAAAGAAATGTTTGCACTTCTCCTTTTCCGAAATGTTATGGTAGTGGTATTTATGTCATTGTACTAGTTATTCTTTTTCCATACAACACAAAATGTTGCGTGGTCCTCAAAGACATTCTTTATAGAACAATGTTAATACGAAATGTTTTGGCCTAAAAAAACACAACACGTTAAAGAAAAATACACTTATCTTACACTTATTACAATGCATATAAAGAAATCTAATCTATGAAATGAAATAACCATTAATCTAGTGGTACATGCCTTATTAATTACATTCTAATGTTACTAGAAATATGGTTTCAACCTACTTCCATTGAAGTAGATTGGAAGTAATTTTCTGCTAAGGTCCATCAATTTGCATGCCTCAATTAACAATATATCTACCATCTCATACGACCCTAGCCAATGAGTCTTTAGCTTTCCTGGATGCCACACAATTTTGGAGTCATACAGTAAAACTTTAGCACCTTCCTTCAGAGTTTTTCTTTTGAGGTTCCGATCATACCATGCCTTCTGTCATGCTTTTTCAATATTCTGTGACCACCTTGCTTGTAATCTTGTTTCGTCCAATTGTAACAACCTCGTTAACCTTTCATGTATTGAATCCTCATGTTCCAGATTTGCAATGCACATAATTCTCAATGATGGTTCTAAAAATTCGATTGGTAGTACTGCTTCCGTCCCATAGACAAGTTGAAAGGGAGTAGCTTTATTTAAGCACTTGTATGTTGTCTGATATGCCTAAAGTATTGTTGATACCTTGTCATCCTAGTCCTTCCTTTCAACATCGCAAATATTTTTCAATGTATGACTTAATATTTTGTTGAAGGCCTCCATGGTACCATTAGCCTTTGAACGATAGGGTTTTTTTAGATGCACGACCATAAATTCTTGCATCAAAATGGAAATTGTGTTATTCACAAAATGTGTTCCTCTATCGCTTGTTAGGCTCAATAAGCAACCAAATCTGCTTATAATGTTTTCCCAAATGAATCTTGTTGCTGTGGATACTATACAATCTTTAACATGTACAACTTTTGTCCATCGTGTGAGATAATTTGTTACTTATGATAATGTACCTTGTGTCGATTCTATGTGCTCCAGGATTTATTGGTCCAACAAAATCAATTGCTTATTTTTCAAATGGTTCTTGGTGATTCTTGAAATTCAAGGCATACTATCACGTCTTCCAGGTCTTGTCGACTCTTTGGCATTAGTTGCATGCCTTAGCATATTCTTTTGCTTCTTTAAATAAACTTTGCCACCGAGTCCTATATTTAGACTTTTAATGGAAGTGTAACATCGCTGCATAGTGCGCATGAAATTCCTTCGTGCACTTCACTTAGGATATCCTAACTTTCATGTTATAGGACACATCACCATAAAATTTCATCACACCCTATTTTATAGAGTTGATTGCCAATTAGCCGGGTATGGACACAAATTTGACATGTTACTAATTTCTTACACCTATTGACCTTGTAATTTTTAGAAACCAACCCAACGCCAACCCATTATGTAGAAAGAAAAACACATCTTCCAATTCACTAAATCCACTATGTATGCTAAGTAATTGAGAATCTTGCATGCCATCCTCTATTGGGTCTGCCTTTTCACCTATTTTGATGTGCAATAAATGACCAGTCCACCATTATTGTTCCCATGTTTAACAATTATTGAGAATTCGAATTCCTATAACAAGTTGATCCATCTACATATTTGGCCATACAACACCGCTTTTATTAACCATGTGCTTTAGTGCCATATGGTCGATATAGAATGCAAATGTCATTGCGAGAAGATAGTGCCAAATTTTTGAAGCACATATACCATTGATAGTCCTTCCATTTATGTTGTTGAATAATTTCTTTTCAGCATCATATGCATTGAATTTCAATGCACAAATTAGATAAGATGATCGATCGTTACTTGTCTTGGTTGTGCTAAAATTATGCCAATAACTATGCCTGATGCATCCACATGTACATGGAATGGTGTATTCCAATAAGGGAATTGTAAAATAAGTTCTTTTATCAACTTCCCTTTAACTTCTCAAATGATTTTTGTTATTCCACATTCCACTCATCGTCACCATTTTTCTTAGTAAATTTTCTAAGGGCACGACGATTTTAGCACAATCTTTGATGAATTTTCGTAATATCTCGCAATGACCTCGCAATGACCTAGAATTCCTTTTGTGTTTTTGGTGGCTTTAGATGAATTATCATAGCAATCTTTGTGGGATGTACTAGGAATCTACCCTTATATATGACATCTCCTAACAAGGTGCCAAATGGTGTTACGAATACACACTTCTTGATGTTGAGAGAAATTTGTAATTGTCTACATCATAAAACGTTAGTCGTAAAATATTACAATGATTGCGTATTAAGTCATAAACTGTCCAGTCATCTAAGTATACTTGTAAAAACTTTAATATGAAATCTTCAAAATCTATTACAATAATGCGCGAAAAACAATCTTCCCTTTAACGCGCTCTAAAGTCTAAATGACATGAATGTATAAGCAAAAACCCCGATTCAATTATGAAAGTTATCTTTATACTATCTTCTTCGTAATCTTCACCTAATGCTACCCCGAGAATCCATCGTGAACGTGTATATTTCTTTTCTGCTACACGTAGAACCTCTTCAAGTAAAGGGGTAGGGAAGGGGTCAATTATGCATACTGAAATTTAGGGTGCAATAATCCACATTAATTCTTATGGGTGCATCGCATTATTACCATTGGTATCACCCATTCGATTCTTCCATGGGAATTATAACTCCTGTAGCTAGCATGTTATCAATTTCTTATTTAACTTTGGCATGTAGGTTTGGATTCATTTGGTATGGCCTCTTGCAAACCGGTTTAGCTCCTTCAAGTAACTTTATTTGCATGGTTCATAAGGATGGATGTAGACCCTTCATCTCTGTAACCTCCGGGAATATATCCTCGTATTCACGTGGTAGCTCTATAATCTTCACGATTTCTGCTTCACTCCAATAGTTACCAATTGTTGCCATTTTTGGTTCTCCATCGCCGCTTATGTTAACCTGCAATGATTTGAAAGGTTTATCCTGCAGTTGGTCCCTTTGTTCCTTCTTGTCCAAGACCTCTCAAAACCCACATGAAATTTCCATATTTAGGTGATAATTATCCCCTTCTTTTTCTATTAGGCACACGATTTTTATTTTTCCTTTAATTACCTGATTATTCCTCCATAAGCCATCATTATCTTCATCAGAATTATTTCCAACCTGCTTTTTGAAAGTTTTCCTTTAACTTTAGCCCCTCATTTACATGCATATTCTAAAATTATTTGTTTTATACATTGAAGAGGATAATTTAGGTGAGATACTGATGAAGTAAAAGAAAAAGTATGTAAAAACCCTCCGGTTAGTGATTTGCAAGAACCTGATTCTCTGTGCAATTCACACCATATATATCACACGCATGCCCATACGTGGAGTGTATGGTAGAATATATGAGTTTATAGTTCTGGTTTAATTTTTGTAGTTGTCCAAAGTTCCACACATTGTCGCAGATCTCATGGCTTAGTGATCTTATTGTAACTTGGATACCGTCGTGCCCTATTATTATGCTCGAATCTGATTCACATGGCCTCTGATACTTTGGTCCAGTTTGTTAATCTCTGTGTCCCTCACCATCTCGCGATGATTACCATTAATAATATACCATTGAATTCAATTGTGTCTCTCATGGTGGCAAATAATCTTCCATATTGGTTAAGAATTCCCGAATGTCTTCGCTCCCACTGTAGGTTGGGGTTGGGTGTGTATTCTCTTTACTTATTTTCCTAATGCTCTTTATAGTATAACTAGGTGCTTGGATTTTTGATGACAAAAATTGTGACTAATCCATCCATAATCTCTTTCCAATAGCTCATATGACCCATGCGCCCAGTGATCACATGCTACACTAGTGGTCTCAGATACTGACTAATTATCTTCCCATTTTATTTCACCTTTTGGAGTTGGCTCATAATTCTCCATTCCCGTAGCTTGTATGTGATATATGCACTCCAAATCCTCATACTCTTCCACATTTTTAATGTATGGCGTGCTTTGATTTGGGTTCATTGGGAAAATTACGTGGTGACCCCTATTGTCAAAAATGATATATCACTTATTAAATTGTAAGTATGCATTGTTTGCGTGGCACCAAAACCTTCTTAGTAGGGCTAGAAAGTTATCTGTCCCAACTAGGGGTATTATCTCAAAATATCCATAAAACCTTACTCCCATGATGCTGACGACGACATTCTTTAGAATCCCTATAGGTACTACCCATGTTTTGTTGGCTATGAAAAAACATGAGGAGAAGGATGTAACATGGTCACCCCATCTAATCCCAGGAAAACATAGTAATTATATTAACTTCCACGCAAGTTTTTATCAATATATAATTGATATTCCATCCATCGACACATGCATCAATTAGTATTTATCTATCAAATCCCTCCGTCTTTTCCATTTTGACATTTTGTACTTGCGTGTGGTAGCACAGGTTGTTATGTGAACTTGTGTTGATGGTTTGATTAATTTCACATCATTTTCAGCCACCACATTCCATGAAATTTTAAACATTCATGCACCCTTTTCACTTTTCTCCTTCATTATTGCATACAAATCTAGGCAATCCTTTAATTTTTGCTCCTTTTGATAATGTGCGCACATTAGGAAGGCTAGGAAATCTCGCTGGTAATGATCGACGAACCACATTTGTAATAAAATCCAAGTGGATATCTATCACCTTCGTGACGTCCTCGTCCTCATCCATTTCTTCCTCTACGATATCCATCACGCCCTTTGTTAGCATTTTCTACTGCTCTGCTTGAATTCCTAGTGACTTGGCTTCATGAATTTGGTCAATAATGCAACAATCTGATGTATCATGGGTTTGTGAATCACATATTTTTTGGTAAGTGGACACCTTTTACTACTTGGCATGGTGGAGTAGGGGTAGTTTCAAGCATTGTGACCACCTTCACAGATCTCACAAGCTATAAGCATGGCCTTCAAATTTCTGCTTGGGAATGCAATTTTAGTGTGGCCCTCTACCTCACAATCAACACACCAAATTCCACTGTGTGTTTCTTATGCATTGTTAGATTTTAATTTCTCTAGTTGGGTTGCCATAGATGCGATCTGCGCCTCCATGAATGGATCACACCGTTATCAATTCTTCCCACCGCTTTAGCACGAAGGCTTTTTTTTATTCCTAGGGATTGGTGAAATTCTTGTGTGATAGTGCGTGCCTAAAGGGTAGTAAGAACCCCCTACAAACCATTGTGCATGTTGTGTAAGATGTATCTCATAAGAAATATTGGAGATTAGGGTTTTAAAGTGCACATCATATGCATGTACACTCTTAGTGAGTGCTTTCTTAATTTTCCTTAGCGCTGAAATACTCTTCTGCTCAAACTTTGGAATATTGAATTCAATTAAAAATACCACTTTAAGTTAATCATAGTCTACCGTTGGTTGTAATGGGTCATGTCTTCAATGCTTGGTATGGGCACCGTAAACATCTAAAATGTCGACATGATTAATCCGTCCCATAAATAATATCATCACTATCTTAATCCATATATTAACTAATCGCAAGGTTAATTATTATCAATCCATTTTTATCATATTTACCCCTTTACCATTTTATCATCATTTATCATTCATCCCGACATTCCATCATTAATCCTCTTATTTCATCATTATATCCCATCTCATCCATAATCCTTTAATTCATTAATAATAACACATTATCCCACTAATAATTCCTATTAAATTTTTATAGGAATTTAATATTCCTAAACCTACCTACCCACCTACCCTACATATCCCTACACCTAGCCTTTCCATGTAACCTCACCCCTAATCATATTTATTAATATAATCTAACTCTAATCCTAATCACATACTCCACCTCTAAATCTAGAGGCTTCTATTTCTAGAAGCCTCTCTAAACTTCCCTCCATTTAAAAATTCAAATAAACCTTCCACTCTCTATTAAATCTTCTCTCAAATTATAGAATTCTCCATTCTTCTCATGCATTCTCCACCCTTGATCCAAATACAACTTGGCTTCATCCTAGCCATTAAATCCTCCACCCCTTCAACTATAAATTTAGCTCTCCTCCTCCATAAGAGCTAGTTACATGTATCCAAGTCATAGAATCCATAACAAAGCTATGCCAATTTGTCTCATCAATCATCCACTTTCACATTCAATCACTCAATCAATCCATTCCTTCAATCCAATTTATCATCATCTTCATCAAAGAAATTCAAACATAATCAAGGGGAGGTGCTGCTCGTGTGTCTCCACTAACTTCTAAAGCAACAATCAATCAATCAAGAGAAAATCCAACACATCAAATTAGGAGTTGTGCAACTTGTAGGTAAGTGCAAATATTGAATCTCTCATTTCTTTCCATCCATTTCTCTATTATAAGGAATTTATACCCTTTTCTTGTCATATAAGTTGTTGGTTAGAGAAAATGGATAAGTGTTAGCCATGTGCAAAAGTTGGAGACTGTGCACGGAGTGTGCGTGAAGACTAGTGGTTAAAGACATAACAATGCGTGAAGGTGCATGTACCACGAGAACAAGCTAGTGCGCAAGGATTCACATTCACAACCATAGAACCACGACTTAACTATTTTCCAGCCAAAGCTAAAAAGGAAAGAAAACAAGATGGCTTAGCACACAAGCAAGGTCTATAAATAGAAAAGCACATTCAGACAAGGATAAAGATGGCGCATGAAGACAAGATAAATATAGGATTAAAGAAGGATAAAGCTAAGTTGAAAAAGCATGCGGTCTATTTTTGCACACCTATTATTAGGATAAATGTATGTAGGCGATAAAGGGAAATTCCCCAACGTGTGTGTGTGTGTGTGTGTGTGTGTGTGCGTGTGTGTGCGTGTGTGTGTGTGTGTGTGTGTGTGTGTGTATACACGTGTGTGTGATGAACTCTTTGTAAGAAGGGCACTTATGTTTTGGAAAAGAAGGATGATGTCTTGAGTGTGTAACCGTGTCATGGTGGTGCGCATGGTCGAGCACATGATTTTAAGTAGTTTTAATGTAATCAACATGTTTTGTATCTAATGCAAAGTGTTTATGATGGACAATTGTGTGTGGATTGAAAATATTACTAGATCTAAGTACGGTGTTATGGGAGTTTGAGTATTATTAATGATTGTTTGTGATGAATGACTTCCTTATTATATGTGTTGCCTATCTATGATGCTATATATTCTTTCATATTGTATTTGCAATGGTTATGATTAATATGCATGTTCTAACATCTTGATAAGTGAACAAAGGAGGATCTAGTGGTGTGTGCACTTCAGGTGAGTGTTCAAACCTTGTCTTGATGAAGTGTTAGCACGCCTAAGTATTGGTTAACAAATAAGACTACATTTTGGTTTTGTTTCTAGGACCTATTTTTAGTTTTCTCATCAGGATGTTGTATGCACATGGCATTCTATTTGTCTTTGGAGAATATTGAGCTTTGGGTACATAACGGCCATGACACATTTGATCAAAGATATAACACTGGACCTGATTTTAATGCGTGCAAGTGGGTGGAAGACAACCTCTATGATTACCTATATGATATGTTCTTCATTTTATTTCTAGTAGAATCATATCGGTGGTTAGCAGCTTACACATAGAACATGGGTGTTCGGCCGGGTAGAAAGCAAGTATGGAGACAAGAAGATTACCAAACACTATCTCGATTTGGATACACCATAGAAAAGAGTTGTAGATAATTGATGGGAAGGTGTGTTGTGCTGTTATACCTTAGATTACGTGATTTTAACATACTCCCGCCTTGAGGAAGAAAAGTTTTGGTTTTACACGAGCCAAATGGATCATAATTGTGGCAATACATTTAGCTATCAAGATCTTGATGATTGAGTTGGGAATGGAAAACTTACTAATGGCGGGCTAAAAACCCCGCTGTGTGTAAGGGCACAAGATAGGTTTATGAAATATGGCGTCGGTCCAAGTGGAAGACAAAGAGAGAGAGAAGAAATACTATTCATGTATAATGATGCGTGAGAGAGGGCGAATTGAGGAGGCACTAAGACTAAGGGGAATGATGACCTGATGTAAGTGACAAGAATCCTATAGAAGGTCGGGGAACATAAGTTCATGACCTACCAAGATTGGGAAAGTGCGGTAGAAAAACCCATTCCACATCCGAGAGAGAATGAGAATGAGAACCGCTTACACACATCTAACCCCATGACACCTAGCCGCTGCGCATGGTGCTTGGAATCCAGAAGTTGTTGTAGAAGATCTTCATAGTGAAGGTGAGAACACCTATTATATGTAGGTGCCCGTGTTTGGACAGATTTTTTTGGAACCAATTTGGTAGGCATGTTGTCAAGACAAAGTAGTGGCACGCTACCCATTGGAAGTAGTATTATTGGTGGAGTAATAGGAAAAACAATTGGTGTGCGCTTTAGCACTACTACATGACACAAGGTAGTTCTTCTATAGGTCCCCAAGTCATGACACGAGGCTCAATAGGTTTAGGACCTCCACCACACGGAGGTAATCCTAGTGGTAGATTAGGTTCACGATCTAGCCCCACTCTAGGACAAGGAGGACCACAACACCCAACATAACAACCTCAACAGCCATATCAAGTATACCCCTAAGATTTTGTTTGAGATTTATCTTCATCTGCGCAGAGTATAGAGGAGTGGAAGATGCAGATGAGCATGTACACAAGTGCGAGTTATTATGGAGGGAAAAGGGAATAACAACTCTCTGACAACAAGGCAAGTCAATTTGTGACCACATTTCAAGGGTGCGTGCATAGTTGGTACAAAAATATGATCCACATTAGACGACAAAGGGACTATGATGCATTGTGTGCCGCCTTCTTGGATAAGTTTCATATACCTGAGTTTGAGTAACAAAGGATTATCATGCCAATGATATTAAGTAGGGTTTTTCTAAGAGTGTTAGAGAATATGACATGTGATTTAAGACTTTACTTGTCTAAGATCTCCTATGACATCCATCGAGCTAACATCCGTAGTGGTTTGTAGGAGGATTGCTAACTCCTTTTTGAAGAGCATTATCACATAAGAAATTTACTGATGCACGTGAAGCCTTGGAAGCAATACTCTATGTAGAAGAAGTTGGAAGAATTCATATAGGGGTGATTCCATTTCTTGAGGCTCATATTGTAACAATGACTACTTAGCCGAAGAATTTATCTACCGATTCATCTCATGAGATGCGTCTTGGACTCTGGTGTACCGATTTCGAGGTGGAAGGACATATAAAGGATAGTTGTCCTCACGTTATTAACAACGTGTGAATTTTTTTCATAAGAACCATAATGTTTGTAATTATCCACTCTTGCAACATGTGACTTAGAAGAATATTTATGTATATTGTAAAATTTGTGATGTACACACTCATGACACACTGATCACTGTCATTTGATTGATCATATTCATGAGGCTTTTGAAACGGGGCTAAGCCTGCACCAAAGGTGAAAGCATCTTGTAAGAGAAAGAAGGAAAAAAAAATGAAGCATGTGATAATGACAATGGAGGTTTTAGGGGTGGATACAAAAGCGAGAGGCCGTGGTGGCCATGGAAGGTTTGCACGTGGGACATGTTATACTTATGGGTCACCTGATCATTATTAGCATGAGTGTTTAAAGAATCAAGTTTGTGTGTACTTGTGGAAAAGTACACAAGGTTGAGGATTGTCCGGACTTATATGCACACATGTGTAAGAATAACAAAAAGGATAAGGGTATACAAATTATTAAGGTCTAACACACTAAGAAAGAATAGTGGATGCCTAAGAATATGGTTGATCTTCAACTCCAACCTGCATTAGTCACTACACGCACATAAGCAATGCACGTGCGCAAGTAAAGAAGGGCAAGACCTCTCATTAGGACATTATGGGCGTCATTAGAGAGATGTAAGGAAAAATCCAACACCAAGGATAAATCACGTAAAAGAGAATGTGTGAGAAGTACTAAACTACCACAAAAGGATTTTGATGATCTTAGAGAGGTATGCGAGAATGCTTTGAGGTAAGAGAACATCATAACATTGTTGGGATAATGGTAACAAGAAGATATGTCGCGTGCACGTGTAGAAATGTAGCGCCATATCCTTCATGTTAATTTACCACCTTAGGACCATGAATATGCAAAATAAATTACATTGGATGTAGTGATTAATGGGTGGTTGGTAAGTAATATCCTTATTGATACTGCATACGTACAGTCAATATTCTCACCCTTGACGCTTGGAACCAAATGGGAAGGTTTCCATTACATCCATCCTCTAATGTATTGTATATGGCTAATAACACAAGGTCCATGCCCATTGGTGTATTGAAGGATGCTTCCATCACTATTCAAGGAGATAAATTTATAGGTGATTTTGAAGTATTAGAATTGGCTGAAGTAGATAACTTCCTTGTCTTTGTTAGGACATCCTTGGTGCTATGCTAACAATGCTGAATTATGCTTCAAATAGAGGTATATCCATTTTTAGGACAAGGATGAGTGCATTGTAATTCCATTGGATGAGACAAAGGTTATGCCTTAGATTGAGCTTGTTAGTGAAGAGGATCTTAACAAAATCTATGTGCGTACGGTACATGACCCTGAGAATGTGGATCCATCTAAGGAGGGAATGCTTCATTGGGAAGATATGTAATACATCAATGATACAACTAGTGTGGCATGTGAAAATTGAGATCATGGTACTTACGATATGGTCGTTGTGAGGTATGAGGAAGGGTAATAAGAATGGTTAGGCCACGATGAGTTAGGTAAAACTAGCTTGCTAAAGTATACCGAGAGATGAGAAGCCTGAGTCATTCTTATATGTGATGGAATGAAAATTGTGTAATGAAGGTGATAGGAGAAACATGATGGTATATACCTTATGAGGGATAACCATGCGTTGGTGGGCTATGTATAGGGATGGTTTACTCGGTTGGCGCGAGATTAGAGTAGCCTTTTTGACAAGGATTACTCGGAGAAATGTTCCTTTCTTGGTACATGGTTATGATTAGAAGACTTCTCCCTTGATACATATTCAAAGTTGTGAGAGGACATTGGGCACAAGGAAAGAAGATTTACCACCATCTATTTAGGTACACAAGTTTTACTCTACTTTGCGTGGATGCGTGCATGCCTGGTATGTGCATGTTGAGTTGAAGCAGAGACAACGAGTTGGTATAGCCCAAAGGTATTGTTCGTACTTTTAATTATTTTTATACTAAGCCATCAGTTCATGAATCCTTGAATATTATAAGGCACATCACTTTGGGGATATCCCGAAGGTTGAGGAACTTATGCCTCAATTATATGTTGAAATTGAGGTTGAAGTGTGTGTTGAAGAAGTAGAAACAAAAGAAATGTTATTGGGGCATGCTTAGAAAGAAAAAGAGAAGGGAAATATTGTCTACCTCATAGATGATGAGGAAGTAGAAGATTTAGATGTAAAACACACACATAGGGTGCACACGAGGTGATGGAATCTACAGATGAGTAGGTGTGCACATACCATTGCCGTTAAAGACTAAAAAAGTAAAAATTAGAACCGAAGATGCGCCAAGGAGGTGATCATTGGTGATTATTGGTTTGAAACAAAGGTTGCAAATATTATTGAGTTACTTGCATGACTTTCGGAGCTCTTTCCCAAGGGATATCATGAATTGAATGTATTACATCCATCCTTGGGGAAATAATAATTAAGCGAAAGATGACACACATCCAGATTCGAAGAGGCCTTACCAAATGAATCTGAACTGCGTGTGAAGGTAAAGGATGAGATCGATAATATTCTAAAGTCTAGAATCATTGATCCTATTGAGGAATATGAATTGATAAACCCCATAATGGTTAGCATCAATAATGATGGACATATAAGGATTTGTGTTGATTACAAGGATCTTAATGCTTTATGTGTAATAGACCTTTTTCCCACACCATTTATCAAGAGATATTGTAAGGAGTAATAGGGCACGTGATCTACTCTTTTATAGATGGTTTTCAGGTTATCATCAAGTAAGGATCATGTGTGAAGATTAGGAGAAGACCACTTTTGCAAATCGAATGGGGATGTTTTCCTACAAATTCATGATGTTTGGGTTGAAGAATGTGCTAGCAAAGTGTTCTCACGCATAGTTGTGCAAACATTCCAAGACTTTATTCATAAGTTTCTTCAAGTTTACTTAAATGATTGGATGATGTATGGGCTGGTAAAAACCATTATAATTGCTTGAGATTGATGTTTGAATGATGAAGGAAGTTAAGTATTTCTTTGAATATCAAGAAGTGCATATTTGTAACCCCCTTTGGTACTCTGCTTAGGCATATCATTTGTAAGGAAGGTTTGTTAGTAGACCTAGCCACAAGGTTCAGTTTAAGACCCCCAAAATTCCTATAGATTCCTTGGAAAATATGTGAAAATGAATTTCAAACGATGGCAAATTTGAAGAAAACGGCTTTGAATGTTTAAGAATGGTGTCATTTGGTAACAATTTTTTACTAACATTATATGCTTATCAACTAATAGTATGTTATGTCACCAAAAACATATGTAATTTTGTGGAAATCTTTTTGACAATAATAAGTAAAATGACTAGCTCGACGAGAAATTTATCCTCATAAAATATGACGCAAAGAAAAAATTCAAAAAAGTGATTTTTGTGAAAATGCAGATTTTGCTAGCTTTGTATAGAATTTTTTTTTGATTTTTTTGATGTTAGTAGTTAAAATGATTATTTCAATGAGAAATCTGTCCTCCTAAAATATGGCATAAGAAAAAAATTCCCATACTCTTTTTTTTTTCTTCTATCTAACGACATCACTAAAAATGCCACCAATCGACAACATGGAAAAATGATACCGGGCGGTTGCATGGAATAATACTACCCTTCCAATGATTGGAACTGTTACCATTTAGTGACAACATAATGGTGACATGCGGTGCTCTTATTGATGGTCCCGCCGATAGTTTTTTTTTTTACGTTGCCACGACAACATTTTTGCGTTGACATAAGGTAGCATTTTTGCATTGCCACACAATAGCATTTTTGTGTTGTCATGTGGTAGCATTTTTGCATTGCGCATAGTATCATTTTTACGTTGCCACATGGTATCATTTTTTCATTGCTACACGACTTTTACTTTTGGATTTTTCACAGGCTTATTCGCTTTTACCTTGATTCGACCTTAGATCTCAAAATTAACAAATTTTGGAATTATATTGTATTACTACATTATGGCGAATTAATCCTATATTATAACATAATGAAGAATATACCAACATTGGTCGGAACTTAGTGGAAACAGACATGCGAAATAGGGTCAAATTTATTTATGACCCATAAAATTTTGGCGAACCTGCTACTGTATGGTAATGAAAAAATCACCAATTTCAAATTTCAAAAATCCTAATATTCGTAAATGTATGAATATTCGCCCCTAAAATGAACCATGCCAATTACCATTCCCGCTATCCCCGACAAACCACTACTATTCTACATATTTGTTATAGATCATGCCCTCATTGTTATGTTAGCTCAATATGATGATAATAACAAAGTGAACAAGCTATTTACTATATTAGTCATACTTTGATCCCTTATGAGTATAACTACAATCCTATTAAAAGATTTTTTTAGCATTGGTATTTTGTCACAAAAAAATTGTGACACTATATTTTAAATACCAAATTACATGTCATCATTAAGGTTGATCCCTTGTGTTACTTGTTAGCACATAAACATTTATCTGGTCAAATAACACGATGGGAAATGCTCTTAACCAAGTTTAACCTCAAGCTTTTTCCCCATAAATCAATCAAAGGACAAATCTTCACCGACCAACTCATCAAAGATCCAATCCTTGAAACCTCTCCCATCAATGAGGAATTTTAGGATGAATTCACTAGCTACAATATTGATACGAAAGTATGGACCATGTATTTCAATGAGTGTTGTTGTACTAATGACACACGTGTCAACATTGTTTTTTTCACAACCCAAGGTAAGACCCTTTACTTCACATATCGACTAGGATTTTCATGAACTAAAAATATTTCGAATACGAAGCCTTAATCCTGCTCTTTATATTTCCCGAACACTACTAATTTAAAATATCTAAATTTTTGGGCATTCATAAATTTTACTTCCTCAAGTACATGACATGTATAACAAAAAATAAGAATGTTTAATTCCATATAATACCCTTGTTAAAATTTTACTTTCAATCTTCAATTCCTACTCTATTACTAATATTTTGTGTAAGAACAATCGACACGCCGATGCCTTGCTAGTGTCACTTTATTGAAACCTTTAGATATACATGAGGATTTGACACTTTCACCATCTAGAAATTATGAATTGCCTCCATTACTACTAATAGTGTTGATGTTCTTCATGTATTAGTTACTAGTCATAGTGATGACAACCTTGAATGGTTCACTAATATATATAACTACTACTCTACCATCAAAAACTCATTGAAAATGCTTCACCCTAAGGGGTCATCATATCAACCATGAAGCCACACATACTTTTGTCCTTATAGGAGGAT
Organism: Taxus wallichiana var. yunnanensis; assembly: GCA_018340775.1. NCBI lineage: Eukaryota > Viridiplantae > Streptophyta > Pinopsida > Cupressales > Taxaceae > Taxus > Taxus wallichiana. Next base: position 432,938,515 of record CM031244.1, on the reverse strand, counting down.
CCCTATTTAAATGTTAATTTGATGGTTTTATATGACACTTGATTTGGAGATGATGATGCATAACTTATTTTTACCCAATCACATGATATTGAGTGTATTAGTCACTTTAGTGGTAAAACTATGTCTCAGAAATTACTACATCAATGATATTATTGGCCAACAATGGAACACAAATTTCATGAGTATGTACAAAATGTGATCAAAGCTAATGCCACATAAACATTAACTATGTCACGTCTCATGCATTATGACCCATTTTTTCCCCATGTCCTTTCTCTATATGGGGTTTCAACCTTTTGACAAGATCAATTCTAAGTCTACATAAGGACATACGTTCATCATCATTGTCATTGAATACTTTACCAAATGAGTCAAGGATATGCCCATGGAATCTACTACATGTGATGATATCTACCAATTATTACTCATGCAGATCATCACTAGATTCGAGTCCTCTCTACAATCGTTACAAATAATGGACCATATTTAAGAATCGAGCTATTATTTTTGTGTGCAAAGAATGAGTCAAACATATTTTTCTAATCCTTACTACCCACAATTAAATTGCCAAGATGAGGCCACTAATTAACCCATTGTTAAAATCCTTTGAAAAATTATTGATAAGTATGGTACTTGATTAACATAATCATATAATTTATGCCCTTTGGGAAAACCTTACTAGTGTTCGTATGACTACAAACACTACCCCTTTTCCTTAGTTTATGTGACCAAAGTTATTTTACCATTAGAATAAGGGAACTCTTCACTTTGCATATCAATGAAAGACATCATCAAAGATAATGATTACTAGGATAAAATATTACATGAATTGGAAATTCTCGACTCTACACATGTGCGGGATTTGGAAAACCTTAAAATGTATAAAAATGCATTAAATGTGATTACAAAAACAATTCCATGCCCATAAATTTCAATTAGGTGACCTTGTCTCAAAAGAAAACAAAAAAATACAAATACAAAGAAACCATCAAAAAGGTAAGTTCAAGCCCAATTGGCTATGCCCTTATACAATTACCGAAATCATTGGCCTTGGTGTCTATCATTTAGCCACACTCGATGAGAATCCTATGAAAAATACCAACAACATCATTTATTTAAGAAATATTATTCTTAGTTCTCCTTTCTTTCATGTACATAGTTAAGCAATTGGAAAATACAAAAAAATAATATATTTGCAAAAATACAAAATCAAAACCTATACACTCCAATCGAGTTGTTATAAATTTACACTATACATGTTGTTTATCACTTTGATATATATCCTACTTATTTACTCTTTACATACATGAGTTCATGATATATTTTGAGCATGATGCAAGACATACACAAATTGCATAATGATAAGTATTGACCCTTTACCCAAAATTTCTATACATATGAGGGTTTTTATTTTACACTACATATAGGTGAAATTATTCCATTATAGTTCCTTTTTACTTCCTCATTATGCTTGATTACATCTATTGTGTATATGTTATCTTTTGAGCTAACATGATTAACACATGTGTCTTTTGCAACATTGACATCTCTCGTGTCATATATTTTCACCTATACATGATACTCTATAATTTTATTATGTTTTGACATTCTTTTTCATGTATAATTGTTTGTGGGTGTGTATTAATTCTTATTATGAGCCCAAGAAATAACCCATTTTATACAATATTTGATATTCTTTTTCCTTGCATATATAAAGTGGATCTAAGTGTAATATATGAACTTATGGTTTATTTAGGATGAAATAGAAAGTATATATCATGGTTATTTCTTTAGAATTCATTGTTATCTTTCTAGTTAACTATTTCTAATGATTATTGGGAAAATATGTCAATTTGTGCATATGCAGTCCATAATTTGTTATCATTGTTGAATAAGGCATTTTGAGCACTAAGTACCAACTAAAACCATGCTTGGAGGATCTTTAAAATATCTCATATCATCTTCAAATATTGTCATTGTAACACTTCATTAGCTCCAGGTTCCTTCACTACCTTCGAAAATGTTCATCAATTATATGAGCGACTCTTTAACCATATGTTTGGGAAAAAGTGGGAAAACAATCATCAAGACTATATTCAAACCTAAATCTAATTGCACATTTAGATTCCTCTTGAAAAATTATGTACATTCAAAAAATAATCTTTATTAGAGTTCATATGAAAAAGTCATATCCCTTTTATTATTGCTTCAGAGTCTTCTTATAATGCTTTAGAGTCTTCCTGAGATGCTTCAGTCGCTCTGCAACATTACAAAATCTTGCATAAATTACTCCAAAAAATTCAAATAAATATTCTGAGAGAGGTTTTTGGTCATAATAATGAGTTTAACAAAAACCTCCTTCCATTTTTCTACATATTTTACCATTTGAAAGAAATTTGACTTTTACTTCAAGTCTTTCTAGAACACTTTAGAGCCTAGATAAAATTAGAAAAGTGAAATGGATATTATGAAATAGGTTTTTACTCATAACAATGAGTTGAACAAAAACCTCCTTCCATTTTTCTACATCTTTCACCATTTGGACTAAATTTGACTTTTACTATGTGGTAGTATGAGAAAAAGTGTAGCAGACAACACCAAAAGTTGCATAATCAGATAACAAAAGGTCAAAGGGAAAATATGAGAGAGGTTTTTAGTCATAACAATGTGTTTGATAAAAATATCCTCCTTATTTTCTACAACTATCATTATTTGTGAAAAATGGGTTTTAGTATCGCTTTGGGGATGAATACTAGAGTTACATTGGTGAGCATAACTCCAAGGGTGACATTGTTATCTATTTTTGGAAGTCATTCTAAAAATAGATATTTCTACAAGTGTTTTATTATTTGTAAAATAAATAAGAATCAATATTCATTTTGATTCTCAAGAATAAAATAAGAGAGTCAGATTGTTAGATAAGCTCTCTCCATATTTTGTGGAGATTGATGTTTTTAGATAGATTGAAATCTTAGTTGATAAAGATGTATTCCTTAAAATAAGGAGGTGATTGGAAGCATGGAATTATAAATGCAACCTCCCACAAAATTGAATGTAATCTCCATTTTTCTAATCAATTCAATATGAGATTCCATTCTATCCATTTTATAAATATATCTTGATTAAAATACTCTTATGAGGAATGAGTTGGCCACTCATTCCAAGGAAGATGGAAATGTATATTTATGATTGCTTTTCCATTTTGTAAATATTTTTTTATAATTTTTTTTTGTATTATATGTAATTATTTTTGTGATGTACAGTTTGTTGTGAACCTACAAGTGTTTTCGGTGTTTATTCTTTAGTTTCAATTCAACAATTTCCTTTCATGTAAGTGTGAATTTACATTCCTGCAAATGTGTGTTTTTATTCCATGCAATGTCTATTTAAATTTCTGCAATGTTTGTTTTAATTTCATGCATGTGTGTTTCCTTTCAAGCAAATGTGATTTAAATTTCATGCAAGTGTGTTTTTAATTTCCCACAAAGTGTGATTTTTATTCATGCAAGCGTGTTTCGAATTCCTGCAAGTGTGCTTTTAATTACATGCAAGTGTGGATTTTTGGTAGAAGGGGCTATTACTAGATATCTCTTTCTCCCTTTTGTACAATATTCGAACACTAGCCGTGGATTGACATTATTTAATGAAGAAGATTGAAGACCCTCATCAACTGACTTATTTTCATTACTTGTTGCATGTGTGATCTGTAAACTCTTCAAATTTGGAATTATCCACAAAAACACAAATAAACACCGTTGTTCTACTTTCTATTAGAAAATGACAGAGATAGATAGTGAATGAATTATGCTTATGCTTAGAATCCACAATTGTAGGAAAGGAAAGAATTTAAGCTCATAAACACCAACAAGTTTTATCCTGGAAACCTCCAGAGGAGGAAAACCAGTCGGAAGGGAAATTTCTCTTTCTTCCCACTTTTATTGGCCAATTCAAAATAACAAGTACATAAATTACAATAAGTATGAAAGAGAAGTAGATAATATCTCACACTTCCTCCCAAATACTTGCTTTCTCTATCTCAACACTCCTTTCTTCTACAAAACACAATTCCAACACTAAGAACTTCTTGCTCACTTGCTTTCATGCTTTCGATGATCCTATTATCTTCTACAAACATGTATTTATAGCCTCTCCCATGTCCTCCCATGCACTGGAGAATGGGAAAGGTCATGGAGGAGAAGAGATACGAACAACCTTCCAAATTCTGGGTTGTTCATTTCATATTTTCATTTTCTATCCGAAAGAGCCAGACGCCACCCAATGCAGACCGACGGTCCCAGGACCACCACCCTGGTTGGGCGGTGGTTCTGTAACCGCCGCTCTGCATAGAGTGGTGGTCCTGTTACTAAAAAGATAGAACCTCCGTGTTTTCATTTTTCCTTCTTCGTGCTTTGATTTTTTTGATGAAGTAGATTCATTTTGATCCCTATGGATCACACCTCCCCTACTTAGGAGGATTTTGGTCCCACAAAAGCTTAGTGGGGGAGTAGATGAGGAAATAATTCCCTCACTTGCTCCTTTGAGTACCATCGGGCTTGCCTTGGTGTCTTTCCTTTCAGTCCAATCTGCCAAGACTCCTGCGGACCTCTCCTAGTCTCTCTAACCTTCTGCTGCAAAGACTACATCCTCCTCCAATTCACCTCATGAGTCCAAGACACAATCCTCAATGGAAGGTAGCAAACTGTAGTCCTTCATCTTCATCTAGCATGGATGGCTCATATAGGTGCAAGTTCTCACAGTTTACTACAGAGTACATCCTCATAAATGGTGGAAAGTCAAGTCGAAAAGCATTTTCTCCAACCTGCTCCAATATGGTGAAGGGCCCATATCAGTAGTGGCTTGAGTTTCCGTGCTTGACCTTGTAATCTCTCCTTGCTCAAGTAAAGCCAAACTCTATCTCCAACATGTAGCTTATGTTCTCTCCTATGCTGATCATGCCTAGCTTTGTACTTGGCTTGAGATTTCTCTAGTTGTTCTTTGACTTTGAGATGGATTTTCCGATCCTCTCAATGAATTTGTTTTCTCTAGTCACCTCTTGTGTCTCATGTCTCCTCCTCATCCTCCTTCCCAACTGCTATATCCAAGGATTTGTAGGTAGATATCCCAAACATGCTTCAAATGGTGACTTCATAGTGGATGTGTGTACTGCTTGATTATAGGAATGTTGAATGTAGGCTAAGGACTCATCCCAAGTCCTTGGATATTTGCTATTATACCCTCTGATCAACTTGTACCAAAGTCCTGTTTACCACCTCTATCTGTCCATCTATCTGTGGATGGAAAGTTGTGCTCCTCTGTAACCTAGTATCCATCTTGTCCCACAAAGTAGTCCAAAACTTCCCCAAGAACCTAGGAATCCTTGTCAGAAACAATAGACTTTGGCAAACCAAAATGCACCCATACATTAGCAAAGAAAAGATTTGCTACCTCATGTGCTTTTACTGTCTTTTTACATGCCATAAGAATACACATCTTACTGAATCTATCAACAAAACATATATATAGTCATGGCCATGTTTAGACATAGGTAATCCTCCTACAAAATCCATAGAAATGTCCTCCCACGGATGAGTAGGTACTGGAAAAGGCATATACAAACCCTCCTTCCTAGTCTTAGGCTTGCTAGTACAACAAAGTTTACATCCACGTATAAATTTTGATACTTCTTCTTGCATATTGGGCCAATACACGTACCTTTGCAAGTGGGCTAGGGTCTTACCAACACCGAAATGTCCCACTACTTTTGAGGTATGTGCTTCCCTCATCAATAGAATTCTTTCTTCTTTTGGCACACAAAGCTTCCCCATCGGTAGAGCAGCCCATATTTGAGATAACAATCTTCAATCCATGTCCTTTCAGCCCCTTGGGACTGCAACTAGCTGAAATGTCACCCCAAAGTCTTTGTCCTGGGCATATGCCTCTCCATAAGCTTCCTTCGTGAAGGGCTCGATCTGAGAGATAGTGGCCAAACAGGAAAAATTCTCTTGTGTGGGTGGCCTAGACAACATGTCTGCCACCAAGTTTGTACTACCCTTCTTGTATTTGATCACTAGATGGAATTACTGAAGGAACCCCATCCATTTGTAGTGCCTTTCTTGCTACAATTTAGACTGTGCTTACAAATACTGGAGAGGTTTGTGGTCAATGTGCACAATAGTTTCTTTACCCAACAAATAATGCTTCCATTTTTAATTTCTTGAACTAGTGCATACATTTCCTTATCATATACTGAATATCCTTTAACTTGAAGTGAAGGTTTCAAAATGATAACATACGGGTTTACCTCCTTGAAGCAACACTGCGCCCATGGTGTAATCACTGGCATATGTCTCTACTTCAAAAGGTGCTGCAAAAATTAGGAAGAGCAAGTAATGGAGCATGACTAATCTTGTATTTCAATAACTCAAAGGATTTATCTTGTTCCTTACCCCATTCAAAACCCTTACTCTTTACAGCCACTTTGTGTGTAGAGGTGCTGCAATCATGGAGAAACCCGGAATGAACTTCCGCATGTATTGTACTACTCCCACAAAACTCCTAGTCTCTGTGGCTCCTGTAGGTGTTGGCCAGTTGGTGATGGCTTCCACCTTCTTTGGATCCACTCGTAGCTCTCCTCCTCCAACCACGTGCCCAAGATAGACAAGTGATTGTTTGAAAACTCACATTTCTTCATATTACAAAGTAGTTGTTTCTCCCTGAGAACTTGCAAGACTTGTTGTAAATGGGTTAGATGTTCTTCCCATGTGGCACTAAAAATCAAAATATCATCTAGATATACAATGACACATGAATCTATGAAATCCCACAATACATCATTCATCAATCTCATAAATGTAGCGGGTGCATTGCATAACCCAAAAGGAAGTACTAACCATTCATACAAACCTTGTTTTGTTTTGAAGGTAGTCTTCCATATATCCTCCTCCTTCATTCTAACTTGGTGATAACTGACTTGAGATCCAACTTCGTGAAGAATTTGGCATGTTGAAGCTGGTCCAAGAGATCATCTATGCGGGAAGTGGATATCTTTTCTTTATGGTGATCTTGTTCAAAGCGCGGTAGTCGATGCACATTCTCCAAGAACCATCCTTCTTTGCACCATCACAATAGGTGAGCCACATGGTGAGGTGCTCGACGTATCACCCCTTGGTCTAGTAGTTCTTGGAGTTGTTTCTTTACTTCAGTACTCTCAAGCAAGGATTGCCTATACAACCCGATGTTTAGTAGAGGGGACTCTGGCAATAGCTGAATCTCATGCTCTACTTCTCATTTTGGTGGTAACCCACTGGGAGCCTAAAACTTCCTAAAGGACTGAATAATACTATCCAAATCATGCTTTCCCTGGTTAGAAATATCTGAAAACTTCTACCCCATCTTGTTTATCCTTTAACAAAAGTAAACAAAATTGATTATGATTTTCCTGAATAAGTCATTTTTTTGGTTAACACTCACCATAGTAACCTGTGTCTTACGCTGGTGTGCCCGATGTTGTAGCTAATCCCATCCTTGACCCATCTATACCGGTTTTCCTTCTCATAAATATAGCATCCCTGATATACAAGTAAGGACTCCCAAATACAACATCAAAAGCATCAAGTGGAATAACGTCAGCTTCCAAAACATCAATATACTAGGAATTTATCCCAAACTTGACCTTACATCTTCTTGTTACCTGAATTTCAACACCCTTCTTCACCCAACCCAAAGGATAAGGGTGTGGATGCTCATAAGTCTCAAGACCAAGCTTCTTTACAACTCTTTCAAAATCAAGTTAGACTTGAGAACCAGATATCACCAAAGCATTTACCTTAGTTCTCTTGATCTGGATTTTGATCTGGAATAGTCTACTCATCTCCTCTTCCTGGTTGTCCATGTTGGTGGCATGCATCCAAGCCTTTCATCTACATCAGATTCATCTTTGATTTCCACCTCCCCTTCTATTCTTACAACTATCATGGACTTCTTCGAGTCCTTGGTTTGGTTCTTCGATGCAACTCTAGATGTAACTTCCAACATGTAGCATCAATATGACCATTAATATCACAATTCTTGCAAAAATTCTTGGGATCTTTACAAGTATTTAAAGTAGTGGCAACTTGTTTACCTTTCCCTTTCCACTTACCCTTGTTACTTGTTTGCCCATACTCTTTTTTCTACTGATTTTTTGATTGCTTTGCCCTTGGCTCTGCTTCCCCTTGCTTCTTTTCATCATCTATGTAGTATGCTTGCACACACACCTCGTTGAGATCCTTGGGCTTGGTGGAGATGAATTTTCTTCAAAGGTGAGTGTGAAGTCCTCCCAAGTACTTAGTCAGAATATCCTCATCCTCCAAGTCCATGTTTAACAACATGGCCTGCCTCCAAACTCCGTAGTATAGTCTTACACACTTTGACCACTACCTTGTCTAAAATACTACCATTTAATCATTTGGTCAGTCTTGTGGCCAATAGGATAGAAGTTAGCTCTAAGTAATTCTTTAAATTCTTGCCAAGATTTCACAATAGGACGCTTCTTCTTTTCACAAGTGGTTAGATGGGTTTCCCACCAAACCAGAGCATGTCCCTCCATTTTGAGACATGAAAAGGTGATCCTCTATGCCTTAGTGACATTATGGATGCTAAAGTAGACTTCTAACTATTTTAACCATTTATCAAGCAACTCCACATCTACTTGTCCTTCAAAGCTTTTAATATCAACTTTCGTCTCAACTTTAAAAGGAGTATGATCAGATTTTACCTTTTCTCTTGTGTTTGAAGTCTCTTCTTCATGCTCTTCCCCATAACTTTCCTCATGGTGGCTCCTTCCTATGCCAAAATTTTCAGCTAAGCCCCGAACCACTGAGTCCATGGAGTCTTGTTTGACAGAAGCTGTCTTCTATAAATCAGCAAGCTCTTCTTGCCTTCTAAACATCCTATCCATCATGGTCTCCAACATCTCGATTCTACGGACCAAGTTCTCTTCCTCCATTTGTCCCCGAATTCTCTGTTTCCACTTCTTTGTAGAAATTTCTGATCGCAAGGTAAAGCCTCTTCACCTTTAGATCTCATCACTGTCATACAAATCCAAGAATGAATACCATATTCCTGGATAATTGTTAGCTCTGATACCAAAATGATCTGTAAACTCTTCAACTTTGGAATTATCCATAGAAACACAAATAAACACTGTTGTTCTACTTTCTATTAGAAAATGACAGAGATAGCTAGTGAATGAATTATGCTTATGCTTAGAATCCACAATTGTAGGAAAGGAAAGAAGTTAAGCTCATAAACACCAACAAATTTTATCTTGAAACCTCCAAAGGAGGAAAACCAGTCAGGAAGGGAAATTTCTCTTTCTTCCCACTTTTATTGGCCAATTCAAAATAACAAGTACAAAATTTACAATAAGTATGAAAGAGAAGTAGATAATATCTCACACTTCCTCCCAAATACTTGCTTGCTCTATCTCAACACTCCTTTCTTCTACAAAACACAATTCCAACACTAAGAACTTCTTGCTCACTTGCTTTCATGCTTCGATGATCCTATTATCTTCTACAAACATGTATTTATAGCCTCTCTCATGTCCTCTTGTGCACTGGAGAATGGGAAAGGTCATGGAGGAGAAGAGATATGAACAATTGTCCAAATTCTAGGTTGTTTGTTTCATATTTTTATTTTCTGTCCGAAAGAGCTAGGACCACCACCCAATGCAGACTGGCAGTCCCAGACCGCCGCCCCACGTTGGGCAGCGGTTCTATAACCGCCTCTACACAAAGCAAAGCTACTAAAAAGACAGAGCGCGTCATGTTTACTAAAAAGATCAGGATAACCTCTTGTGTTTTCATTTTTCCTTCTTCGTGCTTTTGCATACTTCTTGACTTTTGCACACATTTGATAGTAGTTTTGGATCCCTATGGATCAATGTGTGCCTTGAGATTCATTTTGGATCCCTTGGACACCATGGGTGTCCCATATACTTTTGTGTGACACGTTTGCATACTTCTTGCATGTGATTGCTCTATTGCTCTATTTACACACATTTAGAATACTCTTGTTATCAGCTATGTATATCTCTATCTATTATTATTTTTCATATGCACTATGGTTATAACCATGTGTAAATGCCTTCCTCTTTTTAGGTATTGGTTATTCAAGGTGGAGTACTGGGTTATTCAAGGTAGAAGTCTTGGTTATTCCTATACACATATCTATTTCTTTTGATCCAAGTGCTCAACATAGTTTTCGCACATGCCTCAAAAGAGGGGGATTCATCTGGGTATATTCTACTCTTATAACAGACAAAAATGAAATTCTAGGGTAGCATACATGTATAAATAGGGTATATGTACTCAGAAATCTAGTCAAACACAAAAGTTCAAAAAAAATGCACACACTTAGAACCATACAAATTGGTCAAGACCATATGTAGAGTCTTGACCCTACCATACATTTTTACCATGGGGTATAAACATCAATTTTATCGTAATTTCAAGTTTTTAGCTACATTATCAAGTTTTTATCAAAATTTCAGGCTTAATTCACTCATCTTAAACCAAAGACAATGACATGAAATAATTCACTCTTTCTTTTCCATGTAATTCAATTTCTACTATAGTTTCAAGAATTTTGGGGGTATAAGTCTCCTTCTTCCATCAACATTTTAGTGCATCATGCAATTGTGTGATACATGTGAAGGGCACGAAGGTACCTATTCTCTTTTCTAAAATGTGTCATTATTTACATAATTGGTCCTAGATATGCCTACAATGGTATGGCCCATAGGGTTATGAAAGCTATCGACGAGACTAAGTTCTTCATAAGAAGAATTTCCTTTCCTCTTGTAATCAAAGGGAAATATATTAGAGCTCTTTGAATAAGTTAGATACCCAATCTTCTTATTTAGCGGGATGTTTTAGCACTTCATTCTTCTTATTCTCTCCTTAGAATTACATTATCGGTTGTATGCACCTAATTCTCTAGTTTCTTTTTGGAACACTTAGGGACCGATCGCCTCTAGCCTTTGGAAAAGTTCAACAAATTCATCAATGCAACAACTTCAAGTAAAAGCAAAGCATTGGAGTTTCTCCTCCGCAAAAAAACATGTGTATTCCTTCCTTGTTTACATCTCTTTCATTTCATTCTTATGCAAATGAAAATATTTCATGTTACACTTTACATTTGAGTTAAATTTTAATTCTTTATCATGGACATTGAATACACTTTGTGTTATATGTTTCATTATGGAGCATGCCAACACCAAACATAACGGGATTCTTAAAAAAACATTTGAGGAAAGGGAAAGTGTGTCTACAAAGTTAGGTATCTCTTCCTTTAAGTATGTAATTTCATTTCATAATCAAAGGAGGCATAAATGTAGACACCTAAATTTGGAAATTCACTCTTTGACATTGCTTTAGTTTTGTGCAATGCACTCTTATTAAGATAAATACAACTTTTCCATTCCTACTTAATACATTCCAAGATCTCATGTTTAGCTTGTTTATCCTTGTACACTAATATGTCATCAAATTTTGAGAACACAATGCAAAAATTCCCAAAATTCAGTTTGCATGTTTTCCTTCATTGGGCAAGACTATATAGATTGGTTAGAATAGTACATCTGGTACCGAATGACTTCTATGGTCTTAGACCGAGGTTTCCTCTAACTTTACTTTCAATATCATATTTTTTCGATCTTATAATCTCTCTAGGTTAGCCTTTCATTGATAAATATCTACATAACCCTATATAATAAAGTAAATAGTACATCATTTGCTAACTTGGAAATCCCATGACACTACCTTGATACACTCACTTGGACACTTACAAAAGGCACACAAGAATCCCTAAATATTTTAATAAAGCACATCTATAATCATTATGGAAGCAATATCTATAGGTATGAGCTCCTAACTAGGTTAATACATTAACCTATTTCTCATACAATCACTCAAATATACCTTCCCCAAGTATCTTAGGAAGAGAAATTTCAACTCAAGCATGGTAAAAGGTGGCTATCAAATCTAGTTGTATTCATTCATATATCACATAATAGGTGGATAACTAAGTATGGTTTGAGGCCTCTTCGAGAGTAGTTCCAATATCAATGGTGCATGGGGGTGCCCATAACTTGACTAATGTTTATTTTCTAAAACTTATGATCCAAAATTAGGGGTTTGAGATGATGATTGGAGTATTCAGAGAGCTTTGCATAATGATAAAAACCAGGTTTGTGGTGACATAGAGTTTCAAACAACCGACAATGCCAGGAAGTTACAAAGATTAGATCCTTATAGGTCTAAAAGTGTACAAAAGGTGAAATATTGTATGATATAACCATGAAATATTGGTACAAATTCCTATCCCGATCTATTTTTTAGTGACAGTCTCTAGAATGAATCTTTTCTTAGTCCATATCTCCATTTTCCTATGCTGCATATTCCTATAACCTTCCAAAATCATTAGTAATCAACTAAGTACACTCATTCCTTTGTATTTTCAAGTTCATATATTGTTTATATATCAGTCACAAGTATACAATCATTATTCTAATTTTGATCATTAATGTTGGAAGTTAATTAATTAGAATATACACCTATTGCTAACCCTTACATCCTTTAGTGCACTAAATCAATAAAAATCAATTAGTTTCATGTTAAATATAATTAGGGTGTAAACAAGATGTAGTGTAATTGCTAACAACATACTTGAGATTATTCATATGTCGTAACTTGGCTTGATGTTTTTCATTATCTAAAATAGATGATAAAATGAGTGAAACTGATCTAATATAACCAATTCTTGCAAAGGAGAAAGCAAGCTTTGTGTAAATAGATCTTGAAGTTTTCTATTAGCTAAAATATTGTTCATTTTAGTAAGCATAATTTTGTAGTGTAGAACATAATAAATAATGTCATCATTAGACCCTTGTCCTATTTTAGAGATTTGAGCATACGAAACTTTGTACCCAATATTGATAGAAAATTGTGCAATAAATTGTTTTTCCAAATTTATAAAAGATCACAAAGAATGTGTGGGTATATCATGTAACCATTGTAAAGAAAATTCCTTGAGACTTTTAGGGAGGATATTTTAAATTAAGATATCATTAGATGTATAGTCAAAGAAAACAACGTAGAATGATCAAATATGTTCTACGGGTTCTCCTTGTCATCATAATCGGGAATATTAAGAGAAACAAAACTAAGAGGAAAATGATAAGAATCCCATTCAAGTGTAAGTGGGTTATGAAAAAATTGAGTAAAATCCATATGATGAGAAGAAGTGCTTAGTGTATGTACCTTGTTTTGATTGTAATATTTGAGCTTGTAAAGTGTGAACAAGGGTTTCATGATCCTACGAACTAGAAGAAGAAGTATGGAACCAAAATGATTACATCGAGGAATATCAATAGTCATATGAGTGTATATAGAGACACTATGTGTTGGGTTATTAGCTTCCCCATGGATGTCCACACCATAGATGTAGGAATAATAGATGTATGTATAGTAATAGAGGGCTCAAGCCTCCCAAAAAGGCATTCTTCATTATATTTCTAATCACGAAAAAGTTTTGCAATGAGAATAATATTAATAAGAGGCTCAAGATGATGAATATTTTCATGAAGTTTTGCACTAAATTTAGATATGATTTCAACTTGTTCTTTGTCCATAGTTTTTCCTTATCATGGTCATAATCATAAGAATGTTTGCTATTTGTTTCAATTTCATGAAATGGTACCTCATGAGTGGGAGGATCAAGTAGAGATGGAATACTTGAGATGGGAAATGAAGAACGAGACACAATGATAATTTTTTTGTGAGTAAGAGGATAATGATCAATATTATCATTGGATTGATTGCTAAGCTGATTGCTACACTAAGAGGGAATAAAAAGGAAGCATATACAAACTGAAATATACATATAACACCAAGAGTGAAGAAGATGAACACGAATAATAGAAACCCATGGAAACGAGGGTTTTAGTAAAAATATTTGATTAAGAGTTGGGTACAACAAATGTTTATTTATAGTGTCATGAAAATGAACAAAAATAGGAAGGATGCAAGGTTTGTTATATGGGTTATTCTAATTAAAAATTCCGACATTGATTATGCAATATTAGAAAACTTCATTAATACTTGTATTTAGTGATAAATGAATGGTACACATCAAAAATAAGAGGAGAGATGCAATTATTTATACAAAATGAAAAAGAGAGATTTGAGTGCAAAAAATGGATAAAATGATAGTAGTGAACCCAAAGATGCTTTCTTTATTAGGGTTGTAGCTAAAAACTATTATGGTTCGAATCGTACAACTCTTCCAATATTTATTATATGTTCTTGTGCATTTTATACTATTTTGGACCTACTCAAAATGTGTCTCTGTAAATTCATATACACTTTGGTTACCTTAAAATATGTGTCAATGTGAAACCCTAAGTATCACACAGTTGCAAAATTCTTTCAATAATTTGAATCAAACTTAAACCCTAACCATGGGTGGAAGAACCTACAAGAAGGTTAGTATTTTTGGTTGAAGTGAAATCCATGCACTACCTATTTTGACACTAATTAAAATTGGCCTCAATCCACATGTATTTCTCCACCTAGCATGTGAGATCTATATGGATGCAACTAAATTTGCAACTTGAACTACTTTGACAATGCTTGAGATGCTTTTAATCTTGCTAAGGAATTAAATAGAGATTTTTAGATACTTGGAAGTGAGGAAGATGAAATCCTTAACCTATTTGAGTGCTTCATAGATGTAGTAGTTAATACCCTAATGGATGTGCATCAACTTTAGGAATATTTAGGGAGCCTTGAGTTCCTTGTGTGTTAGTATTTGTAATGAGAGTTCATGAGAGTGTAAATGAAGTGATACAAACTTGATTATAGAGGGTTACAAGGTAATCTGTTTATGGCAAGGCCAACCCAAGTGGATAAAATGATTCAAAAACATAATGGAATTGAAAGAAAATTTAAAGGATGTGTCCGCCTAAGACTGTAAAGGTCGGTTAGGATCAAATATTGCATCCCGATCATATTGTACACTTTTGGATAGGGAGACAATGGATGTAATATGAAAGATATATCAAGATAAGAAGAGGTTAAATATTTATTTTATGCATTCATATTCAAAATTTGATGACACATCAATGTGTAAAAATAAGAAATTTAGGAGAGATAATAAGATGTACTGAGCATGGATAGAACATGGATATTTTATCTTAGAAAATCAACATTATCACAACCAACAATGTCAAAGGATAAATTTCTAATTTTTATTGTCTACACATGGAAAAATACAAATCATTTTAATAAAACACATATGTAAAAAACCATCCAAAATAGGATGGATTTTTCAAACTTTAATTCCCATTACGAGAAAATTTTAGTGTATCATTCATTAGACTAAGATAAAGTAACATATTCTTTGTCTATTGAAATATTAAGATGTAATTTGATGAAGCGAAGGATGGAGGAATCACTAAATGATAAAAATTTGACGATACTTTCCTTCAATCTCAAAATTTACCATAGATGAACAATTCATGACTCAAGCAAAGGCTTTGCGAAAGATGTCCATAATTTGTTTTTCTATTTAGGAAAAATTAAGGTTAACAAGCTTGTCCTGGATCAACTATTGTATATAATTCATGTGTATCTCAATGTGATTTTTGTGTTGGTACTCTAATGGGTTGCAAGAGATGTGGATGTAAATTTGATTATCACACCAAGTGTTGTGGGTTGGGATTGTGGAAATATGAGTATAGAAAATATGTCGTAACCATAAAAACTTATTTACAACAATAACAAATCCACTATAATCCACCTTTTGAGTATAAAAAGTAATGGTGGTGTAATTTTTACAAGAAAAAAATCATATGACCCTCACTAAGATGATAGTGATATCCTGTAGTTGAATTGTGATCATTTGGATCCCCACCCAATTGCTATATAAATTTTCTACAATTGTTGGTTTAGAAGGAGCATGATTATTTTCTACTTTCCCCCTTGAATTATAACCATAAATTATGGTTGTGTTGTTTGAATCATATTCAATCCCATAATTATTAATACCAAGACGATACTAAGGGATGCATTTTACAACTTTCCAATGGATTTCATGGGGGTTCGAATAATAACATGATACAAGATTCACGACAATATAAATATCAAGGTGTGTATGATTCAAATATAGTACGATTCCAACCATTTATTTGTATAGTGTCACATCAACTAAAGGAGTAGAACATTTGAAGGAAATATTGAACCATTATTGAAAAATATTTAGTATAGACTTGCAATATTTCATGTTAAAGTGGTAGAGAATGCATTGAGCATATTTGGACTGATGGATGAAAATAGCTTTGTTAGAATGCCAAATATGAAGACCTAACAAGAAATGTAGAAAACTAAAAGCGAATCTCAAAATACTTCTTCAAATGTTCTTTCAAATCATGAATATGATATGTAAAAGCTCATGTGATGATTAAGTCATCAACATAAGAATGAGGAACTTTCCATATACTTTATTAGTATATATTATAGTGTCATAAGAACACTTGTGTAAAAATAGAATTGATAAGAAACATGTCAATATTTTCATACCAAGCTTGAGGATCTTGTTTCAATCCATACAAGGAATTTTTCAATCTACACGCATAATCAAAGTTATCACTAACAAAATAACATGTATGTTGGGATATGCACTTTATTCTTATAAATAACAATGTAAGAAGGAACTTTTGACATCATGTAGTCACTCAATTACACAATTAATATGTACATATAGCCTCTAAATACTTAATTTGTATGCATGATTCCTAAGCAATAGACCTACTCATTAACACTCTTTTACTTTGCTTTGACATTGCTTTTATCCTTTTAATCTTTATTGCTTGTTGTTTCTAATTGAAAATTTATAATTTTACATACTAGCCGACATCCTACTTAGCTATGATTTCACTGTCTGACCTTTTGAGCATTCTCAGTATAGGACCAATGATTTGGGATAGGAGCGCCTGGTGCTTCTGTCCCTCTCCGGGTGCCCATGTCCTCTTTACCTTTTTTTATAACCTTTTGAATATTACTTCTTTCTTGTTTTCTTTTATCACTCTTGGTCAATATTTCACTTTTTAATTAAGAAAGTTAAACAAGTGAATCATATATATATACATATCTTATTTAACCTCATTAAGGGGGAAAACATTCAAGAGGCACATACTATTATAAGGAGATAATATTTTCTATCTACTACACCAAGGGATACATTTGGCACATCACACTTAACTCCATAGGAGGTTTTATTCCTAATTCCATACCACACATTTATATTTGGGAAAATGTAGTTGTATCTCACTCTCTTTGTCCGATGACACTAGGGAATTCTAGCTCAAGGGACACTATTCCAATCACACACACAAGAACTACATAGAGTTTGAAATGTAGTGCAATACTCGGTGACAATCACATTGGGGTGACTATTGAGGTCAATCCAAATAAAGAATTTGCATTATTTTATTCATATAATATGTGCTTGAGTATTGTGTACATGTATCTAGGGTTTATTTTGTAGGTAATAGGTGTGACAGAGTGAATTTCATGTGACACAAAACGAACAAGGATCAAAACTAAGTAACACAAAAGGAACCAAATTTTGATCACTTTTATGACACCGATGCCCAGAATGATGCTAGCACTTGGAAAGACCTGTCCCCTTCTAAGCACTCTTATCCCTGAGATCGTCACTTTCCAGAATCATACACAAAGCTAATACAATTTAGAATATACCTTTCCACGTCATTTATCAACCCATAATCAGTCCAGACCTATGGTGACAAGCCGAGTCATTCCTTATCTCCTATATTTCAATATTTTTTTCATTTCCTTTTCTTGATCTTACTTGAAAACTATTATATCCATTTAATCAACAATATACTTATCTCATATTTAATTTTATGACATCATTTGGTGAAACCATCCCTTACATGCTATTTATAGCATTTATTCTTCTCAACACCAAAACCCTAGTTTCATTAGGGTTATTTTCTATATTATTTTCAGATTTACACCTAATTTTCATCTATCATCTATCATAAAATCATATATGAAAAATTTTCCTAGGGTTTCATGCTTCATCCTACCCTTTGGGTCACTTTCTAGGGCTCCCAATTTTCAAATCACCTTTTGTTTCATATCTTGAGCATAACAACTCTATTTTCAAATTCCTTTGAGGTTATTTTTCCTTTTTCCATATCTAATGAAAACCTCTTTTTTTTCCACAATTTTGAGCCCAATTTTTGGAAATTCAAAATTACACTTTTTACTAATTAAGGCCTAATTCGAAAAATACACACTTTTGGCCAAATCCCTTGGAGGTTTTTCTTTCAATTTATAACATTAAAAAAACCTTTTTTTTACAAAATTCAAATTCAATTTTAAGATATGGTCACTTTATTAGTTTGATGAGAGATAATTTTTTATCAACATAACTCTCCATACAAATTTATTTCTCTCATTTGATTGTTTGTGAAAAATTATTTTATGGCTAACCATATACTTGATGAAAATTCTTCCCCATTCGTATTCGGATGCAACTTCATAATGTTCTTGTTAAGCATTCCCTAGTTGATCCTAACACCTTGGTCTTAATATATGAAATATTTCCTTTCTCCATCACATATGCATTTCTAATACTAATATGACTCCATTTACCCTATATATTTGTGGCTTTGATAACACACCTAAGCAAGTTTTGGGAGAAATCAATCTACCCATTATTGTAAGACTTGTACTCTTAATGTTATATTTCATGTTATGCCTCATGATGTCTCTTATATTATTCTTCTAAGCCATCCTTGGTTACATAATACACATATAATTCTTTCTACCCATGCCCTTGCTACACCTTCTTCCATGAATACTGCTACAATAGATTCCACACCTCATGTTGCTACTCCTTGTGATATTCATCTCATACATGATGCTCATGATATTACCTACATTACACATCCTTCTCCTCTTGGGATTCACCTTGTGCTACCAATTTACAAGATCAATTTTCTATTTGCACACATGATAATCCTCAAATAAAGTTTCAATCTCAATGCACCTCTATTGATCATATGATTAGTGCTTCCAATTTTACGTCTCTCTCTCGCACCTTCCTAATTATAAGTTATAACACCATATGTTGATTTGACAATGATTCCTAATGCTTTCACTTTTCAAGATTCTATGCATGATTAATTTACTATGGATACACCTTATCTTGTTGCATTCGTGAAGGAAATCCATTCCCCTCTTTCCAAATTTATTTCTATAGTCATAGGGGCTAATTCATACTACTTTAATTCTTCCAATATTTCCAAATTGCACATATTTCTTATGATGAGTCTTGTATCTCTCCCTCATTGCTTGATGTTGATACTTCTAAGATTCCTAACACTACGTATGTTACACATATTTTGCTTCACATATCAATCCTTAAATTTGAATTTACTCCTCCCACTATTGTCAACAAGTCCAATGTTACATCTATTTTATTTTCTCATAATGGGCACATTCTTCTTTTTTTATACACGTCCTCCTCATCATGTTGGAATATTGGAATCTATATGGTTTCCCATCACCATGTTGACATTATTATCTAAGCTTTAGTGTTTACTAATGTTCTACATATTCTAGTTTCTCGACATGCATGAAAAAATCCTACTCCACATGCTATGATACATGCACTTTCACATGACATTAGGTCCTTGCCTCATGTTCACATACTTTTATATTTTTACATTTGCATATCATTGACGCCTTTGTCTTTGGCTCCTGTGGCCATCCCGTGTTTAGTTGTCCCCAATCCTAGTACATCTTCTCCTATTCATGATGGCTCCTTAGCCTTGACACCTCCTATGGTATCTGGAGCCCTTTCTCCTCTTGTGGCACCTTTTGCACATCCATCTCAGTTTACTTCACATATGGCTACTACTCATTGGCCTCATCATTTCTATAGATCCCATAGCCCACTTCATAGGCACACTTATTCACATAGACCACATGCTCTATATAGACATGTGTTGTGCTCTAGACCTATTTAATTTACTTGGCCTCATGCACTCTCTCATGACCATCGAGTCTTATATCATATTCACATGCATATTTATTTTACATTAGCTAATAGTGGGCCCTTGTCTACTTATCTTATTGCATAGATCCTTTTGGCAATCACATTGCGGTGCATCCTAATTCCCCCACACCCCCGATGAAGCACACATGTTCCTTGTTCATAATCGATTGTGATGGTTTCTTCACATGGATCTCAATTTTCACACTCACAAACAAGGGGAATAATTATTCCTCCCTTCTAGTTGTTCTCTTAAAAATTTAAAAACATGTTTACTTAGGTCTTGATTGGATGTACTCGTTCTTCCTTATATTACTATATATTGAACCTTTGTTTATCATGTTACTACGGTTCCTAGTATGCTTTATCATTTTTTAAACACACACGTGAATTCACATGGTATCTTGAGGTGAATATAGATCACTTACATGTTGTTACATGATGTATGATGTTTAGCCATGTCCATTACCAGGTTCCATTTGCAACTCTTGGGGGCATCTATCTTTTCCCACTTACTATTAGGTTCTATCATTGCAATATTTCACATTTTCATTCCTATATTCAGATATTACATTGTGGAATACTATTTATCTTTCCTAACATGCTAATGGGTGCTTCATGTGTAGCATTTTCCTTGCAGGACTCCTTCCAATCATGGTTGTTTGATTTGCTTGTACCTTATTTTTCCCTATTTTCGGGCTATGCATTATGTTTACTTTTTACCTTATTTGCACAAGACTTGATGACTTCAATTATATTTTGACATCCCGTAGTGTCCCATGTATGTAACCAACTACTCATTGCATCATTGTTTTTGTTTTCTTATACGATTTTACTTGGTTATCATTTCATTGTGCATTGCTTGTTTTTCACTAACACTTATATGCTAGTATTTTCCCCTTGTTTTTCTTAGGTCATGGTACCTACCATGTGTAATCCCTATTGCCATGCGTGATTCCTATATTAGATGTGTACATCAATTTTTTTTCCTTGTTTGGGATATGTTCACATTTTTTCATCTCACATACCCTAAATGAGTGGGGGTAAACATTGGGTGAACCTTTTCACTCTCCCAACAATCACATAACATAGTTATAGAAACACATAAAAGATGAAAATAATCAAAATCAATTACAAAATAAGGACAAAAATAGATTTGGCTACAAAACTCAACATGGATAGAAGTTTCTAGAATATGTGGGAATTCTGGTGCTTTGGTTTCCCACATGGGCACTCTTGTCTTGGGGAAAAAAATTACATATTAGTTTCAACAATTGCACACTCACAATTTTATCCAATTTTAGTGGTTATATAACTTGTTTCATATTGCAATCAATCACTTACTAAGGACTAACTAATAATTTAGGAATCAAATCATTAACTAAATAAGGGAATGATACCTAGGGCATATATAGGACAATGATATGCCTAGATCCTTTGTGTCACCCAAGGTAAGTTACAAATTGGGTTTTTGATCATCTATAGTGGAACTTATCCATAGGGAAGCATTAATGGTTAAAGGAAAAATAGATGTCTCTCCCAATACACTTTCCCTTAGTGGCAATAGGACAAATAAATCCAAAGTTTAGTGTTGGGATGCTCAAATCCATATTTTGGTGACAGAACACCCAAATACTTCGTGTTATTCCAACCAACTCCTAAACATCAGGTCTAAAAGAAGGAACAAATTTCTATTCCTTTTGCTTTCAACACTCCAAGTGTATTCTAACCCCTTAGTTTAGATTTTCCAATACGTATTTCCATTTTTACATATTTCCAAGCTAAATTTTAATTGCATTTACATATAGCATCGACTACACTTGTTTTCTTTTGCAGGTCCTATCATAGCCCAACTAAGGAAAATCACACAAGAACCATGACGCAAATCTCAATCATGCTCCAACAAAGATGACATTCCAAGAAACTACATGCACATATCATTATCACTCACTCCATGCACATAAAGGTCACCCTTAGAATAATTATCATTCCCTCTCCTTAGAATTTCATGGTACATATCTTGAAATATTCCATTCGGTATGCTAAAAACTCATTCAAAATGTTATTGGGTATAATCTTATTTCGACTCTCCAAGGTACATTTTTTTTTTACTTTATGCTATCAATCCTTATTCACCAACATAAAGTGGGGGAAATGTAATCACTAAATCACACACTTACTATGTACATCTATCCTCTAAATACTTCATTTATATGCATGATTCCTAAGAAAGATAATTACTCATTAACACCCTTTTACTTTGCTTTGACATTGCTTTTATCCTTTTCATCTTTATTATTTGTTGTTTTTGATTGACAACTTACAATTTTTATACCATCCGACATCCTACTCAAACTTCGATTTCACTTGTATGACCTTTTGAGAATCTTGTATAGGACCACCCATTTGGGATAGGAATTCCCAGATGCTATTGTCCCCTCTCGGGTGCCTATGTCCTCTTTACCTCTTTTTCTGACCTTTTGAATGTTACTTCTTTCTTATTTTATTTTATCACTCTTGGTCAGCCTTTCACTTATCAATTATGAAACTTAAGCAAGGAATCATATATATATATATATATATATATATATATATATATATATATATATATATATATGTATCATTTAACCTCATTAAGGGGAAAACATTCAAGAGGCACATACTATTACAATGAGCTAATATTTTCTATCTACTACACCAAGGAATGCATTTTGGAACTACATACTTCACTACATAGGAGGGTTTATTCTAAATTCCATACCACACATTTTCATTTGGGAAAAATTAGTTATAGCTCACTATCTCTTTGTGAAATTGACACTAGGGAATCCTAGTTCAAGGGACACTATTCTAATCACACACACAATAAATACATAGAGTCTGAAATGTAGTGCAACACTCGATGAAAATCACATTGGGGTGACCACCGAGGTTAGTACAACTCAAGAATTTACATTATTTTATTCATCTAATGTGTGCTTGAGTATTGTGCATGTATCCGTGGTTTATTTTTAGGTTACAAGCATGACATATCAAATCTACCTTTGGGACACACAATGAATAAGGAGTGACACTAAATAACATAGAAGGAACCAAATTCTGAGCACTTTTGTAGACATCATCACCCATAACAGACTCTAGAACACCGAGCGGCCCTATCCCTTCGAAATCTCATGTCCATGAGATTGCCACTTTCCGAATCAGAAAAAACCTAATACAATTTAGAATCTACCTTTTTAGTCATTCATCAACCTAGAATCAGTTTAAAGCTATAGTGGAAAAATTAGTCATTCTTTATCTCCTATGTTTCACTCTTGCTTGCATTTCCTTTACTCGATCTTGATTGAATATTGTTATATACATTTTATTAACAATGTCCTTATCTCATATTTAATTTTACTAAATCACATCCATATAGTGGACTTCCCATCCCTATGCCTTAACTAAGGAGAGTACTTGAATGGACAAAGTTCATTTTGGAAACTAGAGAAAAGGTTTCATGATAATCAACACCTTCAACATGTGAAAATATTTTTTCTTTAAGTCAACATTTTGTCAATAAGTGGACCCATATTCTGCATATAGTTTAGTAAACCCACTTGTACCTCACTATTTTTCTTCCTTTTGGAAGCGGAACCAAATCTCAAGTGTTGTTATTTTTCAAAAAAAAAAATTCTTCTCATTGTAGCTACCCACCATTTAGGATTCTTAAAATCTTGATGATAACTCTCGTAATAATGTGTTACTATTAATTATGTTAAATTTGTAACACCATATTGATGTTGGTATCTCATATTACTTGAATCTCTAGGATATCTTGCCAAGGGAATAACATCACCTTGTATTATGAGTACCCAGTTTGGTTGAGGATGTGTGGGTTGAGGAAGTGTATTAAAAATTTCCTCTAACACTACAATGGAGGTATTGATTATGCCCCCTATTGCTCATAATATAATTTGTAAGAACTCACTAAAGGGTATTCTTCAAAACTATCATTCTCATCATAATAAGGTTCAATAATGATGTATGCCTCAATGGAAGGAAATGGAGGTGTAGGTGATCACCTATAAGCTTGATAATTTTCATCAAACACTACATCAAAATAAAAATAATATTACTTGTTTATAAAACAAGAATATGACATGCCTTCATATATTCACAATGGCCAACAAAGATACAAGGATAACCCTTAATTTCCATTTCTTTTCTCTTTTCATTTGGGAAATGCACCTATGCATTTCATTCAAAATCCCTAAAGTTAGAAACATCATGCTTAATGTCATACCATTTTTCTTCTAGTGTCATATCAATCACTAATTTGGGAGAGTGGTTTTAAATTTAGTTTAGAAATATAATAGCTTCTAGCCAAAGACTAGGAGGAAAACATTTGGAGTGTTGTATCAAATTAGCCAATCCCTTGAGTGCACCATTTTTGTGCTCATCTACACCATTATGTCAGGAGTGTGGGGCACAATGTGTTGAAGTTGAATATATGATTTTTCACAAAATGTAATAGTCTTTTTATCAACAAAATATCATCCATTATCAATTATAAGATGTTTTATTCTTTTCTTAGATAAGTCTCTATAAGGAACTTGAAATTTTTAAAGTTCTCAACAGTTTAGTTTTATTTTTAGAAAGTAAACCAAAGTTATGCGAGATAAATCATCAATGAAGGTAAGCATATATTTATGTTTTTGAAAAGAAATATGCTGAAATAGTATGGGGTCAATATGGACAAACTATAGTTTTTCTCGGCTCTCAAATATTTTCCTTTTAGAAACAAATCCTCATGTTTCTTACCAAGTGCACACCATGAGAAAACTCCATCTATGAAGGTTATATTAGGTAACCCAGGGAGCCACATTGTTCTTATTTAAATTTTGCAATAAGTGATACTTAAGATTACCAAAAATCTCATGCAAATGTTTACTTAAGTCATTTACAGAGGCAAGCATGACTTGTGAAGGTTGATTAAAAAAAGATGTCAAACTTGTATAATATGGATTGATGATCAAAATTTGAGTAGCTAAAATAGTAGATTGGTCTTTAGCTTGATTGATGATAAAATTATTTGTAGTAAATTCA
This sequence comes from Taxus wallichiana var. yunnanensis, assembly GCA_018340775.1. Classification (NCBI taxonomy): domain Eukaryota; kingdom Viridiplantae; phylum Streptophyta; class Pinopsida; order Cupressales; family Taxaceae; genus Taxus; species Taxus wallichiana. The sequence goes on along the minus strand of CM031244.1, from coordinate 432,913,294 downwards.
ACAATTTTTCCTTCACCGTAATGATTGATACGATAAATGTAGAAAAAGTTGGAACATGGAGAAATTTATTTAACAAACAATTCACCATCTCAAGATACCCTTCACCTTCAAATTTTAGAGGAGTTTTTTCCCCACAATTTTTTTATTATGTTACCGTCTCCAAGAGAGTTTGAAATAGATAACCATTATTTTCAATGTGGTTTGAGGCCCCGAATCCAAAATCCATTAATTTACTATTGATTACTAATTACAAAAAGAGAAGTACCTGTCTTAGAGGGAGGAAGTTGCTTTTTGATGATCTACACTATGAATAATGATAATTTATTTAAACATAAATGTTAAACATGACTTGGTTTACCACAACAGATTACAACATTATTTTTCAACTTTTCCTTTCTATTTACCTTTTCCTTTTTCATGACTTGGGGTAGAGTTTTACTTTGTTAATTGATTTCCCTTATGCTTAGGTTGTCATTTCTCTTTTCCTTGGTAGGTACCTTGCCTTTGAATTTTTTAGGTTGTGGAATCACATTAAAGTCATTGACTACCAATTCCTTTTTCTTAGTACATCCAGTTAGGTTTCATCAATAAAAATCAAATTTTCCCATTCTCTCTAAAGTTTCTCACATAAATTATCAAAATTCAATGCCACATATGTTGTGCATAAATAATCCTATTGTGTGCAATAGTTTGAGATGAAAGTTGAGTATGAATGTATTAGTTTAGATAGAATACTCATAATATTTTTCATCAAACTTTGTTTTACTAGCTTTATAAAATGTAACGACATCAAGCATTTAATCTCAATGATGAAATCCTCAATCTAAGGAAGGTTGTATGAGATAAGAGCTAAAATCTCATTTTCTAGTTGGCATACCCGTATCCTATTGTGTTTGCTAAATAGGTTTTCCAATTTAGTCCAAACAACACAAGAATTCATGTCACCTTGAAAGTAAAACTTGAGTTTAGAAAACATTGATTAACGTATAATACCATGAGCTTCATCACACCTATTTTTCCATTTTTGGTTTTTTAAAAGTTCAAGAGGTGTATATTATTCAATCATGTTACAACGACATTTACTAAGAATCACATTAGTAACATATCTTCTCTAGCTAAAGTAACTAGATCTAGGAGAATTACCCTTTTGACATGTCCATAATGAGTACTAAAATTTACTTGTTAGTTAAAAAAAAACCATTTTAAAATATTTTTTCTCGCACTAGAAATAGTAATTAAAATGATTTCCTTGGTGAGAAAATAACAATGATGAACTTGGCTTATGAGAAATTATTTTGAAAACTTTCTTAAAAATAGCCTAGAAAAAGTATATTTGTATGGGATTTTTTGGCTAAATTAAGCGATAATTAAAATGATCACCTTGAAGAGAAAATGATGATGGTGTAGATTCCCAAAAAGAATATTTTTAATTTTTTTAATCTGAAATTGCATGGAAATGCTAGTATGAAACCTCACGAGTCCAAAATGAAGTCAAAATCACAAAATTCTAATTGATTCGAAAGACATGCCCCTTTTCTAATATGTCAAACAAGCATTGTACACTACCTTCTCACTACTTTGAGTGTTAAAAATCATTTTACCAACTTCCCCTCGAACTAGGGTTCTACCAAAATAGAGATGTGACTTTGAATAAAATTTAGGACCAAACCTGTGACAAATTTGTACCATAATTGATCATATGATATTAATTAAATTGAAATAGAGAATCGATATTATATATGTGTAGGTTTCTCTATTAAACTACTATAAATTCTAATCCAAGACTGTAATTGAAAAATCAAATGTGAATCAAACTATGTTGAACTTGTAGATAAACCCAAGAGATTCATTATGCTAGGGTGTGTTTGTTTTGTAGACTCTTTGGCGTGCTTATCTTATTCATAAATAATGAATCACACTAATGTTTCATATTATTGAGTACATATGATTCCATCATTCCCATGTCTAGATTATCCCGTATCCAAGGTATGTCGAGAGTAACTTCTTAGGGATAACTAATTACCAGTATAAATATAAATAAATGGCTAAAAGGATTCCTATTGGAAAAAAGATAAAATCCTGTGTGCTTCTTATATATCGCGAGGTATGTGGAAGCTAAAATACATACATAATGTTGTCTAATTACTTAACTATTAGGGAAGTACCCCTCACACATTGGATTAGGTAAAAATAATAAGCACTTTTCCCCAAATGAAAACTTCTAAGGCTTTAAACTGCTTTGGAACACGGTTCTATCCGAGGAAGATATTAAAAAACTAGATATAAACCCCAAGTAACATACCACTTTTACCAATTTCTGCTCAACATGGAACAAGTGAAGGACAAGGTGAGATCATGATATTTTAAAACTATAGCGAGGCCATTAGAGCTAGATAGTAATTGTATAAAAGCATTGAAAACCTCTAATAAATACGTATATCTACATAAAAATATGATAAACTAGAGATCTAATCTAGGTACTAATATAAAATATTCAAAAACTATAGATCCAACATGTAAAATTATGTGCAACACGAAGTGGAACTTCTATTTATCGATACCATATTAATGCCCATTATCTTATCTAAAGTAATTGTAAATAACCATAAACATGCGTACACAATAAAATAAACCTTAAAGTAAATACATAACACATATTCATCAAGGGTAACATGATTGCCACAATTTTATTATGAAGCTTTGGCTTGAGTTTTTCATAGTAAGAATAACTCTCTTCCAAAATTATGATCAAGTAACACTAGATCTTTATGTTTTATAAAAAAATTAGGGGTTATTATTTGGTTAGAGAGTAGTTTCTTACCAAATAAGTGTAATTTAATCTATTGATAGTGGAATTCAATCAATTCATTCAATTGGTTGATACTCTTCTCTATTTATAGATATAGATAAGTGTGCACCAAAGGTTAAACTATATGTATATTAAATTACAATATCTATTACAAGTACATCTTAATTATATATTATAATTCATGGTTAATTAAATATACTAACATGAAGTATAATAAAAAAAAAAATAGAACACAATATTATGGAAATAAGAGAATAATACGACCAAACCATTTTCATGGTTTAAACTCCAAAACATTATAATAAGAACCTACTATTCAATGTTTTCTCTCTTCATTGACCCTACCTCATATACATACCTTAAATATGTTAAGGATACCATCTAGACCAACCTTACTACTAATATGAATAATAAAAATAGTTATATGGATTAATAAAAGGTTATGTTAGCCAAAATTTGGCCACTCGTATTCAAGTACATGATATAGGATAAGATAATATCACACATTTTGGTAGAACACTAACTATTTGGCCCGACTATTCAATGCCTAATATAGAATGCACCCCCACTAAAGGGTGACATGAGCTTTAATAAATTTTCTTATTTCCTTTTGTCATCGATGTATTTCTAGCTACCGAGGTTGACATAGGGTTAGATCAAAGGGAAATACATCATGACACACGTGAAAACACTTTTCAAATACAAATATGTTTTTGGGCGTCATATGTTGGTGATATTTTCATAATATTTTTGGATCTTTAAGGTCTATAGAAACATTATTAAATTAGGATGACCACTATCATCATATTATCTATTGTTTGAATAATCTAAAATTGGGAACTTCGATAAAATACTTTCATTTCCTTAGATAATTTTCTACACTATATTTTGAGCATGTTGTGATATTTTAAGCCTTACCAAAACTTATATAAGTTATAATAAGGAACCAATTATCTTTAATATTTTTCAATTTAATCCCCTCTTGTGAATTTCAATTTCTTTATATTCCATGCAATTTAAACCATCAAATTATTTATTTACTCTATTTATATCCTATTCCATGTTGTATTATGCCTTATTTAATTTTTTTTTCCATTATATGTTGTAATACCATTGTACACATTTCCCATAAGATATAAATATACACCAATAAAGGGATTAATCTAGGTCATGTAACCTTATAGAGTATTGGGTTGGGTGATTTCTATTCATAACTTGGACAAACTCTTAGATTAAGGAGACATTTTCTCTCACTAATATTGCCTTAATTTCATAGGATTGGATCTATGTGGAAGCTCATTTTCCTCTTAAGGTCATATTCACACTTTGATATTTTTCTACATTATAATTTCCTTTTTCTTAAAAATAATAGTGAAACCCCTACAAGTCCACAAAGTGTATTGAGTTATCAAAACTCTATCATTTATAATATATTTTTGAGAAAAAGGTCTCTAAACTCTATTATATAGCTAATAAATTTTGATTTTTTTGCTTTCTACGATTAAGAAGAAAAAGTGAATTTTGATGATCAAATGGATGTCATATTTTATGTTGATCAACCCCAATTACTAATGTTATCTTAAATAATATCTAATATTCAATTAACCAATATTAAAATAAATTAACACCATATCATTAAATATTTTCATTATTATTGCCATGAATAAATTAGAAATAAAAACATTATTATATATTTTATTTATTATTGCTCAAGTAAATGTTTTAACTATTTTAAGATCCTTTATTTAAATTGGGCATTTCATGTTTGATTTGAACCTTGACTAGATATTATTTATAAGAAGTTGAAGCTAGTGAGTTTTTAAAAGTATTCAATCCTTTTAAATCATATTGAATACAATTGATCATAATTATGTGATAGATTCAAAAATGTATTTATTTCAAGATAAAGATTTTGTTAACACTTTGTAATAAATGGTGATAGGGTTCAAATAGGATTGTATCTTATATGTTTTAACATCGTTATTAAGTAGCATTGTGAACTACATATACTTATAATTTTCATCTACTACATCGAACCTTTTATATTATCTCGGTAATCAAACTTTTATAGTATGCACTTCAACATTTTTTTGCATGTTTCTAAAAGTTGTAGAAAACAACATGTACATGAGTTCTGTATAATATTATATAATACAAGTTATAAGGTAATATTATTTAATTGTAAATAATTATAACATCACATAAAATTGGTAGCATAGTTTAGTAGGTACAATATGATAATACAAGATATGGTCTTGGGGATAGGGGTAGATATCCTTGGAGGTAAATTTTGGATTATGAATGTTTTCCTTTCAAGCACTTTCCTTGTCACAAGATAAGGTACGTGGAAAGAAATTGCAATACCATAAAAAAATAAAAACCGAAAGAATCGAAATACAAAGATCTCCACCTCAAATTATTATGCAAGAACCTATTAGAAAAATGTATGGAGACCAAAAAAAAAAACCTAAGCAAATTAACAACCAATTTTTTAGGTGGGAAAACTCGATCATTCCTCTATAATAAAATTTTTACGTGGGAAAGCTAGGAAAATCCTAAAGTTTTTTTAGAAATAATAATTCAAAGGAATGCAAATGGTTTAATGAAAGATATTATAGATCACAAGGCCGGACATGTAGGGTAATATTTGTAGGATTCCTTGACTAATTAGGGAGAGAATATCATTAAGAAACAATGAAATTGGAGTGGGGGAATTTAATTAGAGGAAGAATAAGAACACTTAGTTAAGGAGAGAAACCGAGTTTTGAATACAAAATAGAAATGCTCAAGGGATTTCCTATTTCCTTGATAAAAATATAAAGAGATCCTTGAATCATATTTTGATTACTCTATAAAAAAAATTAACAAACATATGTAACTAGTGTTATGGGAAGAAAATATCGAAAGGGAAATAATTAGATGAGAGTCGGGAGTGAATTTCTAGTGGGAATTCAAAGAAACTAACAAATATTATATTAGAAGGAAAATATATTCCAAAAAGGGATTATGAAATCCCTAAGTTGGAATGTCACATGCTTAAATGCTTTATCCAATGTTTCATGGAAAAATAATAATATTATAACAACTACAAGTTAAGAAGAACCTCATGAAGAGTACAAGTCAAAAGTAACAAAAAGGAAACTCATTCATGTAATGTGGAACCATAATGAAAAATAACATAAAATGGAACCCTCATACAATGGTGTAAGTTTTAAAATAAAACTTAAGGTACAATTGGTCACAAATGGTAGAATTTAAAAAACACTAGTGAAATCATAAGAAACAAACTCATATTCAAGAAATAACAACCATTAATACATAATTAATCAAAATATTGAAGTTAATTTTTTAAAAAATAACACTTACACATTGTCACATATGACTACCTACCGATCGTAGAAATCATAGTAATTGTAATCATTCATGTGAAAAATAAGATAAACTCAAACTCACACAAGTTATACACATGCGTCACTAAGACCATAAATAATGTATGCAAGAAAACAAATAATCATGAGATATGTGTACATAGATTAATATTTTTCACCATATGAACTTAAAGCCCCTTTTTAAGTGATTTTATCCCTTGAAAAAAATGTCAAGGTTTCCTTTAAAATCATAATGCATTTTTAGTATAAAGTATTAGCACATAATCACATAAATTTATAAACATAATTAAACATGATCTATTTACAATAGTATGATAAAAATTAATTAATATGATAAATGCTAATTAACAAAAGCATTAATCTATACATACAATAATACAAATACATTTATGGTGAAACCTTTGTTTACACCTAGAGAGGAAATGATCTTACATATAAATAAGAGGCTAAATGATTTTATGATCTATATGGAAGACGAGTTGAGGCTAAGGAATTAACTTTGGTTGTATAAGTAACTATAAAAAGAAGAAGAAGATCGGTTGTAGAAGGGGGAGGTGGATCGAATGTGTAGACACTCAAAATTTGCACCGCTCATTTTCCTTATCATTCACACTATTATATTTATCAAAGTCACTATTTAATTCATACATCCCTTATCCTAAGTCTAAAACCCCCACCATATTTACTCCATGTAAATATATTTCACAACTGTAAAAACCCATCTTTACCTCTCTAAACCACTCAAACCACTTAAGAACTAAAATCAAATAAGAGAAAAAAATCAAAACAATTCTATAACCATCTCAACCCCTTCACATCATCTTCTAACACCCCTTAACCATTTTCTTGTACCGTAAAACCAAAAATCCATGATTAGAAGTGGTTTTAATCAATTTTGCAGATTTTTCCCGCAAAACTAGATCGCCAATGATTCGAGTTGAATCGTCGGTGATTATAAATAGCACTTATGTGCTCTCCCTTATGGATATTCAATCTCGAATCTCAGGCATCATTTTTCTCTTACACCTTGTTTCGACATTACAACATCCAGACATCATCAAACATTATCAAGCATCAACATCATACATTTTCAAGTATATTTGGTAATCATTTTCATCAATCAAACTTCAATTAGCATTCCAAAAAATTCATCCACTCGGTCTTTCTGTTGAAGATTTGAGGCATCATTTAGCTCTAGATCCACTCAAAGGTATTCCTTGATCTCTAGTTTATCCTTTTCTTGTCACATCAATCTTTTAAATCAATCAAAAATATCATCTTAGAGCTCTAATCTCTCGTTTTTATTAAAATTGTCAAAATCAAAATCGGTAATGACTCACCCTAATCGCCAGTGATTTACCCGAATCACCGGCGATTCTGTCAAACTTATCATTTTATCATTTTTATCATATTTTTATCAGTTTTATCAAATCCTCTACATTTAACATTATTTTTCCAAGCATAGCTCTCTATTAGATGACAATTCCTAGCCGTTCACATCCAATTACTAGCATTTAAAGGCTTCCTCGATAGTCTGACATCTATTCTTTTGGGAACAATACAACATTTTACATGAGCACACACTTTGCGTAATCCAATTTTCTGACATTGACCAAGACATCGAATATCATTTTGAATTTCTTCATGAGATCAAACAAGAAACCAATGAATTCTCGTACAACTACCTTGAATGTGTCTAGATTGCATCTACCTTTGCTTGGGCTACCTTTGAAGTTGCTCAAAACTTGCCTATCCATATGAAATTATAAAGCTCTTGTCGATATCTATTTGTTAATGTTTATTGTATATCCTTATCATTACTTTTATCAATCTACTTAATTGTCTAAAAACAAGATGACATCCTCTAAGGAAGTCCCTTTGGATTCCTGGAATCGACCTTTGCCAAGTAGCTCGTCTATCCATTTATCTAATACTTTCTGTTTAGTTTCTTTAGTGTAGGTTGCTTTGCAGGATAGGAGGACTTACACATTCATTTGAACACAACAACTTCAATTGAACACTAGCTTTGACATCCATCTCTATGGGTACCGGTATTCCTCGCCATCTTCTAAGGTCGGTTTTATTTTTATTGTTTCACTTCATTAATTTAAAGTAGAAAGGTAAAAACATCTCGAACGAAATTAGGAAACTATAGATTAAGAGGGATAATGGTAGTAGACTTAGGATGGTGAAAGAATGTTTACACATAGAGAGGCAATGATCACGTCTAAAGAAAAAAGTATGAAATATTTGGGTCTTCGAGAGGAAATAAGAAGAGAATATGCATAATGAGATAGGAATAGAAATAGAAGATTTGTTGGGCAAGGTGAGATTGGATTATAAAAAGTCATGATGATCTATGTGAAGGGAAGTATAAGCTAGTAGATAATTATGTATAAATATATGGAGAGATGATGGGAAGTGATAAAGAGATCCAAATAAAACATCTCTTTGTATTTTCTAGGAGTTTGAGGAGGAAACTTGGATTAAAGTTTCATATAATAATATTTCTTTGTTATCAAATTAAGCTATTTATTTGATAAAAGAAATATGGGGAGGAATGAGAGACTGTAGAGGAAAATATCATGTAGTTTGATGAAGAAGGTGAGTAAGATGAATTTGATTTTTTTAATGAAAAACCCATAATTGTTAGGGTATTTGCTAGATGGAGAACATCATAAAGAATCTTATTTAGATGTGAGATCCAAATTTGATTTTAAGCTACCTTCAAAGTAATACTATGATTTAATGATGGATTTAACTCATAAAATTTCTTCAACTCTCTCTAAGGATGTCATGTTGTTAGAAATTGACATTATTGATATTAGAGAAAGTTACCTTACCATGACCCTAATTCATGAGGCTTGAGGAAGAATTTGGAAAGAAAAGTCTCTAAAAACATGGATTATGAAAAATCAGAAGGTATGGTTAGATGAAATATTTAGTGCCTCCCTAATAGATTCTTCTTGACCTAGTTTTTGTATAAGGATCACATGGATGATATTTTGAAGAAGAAAACGTGGATTTTCAGACAATATGGTATCGTGGTTAAGACAAAAACTTGGATGGATAATTTTTGGAAGCATTAGGGAAAATAAAGTAGAGAAATATGTGTGAGACTCTATAATTTACCTATTGGATATCATGGTTTAAATATTCTCATCTTAGCAATTAGGATTGCATTAGGTAAATTCCTTTCAGTTAATAATAAATCATTGGAGAAAAATGAAACCATTTATCTATGAATGAAAATTAGATAGTTCCTAGATCTATTTTGAATGCTTCCATTTATCTCAACACTATGGGTAAGTTATTTTTCTAAGGGGTCCACTATGAAATTCCTAGTCACACACATTTTTGTAACATTTCATCTTATGAACATTTAGAAAGATGTTTCCTAGATAATAAAATGTATAAATCATTTGAGAGTAAGAAATACTTAGTCTAGGTTTGTAAAAATAAGGAGGTAAAGAATATTTTGACTAATTTGGTTGGTCTATGGTCTTGGAAAACCTTATGCTATAAAAAAGGAGTTGGGTCAAAATATATAGAAGATAAATCAACCAAAGGGAAATATGGGGGATAAAGGAGGGTTGGATATGGCCTTTATATTTTTAGGATATAATGGATCAAAAGATATCTTGAAGTTATAAAAGTATGTGATGATTTTTTTTCATCAATGCGAGAAATATAATGTAGTCCTCCTTGCATTGATTTTGATTGAGGATATGGACTTGGGAAGGAGTACTTAATCTCAAATAATTTTTTTTGGAGAAATGAGTAGTATACTATTTTCAAGGATTTGGAAACAATTTAAAATTGAAATTTTTAAAGGGGGTTTATTTGTAGGAAAGTGTAGAGTTTTAAAATGAGGTAGAGATCCTCCCCTTTCCTTATTGTGACAATTATTTTTGTTTTTGGAAAACTAATTTTCATTATTATCGGAAGGATTTGAACAAAAACATTTAAGGCAACTTAAAATCAATAAGAAGTACATAGAGGGTTAATAAAGGGGAAACATGTGAAGGATAGGATACAAAAGATATTTAAGTTCATTATGTTTTCTATTTATATGATCTGAAAATATGATTGTTAGAGGAATATAGGATAATTTAGATTAATAAGGAGATGAGAAATGATGATATACACTTTTGGTACATAGGACGGTGATGATTCAGGGGTGATGGACATGAAAAGGGTTATATTATGAGAATTTAAAGGTTTGAGTGGTAATGAATTGTATGTAAAATCCATATTATTACTTGATATCTTGAAAAGGTATAAGGAATGGAATTGATGAATTTGATTCATTTGGTGATATAATTTTTGGCTCTTGGAATATGGATTCGTTAGAAACTATGGGAGTGTGTTATCAAGAAGTATAAATGCAATAAATTTATGAAGGGTTGTTTAATTATGAAAGGCAATAATAAATCTATAGTAAATATTTAAATTATTAAACAACTTGTAGTCTAACATTCTATATGATGGTGTAAAAGTGTTGTTTAACCATCCACCAAAGTACAATTTTCAAGAGATACCATGTAATAAGGGATGAAGCTGCAATCGCGCCTAGGTGAATTCGGAGGAATAAAAACTCCTAAATCATTAACATATAAGTCTAAAAATAATGTACTCTTAATATGTACAAGATTCATATTAAATCAATAAAAAAATTTAATCACTTAAAACATTTTGAAATCTTGGCTATAAATATTTGAGAGGGTGAAAATCCACCTCTATATTTTATGATGTTTAGATATTCAAAAGTGGGATTTTTTCTACTTTGCAACTTATATGAAAACGGGGTTATTTAAATTGGCTCATTCTCATTTTCCTGGAAACTTTAATTTTTCTCAATTTATTGATTTATGATGAAATTGAACTTATTATGTTGAAAAAACAAGTGAATAGAATACACACCAAAAATGCAACACCAATATTGATAACAAAGTTCTTCCCAAGAATGAACTACATCTATGGGTCCACTCAAAAGACAAACTGGTATATAACTAATACGGAAAAATGCAAATTTATTACACTAGTTCACTACTTATTGTTATCAACATCGATCGACCTTTCTCGAACTTAGAATTATCTATCTTGACGTCAACTTGGCTCCATAATACGAGCCCTCATATCGATCAACAATGATGATGTCTTGTCTCTCTCTGGATGTCAAGACAATGTCTCTATAATGGCACTCTAGCCTATGAGACAATAATAATTATGACCTTTGTACCACCTTGGCCTCCTTCACAATGATTTCATCAAAATAGTGAGCTCTTCGACTCCCGATAATGATGTCAACACAAAAATGGCTCTCTAGCTTGTTGACAGTCTCCTTTGATGATTGTTGTCACCAACATTTCTCTAAAGCATAAACGAACTGTCCAAAATTTCTCAAAATTGGTAGTTTGTTGGAAAAATACCTCCTTCACATGATCAAAGTGGTTTCAAGTCTTTAGGGCCTCCAAAAATTTAGATATAGAGGATTGTATTTTTCAGCAGGCTTAATTAGGCCTAAACCAAGGCTTTGGAATACTAAAAATGCCATATCTTGAAAATGATAAATTATATCTTCATGAAAATTGGTGGGTAGGTGTATGATGATGTCCTTAAATAGATCAAAGTGATTAGAAGCCTTAAAATCTATAAAATCATAGATATACTTGACTTTGTTTCTACAAACCTATTGGGCCTAGTAGTCTTTCAATGGAATTTGATAAAAGAATATGAGTAGAGACAAGCAGAACTTTTGGGTCATGTTAATCCACTTTGATAACCCTATAAAACACATTATAAAGTGAATTGAGTGTTTGGTTTGGTACCAATCTCTCTAAAATTTATTTTAAGGCTTGTAGCCTCTAGTAGTCTCATATAACCAAAAGAGAAGTTTGAATGTCAAAGAGTTCTTGTAACCTATTTGGGGTTTTAATTCATCTTGAATATGATATTAGTAGCCTGTCAGAAACCTCATGAATGATCAAATTAAATTCAAATCCTTATATATCTTATGGTTCTAATAAGAGTATAGAGAAAGTTAGTTTTGTTGAATGATATAAGTCAAAAAGTTAAGATAAGAAAGCATTGTAATTTTTCTATCAGTTATTCAGTCTAACAAATAAGTGTTTGAGTATCCATACAAAGTGTTGAATTAATAGATTGTCTAATAGTACTTCCATCTCAAGTCAATATCTTGCCTAGTTGTAAGAGTATGAGGTGGAGATAATAAGTTTGTTCATCAAATCTCCTACACTATTCATGTGTTTTTGTTTCAATACAATTACTTTCAATTCCTCATTATGCTCAATTTCTTGTATTTTGCAATATGTTATTTTTTAGACTAATATGGCTACTATAAGTTTCATGTGCAACACTAGTTTATCTTGTTCTATGTGCCTCTATGATATTATTTTATATTGTATTCATTTGCTTGTGTGGTTGTATGCTTTTCTCTATGTATGTGGTTTATGGCATTTTTTTATGATTGTCTTTGTGAAACTCATGTGTCCCTTATTTATGGCTTTTATAGCCTATTGTTTATACTTGTTTTATTTGTGACACTTTCATGTGCCTTTCTTACAGCCTCTTGGGCCTTAATTATGACTAACATATGTGATATTGCTTGTGTATTTATATGTTTGGTTGTCTTTCGCTTGTTTTCTTGTATATTTGATTTCCTCTGTGCTTGTTTGCTTTTATACTTGTTTGTCTATGCTTTTGTTGCTTGTTTTATTATTTTTATCTTTACGTGCCATGGTATCTACCATGAACATTCTTACAGAATATGATCTCAATGGTGAACAACTATAACATCCCTCCATGTGATCTAGTACTAACTTTAAGATATATTCGACATGGATGCACATCATTTATTTTGAGCCGAGCATCCTATTTGCAGATCTCATTGACCTTAAAAGAGGAGGAATATAATGGGTTTATCACATAGATATGTATGCATATCTGTAGTGCCCACCCACGTGAGACCCAAACATGAGACAAAAATACAAGGATAATTTTTTTGACTTTCATTTACTTGATACAATTATGCGACACCATATATTCTCACAAGAGATTGCTCACCACCACAAGCAACAATTACACCAATGTGAAGAATGTGCCAAAATCAAGATGATAAAATATGCAAATCAATGCCACACTTTTATAAATGAACAAGTATGACACCACGACCCAACCACAACAAGAACATCATGAATAGGAACCTTCCACAATATCACATTTTCATGGTTACATCTATATTGTAATCATATTTCATTATTAGCCTTAATGATTTGAAGAGAACTTGACATGAAACATACATTTACCCTTTTTTAACGGCATTTCATTTAACACTTCACTTAATATGGTTCCATCTTCATTACCATTTAAAATCCCTTATTTACCATATAGATTTCAAAATAATTTATCACGTAAGCAGATACTCTCATTTACAATGATACATATTATTTATTCCATTTCAGATTTAACGTGCAACAAATACACTTAATGAGTTCTTTCTCCAATACCAAAATTCCTATATCTCAATATTAGATTGAAACATTTTTAACGCACAAGTGAGAGTCTCCTAGCTCTCGGCCTCAACTAGAGTTTCTATTCCAACAAAAATCATATTTTCTTGGCATTTTTATTTCACTTCTATTACAACAATGAAGGAAATTCACAAGAAGCTAAGAAGGGGGAAGATTAAGTCTAAGGGTGGATAGATTTCCCTTTTTATAGTTGTTGCTAAGATTCAATAATTGGTTAGAGTCCATTTAACATTTATGTGACATGAGATTCATCTCAAAAATAAGAAATCATGTTCTCCCCAAAGCTTAAACTTGCATGGAGAAAATTAGAAAATCATCCCATCATTAAACACATGAAAAGAGTTAACATTGGTTTAAAGGGAATGGATTCCATATTTTGTTTACTCAAAAAGTCAACATCTTAGGGACACTTTTTGATAGACAAAGTTGACAATAGGTTTCAACACCAATAACATATAAAAAGGTCCTAGGTTTTAATTTACTTCTATTTGCACTCAAGGATTCTACGTCCAACTAAAAGTCAATTTTGGAGTGGTTCAAACACCTTTATCTCACAAACCTCCAAGTTTTACTTTCTTTCAAAAACCGACACCTCAAGAATACAAATTAAATTCTAAAGGTTATTAACAAATTCATTCACATTTGACTCTTGTTGTTGTCGCATTCAAGGACACAACTTGGACAACGGGACCTAAACGTGAATCTCCTCTACAACCGAACCTTCTAAGATATCCCTCAACAAAAAAATCCTATTTGAGTCACCCTAGACTCTCCAAAACACTCATGTACAAGAATTAATTAACCTATATTAAGTTTGAGTCAAGATTATTTTGAGATAATTAACAACATGAGGGAATCACCGCACTATGTGGTTTACCAAAGTTTGATTGATCACATTACAAGGAATGGTAACTACCTTCCTTACTTGCCCTTATGACCCCACACACATATATTTATTAGCCCTTCCAGAGAGGCTTAGGATAATATAACCATTAAAACAAGCATTGCTAAACATTACATCATTTATGTCACAAGTGACATTATACCCTTCAATAAAGAAACATGCACGCATCTACTTGCACAAAAACCCTTTATAGTGAATGACACATGAGTAACACAAGAACACATAAACATTACTTTCACATGGGAGCACATTATACAATGTTCATTTCATTTCGGTTAAAAAGTACATCTACACCATTTGCAAGATATATACCTATAATCAAAATCACTCCTAAAATAGAATGCCCATTTCTTCCCAAGATACCAATATACTACAATTTCTCGCTCACCAAAAATAATCCATAAATAAAATTCATGTTTATACACATAGCATTGATATACATTGATTTAATTTTGCATGTATTTCAATGATAACTCCGTATTTAAAAATCATATAGAATGCTACAATTTTATTCATGTTCCATGTACCTGCAACCACCGCATGGTCAACACAACTTCTGACATGGCATCTAACTACAATCAAACACGATTTATGATTCACAATTTTCCAATAATAATGAAATAATACTTAACACCCTTTTAAGGAGAGTAAGAATGCAAATGCCATTTCATTTCATTTTCAAATCCAAAGATAGGGATATAGAGGAGAGAGAAAACACCATTTCCTTTCACATTCAATATCCTTTCAAACAAGCATCAAGGAGGTTTCTTGCAATCATGTATTTGTGTTTACAAGGTTTCCCGATTGTCATTTTACTTGGATAAGGTCATATGGCAGATTTATCCAGTTACAAGTTTTTAGAAAGCATCAAATTTAGATAAGTTGCTCAAAGATCAACATTCATAAATAATATCTGAGAATCAAACACACATGGAAATAAATTTTTATCTACTCCATTATATTCAGGGAAACACTTGGAGCTCACATAACCCAAAATTGGTGAACTGCATTCAAATGGTGTTTGTCTTTTTGACGCTACCGATCGTAAATGCACTGAATGACCTTGTTGCCCAACAAGTGGAGGCCTACAAAACCCACCTTTAAAAATAAATTTCAAGGTGATTTTATATGAATTGAATGAGGAAACCAAAAACCATTTTTACATCTAGGGCCAAAACTATGGGTCAAAAACAGACTACATTTTTAACTTTCAATATTTGTTTAAAGGTGTGAACTAGCTCGTTGGCCTCCTAAAAACATGACAAAACACATCAAATAGACATTTACGGAACAACCCGGGTTCAGCTTAAACACTCCATGTGACAAGGTGCACGAATAAAGCTTGATTTTCTCATTTTGGGGTTTATAGAGATATTTTACGCCTCATTGAAAACAAGTTTTATTTAGATTTTACAAGGTCACCAAGGAGTAGTTTTGAACTAACATTCAAGTTTAAATCTGCCAACTGTGTGGTTTCCATAACCGGTATGCGATATCAAAGTTTTTCCAACCATCCACGAGGAAAATGGGAGTAACATTTACATTCATGGTTACTAGTCTAGTTTGGTACAAAACAAAGGAATTTTTTTCTATACAATAATACATCCCATTTAATTCACCTAAACATTATTTTTCTTTAGATTGATTTACAACTCCATTACAATTAAGAAAACTAGGAACACTAAAATCTATCAAGAGAGGGTAAGATTATTGTTATCCATATTTTGCCCCCTGAAAAATTGATCAGCCATGACCCCGCACAAGAAGAAGCCAGAGAATTCACATTCAAATCCTACAATCGGCAATCGAGGAACTCTACAATGGAGTGGCAAGGCTGAGAAAGATCAAACGACCCCGTGCAAGAAGAAATTCAAGAAATGACTCTTGAGCGAACCTGTGCTTCAAATATAGCAAACAAATTACAGGTGGGCTTAGAAATGGAATAACAGGGTCGGGGTAGGAGGCTGAGAAGTGTCAAAAGAACTAGAGGCTCAAAGGAAAAGAAACAGAGAAAAGATTCGAAGTCTTCGGGATTTGCAAATGGTTTAAAACGGGCCCAAAAATGACTAAGTATGGAGGAGACAATGGAGGGAACCAAGTGTCCAAATGGCGCACCTCCAAAGATTAAATCCAAAGGGGCAGACCCAAATGAGCACCAAGCTTCCACGTGTCCAGAGCCCCAAAAAGTTACACCAGCCATTGAAAAGTCTTCGACTTAGCAGAGGGTGCCAAGTGTCTTAACGACACACATTCAAAAGTGGGATCCAGCCGAGACTCAAACTTGTGCCAGCCCTCCACGTAGCAAATGGTCAACAGAGGTCAAAAAGGAGAGTGGGCCCAAAATGACTAAGTATAGAGTGCAGGCGGAAGGTGCCAAGTGTCAACACGATGCTCCTTCAAAGGTAAAATCCTGAGTGGGTTTTCAAATGAGCGTGGGCCTTCCACGTGTCTCAGAGTCCAAAAAGGGATAGAGTCGGGGTTGAATAGTCAAGGCAGAGGCAGGCCAGCGGAGGGAGCCAAGTGTCAACACGACGCTATTTCATAGGTAAAATTTGGGGTGGGTTTCCAAACAAGCGCCAGGACGCCACATGTCTAGGGTCAAACTTTTGGCCCCACCAAGCAAAGAGACTCAGGAAAAATATAAAGAATCCCAAGGAGCACGCGGAGGCCGCCACGTGGACCTTGTATGGACAAACTCTTTAAAATATTGCGTGCCCACGATCCAAATATTC
The DNA here is from genome assembly GCA_018340775.1 of Taxus wallichiana var. yunnanensis. Lineage (NCBI taxonomy): Eukaryota > Viridiplantae > Streptophyta > Pinopsida > Cupressales > Taxaceae > Taxus > Taxus wallichiana. The sequence goes on along the minus strand of CM031244.1, from coordinate 432,895,907 downwards.
AAATGGCCATATCTTTTGACTGAGACTCATATTTAGGTGAGAGAAGACTTTTTGGAAATGTCTCAACACCCTCTACACCATGGAAACATAAAATATCATTCTTAATAGGATTTGGTGGGTGAAAATTGGGAAAACATCTTCCAAGACATTAATACAAAGCCCAATTTCTCCAACTACCAGATCTGATTCAATTTGATCCATCTGGGAACTAGACATGATAGATTTGGGGTGGATTTGAGAAAGGAATTAATTGATAGTGGTTGAGCTTTCAAAGAAGGATTCAATGCATATCTCTAGGTGGTTAAAGCAAGATTCTAATTCTTCCCTCTTCTCTCTCTTATTCTTCCTATATATTGTAATGAAGGGGCATATTCAAAGGGTTGGTCATTGTTTCTCCTCTGCCCCCTTTCTATTTCTTCCTTAGGGTAGAACGTGGAGTCTAAGCCTCCTCCCATGGCTATATAATGGTGTTTTCTTGCCTCTTTCCCACTGATGATGTACTATGTAACATTTTGGAGCAATAAAATCTATTTCGTGATGCATCTGTCCATCCTTGGCTTATTTTGTTGTCTCTTCTTACCTCTCATCATTGCAGGGTATACTTGTGCATATTCGATGTTCATTGTAGGTCCTGGGAGCTATGTTTAATGGGTTTCAAAGTGGTGTTTGTGTGAAATATATCTCTAGTTCGTGGTGCATTCTATCCACCCTCTCCTCTGCTCACCTCTCTCCACTTCAAGTAATCGGGTTTGTGATTCAACCACTTCCTTTTCTGGTGTATTACTACTTAGTGTAGGCTCTTTCACCCTCTCTCTCTCTCTCTCTCTCCCCTTGGAATGGTTAGATTATGATAGAATAGGTTCTTCTTGCACTGGAGTAGCTGGTGGCAGGTAGATTAGGAAGTAAGAACTGGATTTCTCCAGAGGTCCATCTCAAGTTTTGCAAGTCCCATAACTTGAGAGATGGTCCCATGTTGTGCAATCACACCGAATGCACCACTTCACACCCGGGTTGTTTGGGGGTGATGTGTGATTTTGCACTAATAGTTTTGGTACACCTAGTGGGAAACTAAGGTTAGATCTTCCATCTTTCCAAGTTGTCTCATTACAAACATGAAATCATAAGCCATAGTGTGACCGCACTAACAGTTTTGGCATGCACAGGTGGGACACTTTGAGGTTAGATCTTCCATCTTTCCAAGGTGTCTTACAAACAAAAATCATAAGCCACCGTGCAACCACACTAACAGCTTTGGCACGCCCAATAGGACCAAGAAGTCTCCATATTTATTACGGTAAGATTGATGTGCACTTGTTGTGATTCCAACTTTTAAGAAGTATTAATAACTACACATTTGGTGACTCCAAAAGGGACATAATCCACTGGTTTCATCAGCCAAGCTTTCCAAGTTCATGAGAAGAATACAAAAAGGTCAAGAACTAGAGAAGAGGGACATTTTGTCCACGTGGACTTGTCTCTAGATAAGAGGAGAAGGGGGAGAAGAGCCCAAAGATCTTCATCTCCACCAAACAAAGCCATATCAACACCTCCTCCTAGTAGGCCGTTCTTTTAATCAATAAGGGTACTCAGGATGATCAGGATGACATAGCCAAATCCTTATGTCAATTTCACTAGTAGTAGCCCACTCGCTCTGAATACACAAAATCCAATCCCAGTGGCAACATTAAAGAGCATCCCATATTTCACTGGAGAAAACCAGACTTCTCCTAGTGACCATGTTCAAGACATTGTAAATGTCTATACAATCCATGAGATCACTGAGATGGACATTGCAGTCAAATTGCTAGCCTCTTCACTCAAGGGTAAAGCTTCACAATGGTTCAGGAGCCTAGAAGCGAGATCTCTTCAAACTTGAGAGCATCTATGTAGAGCTCTTCATGAACAGTTTGGAGAAAAGGAAGACAACCTATCATTGTTGGAGTAACTGAAAACAATCAAGAGAGCTCTGAACGAGTAGTTGATGGATTTCAACCTGATATTTCAAAGGAACTAGGACATGATTCCAATGACAAGTAAAGCCCACAAAAGAAGGTGCCTTCTTATACTTTCTTAGAGCTTTAAATTTTGATATTACTTTAATAATTCAATCAATGGGAGGCACCACTCTACCTGCAGCCTATAGCCTCTCTATAAGAGCTGAAAATTGTTTAATTTAGGCTGGAAAGCTTGCTCCTAGGCCCTCCATGCCTCTATACCCCGAATTAGGAAACCCAAGTACCAGCCAAACACCCACATTAGCTCCTATACCTACTCCTAGGAATCAAAGTTCAAAGCCTCCACCTCATCCTCTAACACCTCAAAATAACTTCAAGAGGTCATGAAATAGCTTCAAAACCTAGGGAATGAGTTAGTAACTATCAAGAGGTAACAGCTCGAGTTCTATGCCATATCACCTCAAGTTCAAGATCGGGATATACCCCATATCAAAAAATAGACCACCATCTCAGTGATCAAATCGAGTCAAAACCAAGGACAACCTCAAGCTGGTAGACCTTTCAGGTCATATGATCCAAATACAGCTTCAACATCAAGGGCATTGGTTCCAACACAAAACAACTTAACACAAGAATATGATTGGTGTTTCCCATGCAATCAACCACATAATCAATCAATGTGCTTTAATGGTGCACTAAACCAGGCCTTGATGGTGCAAACCAGTGGTGTGTCACAAGAGTCTAGTCAAGAAGAAAATCAACAGCAAGGAGCTTAGCAAGAGACATCTCCAAGTGAAACTATGCTTGTCAATTGGCAAGTTGAATACTTTTGTGGAATGAATCAATCCCTTCTCAAATTGTAGCTATCAATACATGGTCCAAAAGGAGAAATATTGGAGAAGGACAATCACCAAACTCAGGTAACCTTCAACCTTCCATTACTCCATAAAGTTTTGGTACTCCAAATGCAACTCCCAACATGCAGAGCCATTCCAAACCACCTTCCAAATCCACTCGGAACCAGTTGTAACAACCCATGTGCAAGAGAAAAATGTGCCAGGAAAGGGGCAGTAGAAGGATAGCTCATTTAATATCATTGAGCAAATGAAGAAGAAAAGTGTGAATATTTCACTATGGGAGTCACTGGCCATTCCAGACAGAGGGATCTGTTGTAGAATGCTATGGCCAATTGGTCAAGCTCAAATCAACCCCCTAACCAACAAGAGAAAGTGCTTACCAATGCAACTCAACTTGAGGAAAACATGGAGAACAACAAGGTAAGAACCTGAGGCCTCCTCCATTCTATGTTTCATTAATCATTGGGGACAAACTGGTGCATAATTACATGATTGATTTGGGGGCAAGTAGTTTTGTAATGCCCAAAAAAATAGCTGATCAACTGGGTCTCTAGTATGAAGTCATCTCTAGAGGGGTAGTACAATTGGATGGGACAATAGTGACAACTATTGGAGTCATCAAGGATTTGAGCCTCACACTACATGCCTACCCCAATGTGACTGTATTGCAGAACATATCAATCATAGACTTGCCACCACATTTTGCATTGTGTTTGTCCAGGGACTTCACTGCCAAAATTAGAGGCTATTTGTCTGCTGACCGGTCACATATGATTTTTAGAACAAGGTATGGAGCTAAGGCCACAATCATATCTGAGCCCATAGTGGATTACCACATTGAGTCTTATGTGCCTAGCCCAATCAATGCAAATTGTTCAGCTTTTGATCAGGAGGACCTCCTAAACACTTGTGAAGCAGATACCAAGGTGGGGTGTATCCCAGACTTGACTCTCGACAAATGGGCAAACAAAAGACATGCTTTTGACCCCTATAAGGAGATGGAAGAATCTGAGCTAGGAGTCTACTATCTACATGAGGAGAATCATCCTCTTCCTGACATCATTAAGCCGAACACAAAGATGACAATGAAGTATGGAAATTTTTCTTTGATGGCTTGAGAAGTAGGCAAGGAGCTAGAGGAGGAGCTATGATTGTGTCACCCCAAGGTATGAAATACTACTCAACTTTCCATTTCCAATTTTCCTGTTCAAACAATACAACAAAATATGAGGCTTTGGTTCATGGATTGCATTGGGAAAGAAAATGAGGAATCAAGAACTTGCAAGTGTTTGGTGATAGTGAACTAGTTGCTAATCAAGTCAGAGGACAAAATGTTGTCAAGAATGACCTACTCAAGAGCTACAAGAATAGGGTATGGGATCTCATTGAGGATTTTGAAGCCTTCAACATTGTGTCCATACCCAAGAAGGAGAACAAAGCTATTGATAGGCTTGCAGCAGTTGGAGCAACATTTGATGTGGTTGACAGCATTAAGAGGGATAAAGGACAACCACATATCCATGTGATTGTGAGGCCAGCAGTGCCAGATAACAACACATGCTGGCAGGTGTTTGAGAATGATTAGCAGATCATCAATTTCTTGCAAGAGGAAGCTAAATTCTCAGCTAGGAATCAAGACAAATTAGAGTAGAAATATGGAGATCAAGTAGTGCAGCTTACGTACAAAAACAAGCTTCCCAAAGGTTTGGTGACATTGGAATCTATCTTCAATCCTAATGATCAGTTTTGAAAAGAGAAGGCTAATATACAGATCAAAGGAGAAGATTCAGAGTCAATTCTAGTTGGAGAAGGCAAAACACTTCAAATTGGAAAAGTGGCCACCGAGAAAGAAAGGTATGAATTCATGCAACTTTTCCAAGAGTTTCTAGATGTATTTTCTTAGAGATATGAAGACCTAAGAGGGTTCAATCTAAAGCTAGCACAACACACAATTGAACTAGATCCCAGATGCTAAGCCCATCAAGAAAAAGTAGAGACCAATCAATCCACACATTGAACCTTTGATGAAGAAAGAGCTAAACAAGTTGATAGAGGCAAGTATTATATTTCCAATCAAATACTCAAGCTGGGTTGCAAACTTGGTCCTAGTCAGGAAGAAGAATGGAGAGATTAGATTATGTGTAGACTTTCGAGACTTGAACAGAGCATCACTTAAGGACCACTACCCACTCCCCTCAATGGAGTAGATTTTGCAAGTGGTGTCTAGATCAGAGATATTCTCTCTCCTAGATGGCTACTCAGGGTATAACCAGATAATGGTGAAAGAAGATGATCAGTTCAAAATGGATTTCACCACCAAATGGGGCACCTATGCCTATAGAAAAATGCCATTTGGATTGTCTAATGTTGGAGCCACTTTCCAAAGGGCAATGGATATGGCATTCAAAGGGTTGATCAACAAAATAGTACTGATATATCTGGATGACATCACTGTGTTCTCCAAAAATGTAGTGGATCACCTTTTTCACCTAAGACAGGTATTTCAAAGATGTAGGAGATTTGGGGTATCATTGAACCCTAAAAAATGCATATTCTTGGCCCATGAGGGCAGGCTTCTAGGCCATATTGTGTCAAAGGAGGGTTTGGAAATTGACCCAGAGAGGGTTGAAGCAATAAGAGCATTTCCATTACCAAGCCATAAGAAAGCTCTTCAAATCTTCTTAGGAAAGATTAATTTTGTCCGTAGGTTTGTACCAGACTTTGCTTTACCCTTGTCAAGCCAATAACGTTGATGTTGAAGAAGAACTTGGCATTTAGGTGGACAACTAAAGGAAGAGCAAGCTTTGAGGCCATCAAAGAAGCTATATCACAAGCCCCAACTCTCGTGAATCTAGACTTCTCTAAGGACTTCATACTATATGCCTTTGGTGGCAGTGACACAATTTCTGCAATCTTAGTATAGCAGAACAAAGAGGGTATAGAACAACCAATTGCCTTTTTCAGCCAAGGTCTAGAAGATTATGAAGTGAGATACTCCTTCATTGAAAAGCATGTCCTTACAGTGATCAGAGGGTTAAAGAAGTTTAAACATTTGGTTTCAAACAATAAAATCCAACTATTAGTCTCCCATGCAGGAGTTAAAGACTTCCTTCTCAGCAAGGATCTGAATGAAAAATGTGCAAGATGGATCACTCGTGTCATGGAGTATGACATTGAGATCAAGGTTACTAAGCTGGTCCATGGGAAGGGATTGTGTGAAAAAATGGCCTCGAGTCAACAAGGTGAAGTAAGCGGTGAAAAGGAAGCTATTTTATCCTACAGAATAGTCAAGAGGGAGAAAATGATGATGTGCCCACTCCTTGTTGGACTCAGAACATTATGCACTTCCTACAAACAGGCCTATGCCCTCCAAAAATGAGTAAAACAAAAAGGAGACACTTCAGACTACAAGCCATCCCATACGTGCTTATTGATGGTGTCTTGTTCAAAAGGGACATCAATGGCATTCTGTTAAGATGCATTAGGACAAATCAGATTGAGAGAGTGTTACAAGAGTTCCATGTTGGAGTAGCTGGAGGCCATTTTTCTCCACGGGTGACAACACTCAAGATCATGAAGGCGGGTTATTATTGGCCCAGGGTGTTTAGTGACTGCTATGCATGGATCAAAAAGTGCAAGAATTGTGCATTCTTCAAAGGCAAAGAAAGGCTAGCAACACTTCCATTGCACCCAATTTTAGTTGACCAGCCATTCATGCAATGGGGATTGGACTTCATTGGGGTCATCAATCCAAATTCAAGCCAAGGCCACAAATGGATTCTAACAACAACAGACTATTTCACCAAGTGGACCGAGGTAGTGGCACTCAAAGAAGCTAATGAGTCTAGCATACTAGATTTCTATGAAGGGATAGTGACTAGATTTGGAGTGCCAACCACCATTATATCAGACAATGCATTGGCATTCATAGGTTCCAAAATCATAGAATGGGCTGTTAGGAATGGGATTTACTTGAGCACTTCATCAAACTATTATCCTCAAGGTAATGGCCAAGATGAGTCCACAAACAAGAACCTGTTAAGGATTGTTAGAAGAAATCTTGATGAAAATCAGAGAACTTGGCACACAAAACTCAAATCAGCCTTATGGGCTGATAGGAAAACACCCAAGAGGTCTACAGGCAGCTCTCCATTCAAACAAGTCTATGGGAAAGAGATAATGTTGCCTATATCACTTGAGTTTCCAGCATTGGAACTCATGAAGCAGCTGGAGATGTCTAAGTTTGAGCCAATGGAGGCCAGGTATGTAGAACTGATGGAATTGGAAGAAACCAGAGAGCATGCACTTTGAACAATGGAGAAGGATCAGGTCTCAATCAAGAGATGCTTTGATAAGAAAAAAAAAAAGGAATTTTCAAGGAGACCTAGTTTTGAAATGGGAAGCAGATCGGGAAAAACCAAGAAGGCATTCCAAGTTTGACGCCATTTGGAGTGGCCCCTACATGGTCACAAGATGTAAAAGTCACAATGCTTTCCAATTGTCTGCATTAAATGGTGAAGACTTGTAGATTCCAATGAATGGAATCTATCTTAAACATTGCTACTAGGAGGAAAATTTCTCACCTTGTACATACTAGTTTAATTTCTCATTCCTCTAAGTGCTTGTGCACATTGCCTTGTTGTAGTTTAGGTTGCTTTTTTCCTAAGTTCTTTGCACACTCTGCATGTTCTACTTGGAGCATGTATGATTTCAAATTTTGTACATAGTTGTGTGGTGTTGTTTTGTTGCTCTTGCACAGTCCATTTAGGGACATATGAAAGCCCGAGTCAAAGCAATTTTCTACTCTCAGAAACCGTCGTTTCGAGATTTCTTATGAAAATTGAGATTATAAATGGTCGGGCTTATGGATCGAGGTAGGATTAGTATCGATCGACATTCTCGAATCCATTCCCAATGGATACGATAAGGTAGCTGGTCTTTTCATCTAGTAGGCAGATACCCCTGCGAGTCACCAAATTGTTATCCATATTTTGCCCCTCGGAAAAATTGATCAGCCACGACCCCACATAAGAAGAAGCCAGAGAATTCACATTCAAATCCTACAATCAGAAATAGAGGAACTCTACAATGGAGTGGCAAGGCTTGTGAAAGATCAAATGACCCCGTGTAAGAAGAAATTCAAGAAACGGCTCTGTCGAGTGAACCCGTGCTTCAAATCCAACAAACAGATTACAGGCGGGCTTAGAAATGGAATAACAGGGTCGGGGTAGGAGGTCGAGTAGTGTCAAAAGAACCAGAGGCTCAAAGGAAAATAAATAGAAAAGATTCAAAGTCTTCGGGCTTTGCAAATGGTTTAGAACGGGCCCAAAAACAACTAAGTATGGAGGAGACAGTGGAGGGAGTCAAGTTTCCAAACGGCGCACCTCCAAAGATTAAATCCAAAGGGGCAGACCCAAATGAGTGCCAAGCTTCCATGTGTCCAGAGCCCCAAAAAGTTGCACCGACCGTTGAAAATTCTTTGACTTAGTGGAGGGTGCCAAGTGTCTTAACGATGCACATTCAAAAGCAGGATCTAGGCCGAGACTCAAACTTGCGCTAGCCCTCCACGTAGCAAATGGTCAATAGAGGTAAAAAGGAGAGCGGGCCCAAAATGACTAAGTATAGAGTGTAGGCGGAAGGCACCAAGTGTCAACACGATGCTCCTTCAAAGGTAAAATCCTAAGTAGGTTTTCAAATGAGCGCGGGCCTTCCACATGTCTCAGATTCCAAAAAGGGACAGAGTCGGGGGTTGAATAGTCAAGGCAGAGGCAGGCCAGTGGAGGGAGCCAAGTGTCAACACAACGTTATTTCATAGGTAAAATTTGGGGCAGGTTTCCAAACAAGCGCCAGGCGCCACATGTCTAGGGTCATAATTTTTTCCCCACCAAGCAAAGAGACTCAGGAAAAATACAAAGAATCCCAAGGAGCATGCAGAGGCCACCACGTGGACCCTGTATGGATAAACTCTTTAAAATATTGCGTGCCCGTGATCCAAATATTCAAATGGCCATATCTTTTGACTAGAGACTTAGATTTGGGCAGAGAAGACTTTTTAGGAAATGTCTCGACACCCTCTATGCCATGGAAACATAAAATATCATTCTTAATAGGATTTAGTGGGTGAAAAATGGGAAAACATCTTCCAGGCCATTAATACAAAGCTTGATTTCTCCAACTACCAGATCTGATTCGATTTGATCCATTGGGAACCAGACATGACAAATTTGGGGTGGATTTGAGAAAGGCATTGATTGATAGTGGTTGAGATTTCAAAACAGGATTCAATGTGTATCTCTAGGTGGTTGAAGCAGGATTCTAATTCTTCCCTCTTCTCTCTCTTATTCTTCCTATATATTGTAATGAAGGGGCATATTCAAAGGGTTGGTTGTTGTTTCTCCTCTGCCCCCTTCTCTTTCTTCCTTAGGGTAGAACACGAGTCTAAGCCTCCTCCCATGGCTTTGTAATGGATTTTTCTTGCCTCTTGCCCATTGATGATGTATTGTGTAACATTTTGGAGCAATAAAATTTGTTTTGTGATGCATCTGTCCATCCTTGGCTTATTTTGTTGTCTCTTCTTACCTCTCATCATTATAGGGTATACTGTGCATATTCGATGTTCATTGCAAGTCCTGGGAGCTATGTTTAATGGGTTTTGAAGTGGTGTCTATGTGAAATCTATCTTTGGTCCGTGGTGCATTTTGTCCACCCTCTCCTCTTGCTCACCTCTCTCCACTTTAGGCGGTCGGGTATGTGATTCAACCATTTCCTTTTTGGTGTATCACCGCTTAGTGTAGGCTCTTTCATCCTCTCTCTCTCTCTCTCTCTCTTTGTCCCCTTGGAATGGTTAGATTAGGATAGAATAGGTTCTATCTTGCACTGGAGTAGCTTGTGGCAGGTAGATTAGGAAGCAAGAACCGGCTTTCTCCGAGGTCCATCTCAAGTTTTGTAAGTCCCACAGCTTGAGAGATGGTCCCATGTTGTGCAATCACACCGAATGCCCCACTTCACACCCGGGCCATTTGGGGGTGCTGTGATTTTGCACTAACAATTACTATGCATGCTAACCGATGCAACAAAGCAAGAGAGGAGCTCCATGGCTAGTTTAAACGCACTCATTCTACACGTTTATCAAGATCATTTGAAAAACAATTCAAGATTATTATGTATGATTAAATATTTAATAGATATCAACATTCAATAAATGCATAAAAGATATAAATTTATATCCCACAAAAGAACTTCTCTCATGCTCACAACTTAAAAAAGCTCATTCCTCATTCCAAAGCTCTTACCCATGTATCCAAATTGCTGAAAAGATATAAATTTATATCCCACAAAAGAACTTCTCTCATGCTCACAACTTAAAAAATTGGTACCAAATTTTTAGCTACATCTAGCCATGGTCCCCCACAAGCCCAAGATAATGATGTTAACTCAGATTTAAAGTCCCGGTGATCCTCGGTAAGCCCCAAGAGAACTTCCTTGGAAATGTAGGTTTGAATTGAATGAAATTACATTCCTTTGACTTTTTTCAATAAACCCATTTAATGTAGCCTTTTGTTCATATGCCTTTTTTTTAGTTAAGATTTCATATTTTTAAAACTATCTTGCATATATTCTAAAAAAGAAAATTAAAAGTAAAAATACATTGTAGTCCCCATATCATCTCATCTTTCTCAGACATTCTTTTATCCAAACCATTCATTTGAAAATTATGCGGATTAATTTTATTGCTATCTATAATCCAATTTAGTTATATCATTAATGTTATAAATAAATATATATTTCAAACTCAAGATTCAAAAATTTTAATCTCCAGTTAAAAGAATCACAAGAATAATGACATCACCACACAAGTAGAAGGCATAAAGACACTTCTTTCTTGAAATGGGTTCAAGCTCCAAAGGGTTAGTTTAATTAAATTCCTTCTATTTTTAATTTCATGAATTTTATTGACAACTTCAAAGTTGCCTTTATTATTTTACTATCACAAATGATTATTATTCTAATGATAATTTTATTTTACATTCACTTTGTAGGTAGCCAAAATGATAACCCGACACGAGCTAAATTTTAATAACCATCTCATGGTCTCTAAGGAAAGGATTTTAAACACCACTAAGTCAAAATTGGGTGAGATTTCTCCAAAACTCCACGACACACAGGGGACTTGCAAACAACACAAACACTTTTTCAAAAATCCCCGAAGACCGTTAAGGCCGAAATAAGGAAAAATCTTCTACGAGCTGGAGGGTGCACTACAAAATCAAACACATAGATAGAATTTAGAGTTCAAGAATAAAATGACACAGGGTAAAGACACTCAAGAACAAAATTAGATACAAAACATGAATTGATTGTATATGGATAAAACACCCGACACTATGGTCTAAGATGGATGTTTTATCCTAGGGAAAAATCCTAAGTAGATTATGGAAATTTCAAATTCTCATAGATATTTAATTTTTTTATATAGGTTCATGAACATATTATGAAATCAAAGTAGGGTCTACTAAATCTTGGTATAAATGTTAGGGTTTGATTACTTCATTCCTTTTTAGAATTGCATAACTCGAGAACAATTTCAATACGGGGTATGGGTCATGAGTCTTGTTCTCCTTTTTTCTATATTCAATATTACCCATTTTATACTCACGGGACATCACATGTTGGGGACATTTAAGTCTATTCATTCCTTCTACAATAGTGTGGTTTGTGGGATTAATTAAATATCAAGGTGACTAGAAAAACCTTATGGAAACCTTCTTCACACTTTTTTTTGAAGATATCAGGGTGACTAGAGAACCATGTGGCAACCTTCATTATTTTTAGGTTCATGGGACAACAATCCTATGACACCTTCCTGGTGTTTATTCAAGTGATTCTCAATTCCTTTGCAAATATGGTATTGCCTTCAAAAATTTGGGAGCTAATCACCCCTAATCCTTTAAGGACTCACTTCAACTATGAATCTCTAAGTACAACAAGATTTAAGATCTTATCCTTTAGAAAAGGATAATGGTGTATTCATTCTATGTTTTTGTATCTTTACTTTAATACTTGTGGAAACCTTATTCACACTTATGTTTGAAGATATCGGGGTGACTAGAGAACCATGTGGCAACCTTCATTATTTTTAGGTTCATGGGATAACAGCTTTATAACACCTATTTTTTGGTTAAGAAATACTCAATTCTTTTGCAACTATGGCATAACGTTAAAAAAAAAATGGGAAATAATCACCCCTAATCCTTTAAGGACTCACTTCAACTATGAATCTCTAATACAACGAGATTTAAGATATTATCCTTCGAAAAAGGAAAAGGGTATATTCATTCCATGTTTTTGTCTTTTTAATTTAATACTTACAAATTCAATTTTCAAATTTATAAATATATTTTAAAACATGAGTTAAAGTTCAATTATTTTTATAGACATAGACTACACTCAATTATATAGGTTTTATCATGGATTTTTTCAACTCTTAAGTGAAATCAATTAATCCAAGAGAATATACAATGTGTGTACACACTTAGGTATTTTTCCCTTTAAGCATGTATTTTCAATTTCATACTCAAGTGAGGGCCAAAGTAGACACCTAAATTTGGCAATTTATCATTTCCTGATGACTGTTAGGAAATAAGGGATAAAATAAGCAGAATAATCCCTCACAGAATCGCAATAATAGAAACTAATATGCCAAAATATTACAGATCTCAAATAAAAGTGTAGAATAAAATAACACAACACAAAGAGACAATATTTAATGTGGTTCACCCAATTTGGGCTACGTCCACCAAGAATCACTTGCTCAAATTTTATTACAAGCCATCGCTCTCTCAATACAATACCCAAATTTGTTTGGAGCTATGCTCAACAAACTCTACAGAATTCATAGCCAAATTCAAAACACATATGCAATGTTACATAATCCCTACCATATGCACAAAACCATATGAATAGACAACTTGCTTAAGCAATTTTACAAAACCATGTCAAAACCATGGGGCAAAACGGTCCCATAAACCTATGGGCCAAAAATCCCGCCCATATTTGACCCATAGGTTTATGAAAACTTTGGGTTTTTACCTAAAGTATGACTTGTGCTCACATTCCAATCCTAGATGACTTATCCCTATATCTCATTGAATGAATTTATTCTCTATTAACATTGTTCATTTTTTCAAAGAAATAATTACATTAGTCCACAAAAATTTAGTCCTATGAAGCATTAGTCCCAAAAAGTCAGAAATTTCCACAAGCTACTTGTATGAGAATGTTTGTATAGGTGCAGATCATCCCATGATGGCCTAGTGCAAATAGTTTTATCTCCTGCCATGAAACATACTCTTTTCTAATTTGATATATTGTCATGGGTTATTTCATATCCCATATGTTGGCCTTAATGCAAAACTAAACCTATAAATGTTGATAAAAGCAATTTTAACTCACTTATTTACCTCACTTGGAATTTTCAAGAGCGCACTTGTAAAATATATCCATAAATCACTCCAAAATCTCCTAAATTCCTTCAAGTAGAGAAAAACATAGGAGAAACCACTACATATGTTTGAATCCATCCAAACCAAGTTTAAGATAAACACTTTTAATTTTATAGACCTTTATGTAAGCCAAGTCAAGTTACACATATACGAAGCCAATATTTCCCATTGTTAAAGGATAAGTTGCTGAAGTAGTTACATTCATATAGATATCACATGTTAGGTGGAGAACTACATGTGGTTTGATGCCTCTTCAAATTAGTTCCACATATGTGGTGCAAGTGTGTTTAACCCCAAACACTAACCTTTTTGTAGAATTTCCTACCCTTGGTTAGGGTTTGAGGGTGTTCCATGTAATACAAAGGGTCTCCCAAAATTGTAACACTTAGGAATTTAATGTGAAGGTTATCATAGAGTATGTTTTACACCATTATTAAAAAAATTATATTAGTGAATCAAGTACATTAAAAGGATTGAAAGGGGAACTATTGGAGATTATTCTGATTAATTAGCTTCCAACATTAATTATGTAATATCATAAAAATGCATTAATTATTGCAACTAGTGTATAAAATATGTTATGAGCTTAAAAACATAAGAAAATAAGTACACTTAGCTTATTACATATGGATCTAGAAAGTTATAGGTGTGTAGACTATTGGAACTAGGAGATTTGAAACTATAAGTGCTTCACTTTTGGAGTTGTAGTTGAAAAGTGACCTGTGCAACACCTTATAGATCTACCAAGAATGTCTATATAGTTTTGCACCTGCTATGTGATTTTGAACCTACTATGAATCTTACTTTGTAACTTCTTGAGATTTTCAACTACTCAAAAATATATATCATTGTCAAATCCTAGTTGTCGCTCATGTTAAAAATCCCTTTGAATATTCTAAGTGAGGTCTCAAACCCTAGCCATGAATAGGATACCCTACAAAATAAACATTAGTTGAGTTGAATTGTAATCTATACGTCAACATTACTTTGAAGAGAGGCCTCAAACCACATGTAATTATCCACCTAGCATGTGATATATGAATGAATGAAACTATGATTTGAAAATTGGAACCTCTTTGACAATGTTTGGAAATGAGTTTGGCTCTCTTGAGATAAGGATGTTTGAGTTCTTGCAAATGGGGTAAGATGATTCCTTTCCTTGTAAAATTCTTTAGACTTGTAGTGATTGTTGCCCTAATGATTATGCATGAGATTTAATGAGATTTAGGGAGTCTTGAGTGTTTTTAATACTAGTGTTTATAATTGAACTCATGAGAATGCTAGGTTAGCAAATGAGATGAGTTTCACTTTCTTATATAGGGTTTTAAAGGTATGGAAAGGTTGGCTTAGAGAGATTAAATGACCCAATAAAGAATATGAAATTTAATGATCAGGTGGAGGATATTTCAGTCCAAAACTATACAAGTCAGCCAAGATCATATGCCACAAGCCAACCAAAGTGGAAATTTCTCAATAGAAGTGAAAACATGATAACTGAAGGTTGCATCATGTCAAATGGAGTTTGCATATATATTTTATGCATTTAACTCTCAAAATATGTTGGCATATCAATGTGTATAAATTATCAAGTTAGAAAATATACCTCGGATGTACTATATGGGATAGAAGGATTGTACTTTTCTTAGCAAGAGTGCATTGTCAAAACCAACAGTGTTAAATGGTAAATTACCAAATTTAAGTGTCTAATTTTACCTCGCTTTAAGTATGAAATGAAAATTACATGCTTAAAATAAAATATAATTGAGTTTATATACACATTTTTTCCTCGATTAAAGTTTGTTTTGTAATGTCTTGTTGTGTTGGTGTTGGCATGCTCCATGATGAAACCTACAACATAGAGTGTAGTCAATGTTAATAGTAGAGAATTCAATTTTATCTCAAATGTAAATTATAACATGTAAAATTTTTATTTTAATGAAGTGAAATATAGAGATGCAAAATGTGGGAGGAATACACTTTTTTTTTAGTGAAGGGATAATCTCTTGTTCTTTGCTTGCACTTGGGGATTTGGATTGATGAGTTTGCAAAGGATTGGGGGTGATCAATCCCCAATTGTGTAATATAAACTAGAGTGATGGGTTCATGCAACCCAAAATAGAATGGAGAAGATATCTATAAGGAGAATGAGTACCAAAGCACCCCATAAAAGAAGAAGACCATGTATTAAAATTATTCAACAACTCTAATAACTTCCCCTTTAATGTAAGAGGAAAAAAATGACTACGTATGAAAAACTTAGCCACTTCATAACTAATGTAACCCCACGAAGCATACCGTTGCAGATGGATCTAGACCCAATTTTATGAATAAGGACACATATTAGAAAATATAATGAATGCCACCATAGCATTCCCATGTGCCACACAATTGAATAAAAACTATAATGTATTGAAATTTAGATGGAGAAAGGAGACCCATGCCCCAAGATCCCTGGAACTATAACTAAAAATGAATTTCGTGGTGAAGGAGTGAAGTAATTTGTGCCCCTTGTAACTGATTTGAAATGTGTTAAATGGATATGAAACTATGTCAATAAATTGTCCCTATAGGTGAAAGTCTGAAATCATTGATAAATTTGGTGTAATAACCCATGGGTAAAACCATGTGAAAATGTTAGAACCATCCATATGGTTTTAACCAAGTTGTACATTTTTTTACATGTGTATTATTTTCTAAATTTTTGTGTTTGATTTTGTTTCTAAATACTTGTACCTAGGTATACCTATATATGAGCCTATAATTATGTATGTATTTTTCTAGGTGTAGAATGTACCCAAATGAATGCCCTATATATATTTTTGTTTGTGATAAATCATATGAGCATGCACATCTAAAGGATACATGTGTAAGCATGTCTAATGAGTCTAATACTCTGCATAGAAACACATGGAAGGTTATATTGGTGGCCACTAATGATGGAATCCTAATGGTAGAAACCATGGTGCATAACAAGAACAACAACAATAATAATAATAGAAAAATAATAATAATAGTAGTAATAATGTATGTATAAGAAAACAAATGTAGAGACATAATAACAATAAAGCCAAATTCAATAGTATGCAAATCATTTCACACAAAGGCATAAAGTTGTAAACATGGGACACCCATGGTGTCACAAGATAATCAAGGCCCTCAAGCCTACAAACATGAGAAGAAAGATCACACAAGATAGGTATATAGCCACAAACATGGGACACCCACAATGTCATAAGACAAGCAAGGCACTTAGGCCATAATCAGTGAAGAAAGTAAGTAGTAACACACACAACTAGAAAATATGTATAGAAAATAAGAGTGTCATAATGTGATGAAATAATACAAACACTAATATAGATAGAAACATGTGAATCAAGAGGTGTAAATGTTTCACAAGAAACATGTGTTAATCATGTTAGTTGAAAATATATCATGTATAAAGTATGTGTAATCAAGTGTAATGAGGAAGTAAAAGGAACTAAAATGAAACAATAACACTTATTTATATTGTATAATAGATGCCCTTAGATGAATAGGAAGTCTAAGTAAAGGTCCGACCAACCCTTGACATCATGTGTCACTCTGTGTATGTCTACATCAACCTCAATATATCGCGTGAACACGTATATAAATCGTAAAGAGATATGTTATTTATCATACCAAAGTGATAAAAAACATGTATAATGTAAAGTGATAACAATGCAAGGTATGTTTATAGGACTGGTTTTTTATTTTTATAAATATTTAAATGTTTTTGTGTTTTGTAATTAGGTTAGCGTTGTATTTTTGAATGTTTAGCTATGTACATGGAGAGGGTAGCACAAGAGCTACCCAATGAGAACCTCCTAAAGAGGAAAAATAACTATCAAATAAGGAGGCTCAAGCCTCAATTTTGCTAAAGAGTGTGACTCAAATGCAAGTGGTACAATACTAATGATGTATGCCAAATAAGGCTTGAGAGATGAACTAGGTGGAGTAGATCCATGAGTATTTTATGAAGTAGAAGACCTACTCGGACGACTAGAAGAGAAAATACTCCTAGACATATCATGTGTATCGAAGACTTACAAGAAAACATAGGGATAACATGTCCAATAGAGGACTGACATAGGATCTTATGAGAGTAGTATGAACAACTATAGACAACGTGTGAAACCAAATGCCTATCTAGAGACCTAGGATAACTAGAGCCATGAAACATAGTGTGAGGAAAGCAAATACTTATCGTGAAACCTAGGAGTAAACGATCCACTAGAGATAGTGTTGGAAATGAAATTCCTATCAAGAGAGCCAGAGTATTAGAGACAATGTGCAAAACCAAATACCTATATGTGGATGCACTAGGGAGAAAGGATAGAAAGTGTAGAATAATGACTAAGAAAACTAGGAGAAGGAGCCTCAAAGGGAATACCTCTAATTATGACAACCTACTAATTATGAATAAACTTGACACATTGGTGAATGGTCAATAGAATATCCCTAAGAGAGTGTGTAGACAAGGGATACTTAAACACAATATACTAAATCTTAGAGTAACAAAAACCAAGAATGAAACCAATGTAATAACACAACCAACTATATTAATGCATCAATATCAAGAATTAGAATTGAGTGCAAGTTTCTCTATATAATTCCAAGAGAGTGAAGTAGCATTAGAGAGAAAACATTATCTTGTTATGTGGATCAACCAAAACACCACATACAAGTACTTGATTAATAGAGATAAAAATGGACAATGTATTGAAAATTAGTGTGTAATATATATCGATTCATCAAAAGTGATAATTAGTGTAGGGGATGACATGTGAGTGATAGTGATCATAAGAGGGTGGTGGTTGCACTGTATGATGAGTATTGTGCACTTCTGAAGTAAATTTTTCATTGTTATGCTTAGGAAGTGGATCATTGAAGATTTTTAGTTTGGCATTATCATTGGATGATTTAGAAGATTCATTAGGCTCATCCCATTTAATTGCATTAGAGTCAATAAGATCTTGAATAATGTGACAAAGCTTGATCTAACGATCAGTGAGGTGACCAATACATCTACAATAATTGCAATAAGCATTAACATTGAAACTCTTACTTTGATGTTTTCTCACATCAACCTCAAATAGTGGAGAGAGAGAGACATAAGATTACACTCAAGTAATTGTTTTAATATAATGTGTGGAGCACAAGGTAAATGTGTAAATTTTCATCATGCAGGTTATAATTATAGGTTAGTAGGCTAAGTAATAACATTGACAATGTCCTTATAAGTAGCCTTAGTATCATTAGTCTTTCCTTTGAATGTAGATTTTCTTGGAAACTTAGCATTAGATGTATTAGGAGTTCCAACAATGTACTTGAGTTTGTTCATATGTAACAACTTAGGTTCACACTCTTTGAATGTGTGACATAGATGGTAAAATGATCAATTTTTTTAAAATTTGGCTAATTCTTACAAAGGAGAGAGAAATATTTGTGTGAAGAGATATTTTAATTCAATGTCAACTAAGATATTGTTCATCTTAGTAAGCATTGCCTTGTAACATAAGACAAAATCATTGATTATTTTGTTAGATCCTTATTGCATTTTAGACACTTGTGCATAAGAAACCTTGTCCCCAATGTTAATAGAGAATTGTGCCAAAAGTTGATTTTACAAAGTAGTGAAAGAGTGCATAGAGTGTGTGGGAGATCATAAAACCATTACAGTGCAAAGTCCTTAAGACTTCTAGGAAAATATTAGTGAGTAAGATGTCATCAGAGGAATATTCAAAACAAGCCACATGGAATGAGTGAAGGTGTCATGTGGGGTCACCTTTTCCATCATAGATAAGGATTTTAGGAGAAACATCCTCACACCTCTAAATCTAGAGGCCTCTATTTCTAGAAGCCTCTCTAAATTTCCCTCCAATTAAAAATTCAAAAAAACCTCCAACTCTCCATTGAATCTTCTCTCAAATTCTAGAAATCTCCATTCTATAATTCTCCATTCTTCTCATGCATCCTCCACCCTTGATTCAAATCCAACATGGCTTCATCTTAGCCATTGAATCCTCCACCCACAAGCTATAAATCGAGCTCTCCTCCTCCATGAGAGCCATCTTAAGAATCCATAGCAAAACTCTCATGTTATTTTGTTCATCAATCATCCATTTTATCTTCAATCAATCCATTATTCATCCACAATCAATCATCATCCTTCATTAATTGTTAAGGAAAATCGAAGGGGAGGTGTTGCTTATGTGTCATCATCAAAATCTGAAGCAACAATCAATAATCGACATCAAGAGCACATCCAACCAATCAAAGGAGGAGCATTACGATCGTGTAGGTAAGTGCATGTATTTGTCTTCTCTCTCCTTTCCATCTATTTCTCTATTGGAGGTAGATTAATAAGTTGTGTTAGGATTAGGATTGATTTGATTTTATAATCATATTATATTTGCATACTAACCTCCAAACCCCACCTAGGATTCCAACTTGTGCTTTTGGTGTCTTTTCACTCTCTTCTTTCACACTTACACTCTTCTCAGCCAATTTTCACTTCTATTTCCCCTTAATCTTCTCTTTCAACATGTCACTTCATTCACATACTCACAATTCACACGTTAGCCACAATTTACTATTAACAAGAAATAATATTTAATTTTCAATAAGAAGCCCGGTTTGATACCAAAATGATGTAGAGCTCATTATTCATAATTCCATGCACCGAAAAAATTAAGAAAGATCAAACACCAACCTATACCCGAATGTCCTACAATGAGGATCTTCCCTAATAGCCCAAAATGGCTCTAACTTGCAAAATTCTACATTTTCCACTTTGGAGGGCTTCAACTTTCACTATTCACTCGCTCCCATACTACATGTAATGCCAATTCAACTTATAGAATGATCAAATTTTCATGAAAACTTAATTTGATATTACCTACCTCCATTTCCCTTTGCTAGCTTTTTAAGAACTCAACACAAATCAAACAAAACTTGACTTTTTATCCTTCACTAGCTCCTTCTAACTTTGTACCCTGTTTCACCTTGCTCATACCAAGCATGAAATCACTCATCAAACATATTAGAACAATAAAAAAATCATTAGTTTTCTTAAGCTTACTCAAATCTACCTTGTTATAGCTCTTAAGAGAAAGCTCTTGGAAGGTTCATGGTTGGAGTGATCCATGCATGCCCGTAACAAACTAAAAACTTCCTCAAGTACCCTCTTTTCCCGATATGATGTGTGATAAATCTCATTAGCTAATTCCTTCTAGTTCTCTCTCGGGCTTCAATATCTCTTTTCTAGCTAACAAGCCTCAACTAGCCCCGCTTTCATGCATTTTTAGACATATATCTCATTATAATAGGTTTCTCATCAAACTAGTAGTGTATTATGACACCCATTTTCATGTTTGAGCTAACCCCAAAGTTTCATGATCAAACCCTAAGAAAAACCTCCTCTTCTAGCACCTTATCTCCCTTCAATTAGGTCTTGTAGAGTTTCTTAGGTCTATGATGAGAAGATTGTAAAATTTTATCAAATTTTACCCATTGAAAAACTCAAAATCTTCCAAAATTATTTTATACACCATGTAACCCTATTGTCTATCAAATTTCAAATCAAGATTCCATGTTTAGAGGGTTCTAACAAAAATTACTTCAAAACCATAATCGTCCTATGTTACAACCTTTGAAGGTTCAATTTCTTATAAAATGAAGTGTTCTTGTTTTCAAGTCTTGATATTTGACCTCAATGTCTCTGTTTGATCTTCTTATTAATCTTGTTCTACCAAAGAGTCTATGGCAATGAGTATAATGTCATCAATTAATAAAGAAGCTTACTCGAATGCATGTTTAAAACAAGGTGTTGAAACCCTCACTCTTCAAGTTGAGATTCTTTTTGGGGTATAAACCCCATTCTTTCTCAAACACATCTCATATGAATTGCTCCTATAGATTCCATATACTCATGCACTACTTTTGAAGGGAAAAGAACAGTTTCTTATCCATTTCTACATAGAACATCCTCGGACATGATTTCTTTGGGTTACAAGCTTTTAATTGAAAGTAAACTTAAAAATCCACCTTTAAACCTTACGATTACACTTCATCCATCATCTATCACGTACTTATCCTTAAAATAACTTCATAATCACTATCACAAATCGAATACATTAAGATATCTTGCAAACCACAAACTTACGATTTTGCACAATCTCATGTATTGATCTACATGCAAGTAGGGTAATCACAAATCAATCTTCATTTATCCTCCTTGAATGGGTTCCAAGAAATTTTTCACATGTAAATAGGAAAATAACCTCAAGTTCTAAAACCAAAACTTAGAATCATTCATGACCAAGACAAGAAATCAATACAAAAACATAACTCTCTCTATATATTAAATTGTATTGCTTACAAAATCACACTTTCTCCCTTTACTTTTATTCCTTAGAATTCGAGGAACACTTTCTCATCTTATCCTTGCCTCCTCTAGGAGGATAACTACTTCTTTCATTCAAATCTACCTTCTTTAATTCAACTCCTTTTCTTGGAACCTAACTAACTCTCTGTGACTCTTCACATGCCCATTCACTCAAATAAGGCATTTTACATTGTTTAAACATTTCATTAACTCATACATATTATAGGACCTATAGTCACATATCTATACACTTACATATCCACTTGAAACCCATATAGACTCCTTGAAACCCCATATTGTCTCTCTTACATGCTTAGAAATTCAAATTTGAAAATGGAGGCAAACTTGTAATTTGATTTTTTTGAGAAACTTGACTCTACCTAACACTTCCTAGACATTTTCTCATGACTCTATGACTCATATCCATCTTTCGTGACTCCATAAACATGATTAGAAGGAAAATTTGACATTTTTGTAGCTTTTTTCCTTGATGCTTCCAACATCACCTATTGCACCAACCAAAGATCTAGAAAAATCTTGTGAGATGGATTGTACTACTACCCCTAGTCTTGAAGGTAATATAGATGCTTGGGAAAGTGATGGTGACTAACCATCTTCCCCACACCTGGTGATGCTCCTCTTGAGGCCATAGATCCCATAGATTCTAGTGAAGATGAGACTATTTGTAGCTTACATAAGGAGGATATCCCTTCCATTCTTACATTGATTAATGACATTCCTCTTATTTATGATAGTGATTCACAATCCACCCATAACAAGTTCCCTAGTGATTATATGCATTATGACTATTCTATTGCACATGACCTTAATTGTGTTTCTACTCTTCCTCTTGAATGTAAAAGTAATGTTAATAATTGTAATATTCTTATGCCTCTTGAACATGTTTCTATTGCTTCTCTTGAATGTGAAAATAATTTTATTACTATTGCAATTGATATTCATAATGTGATTCTTACTTACACTAATAATACAATGATCCTATTCCAATTACACATAATATTATTGATTCAACTTATGTTTCTTCTATTGAAATTAAAAGCAATACTTGTACATCTAATTCACTTGTAAATGATAATGTGTTTACTTCTCTTAACACTAATTTAACAAATATTGAATGTGTAAAACCCTAATTGCGAGTAACATGTGATAAATAAAACACTAAAGTACAGTTCGACCTAAGAAATAAGGTAGATAAAAATGAAACCATAGGTGCAAGAGAGGGAATAGAAGACTTAGTTGATTTTGCAATTGATCCCGAAGTATGCTGGACTATAAGATTGATGGATGACAAAGAGAGGAAATTATCGCAACATGCCCGATAAATTTTGTAGTTGTCGATATTTTTGGACGGGGCGCCTGGACTAGGTCAGGTGCATAGGCACCAAAGTTTGCTCATGGGTGCCTATATCTGCAAGAAGGTTGGAACCTAATTTTTCTTGTGTCACACCAATGTCACTAACATTCATTTTTGATCACCTGTGTGTCACACTATGTCCATAGAATTTGCATGTAACCTAAAAAACAAATGATCTCCTACAAAACCCCAAAACACATCAAATCCTAAAAAGAAAAAGATGCAAATGGGGAGTCGACTAACCCCAATGGTCACCTGATAGAGTGAAATTATGACCGAGCGTTGCACTACATCTTAGACTCCATGTAGTTTTGTGTGTGTGTGTAGAATCGTGCCCTATGAAGCTCTTGTGCAAGATGTACCACATAGTAAGCAATAGCTAGATGTAGCAATGTAAGTAGATGTGTGTATGGAAAAATGAACTTCCCTCCTATGAAGTGTATGTAGAAAAAGGAGTCCCTTGTCCCTTGAATGATAGTTAGATGGATGCTTTGATGCTCTTAGAATGCCTTTGGATGCAACCTTAGGTCATAATAATAGATGCTTAGAGCTTGTTATTTTATTATGGTCATATAGCTTTGCATTTATATGATTCCCTTGTTTGAGTTTCATAATTGAAAATTGAAATGTCAACCCATAAGAAAATAATATTTTGAAAAGATAAAAGAGGCCCAAAAGGGGTGAGTAAGATACAAAGAGATCGGGCGCCCGAGGGGATGAGGGCACATAAGCGTTGGCATCCTAGCTGGGTGTTGGTGTCTAAAGTCAAGAAAGATAAAGTAATAAAGATTAGACTAGGGAAATCTGGTGTGCAAGACCAAAGAGGAAAGTAGAAAGACAAAAAGAGGTCAAAGATAGGTGTCAATTAATAGTTTTCTTGCTTAGGAATCATATGAAGAGTAGTTGTGATTAAGACCTATAAGTGTACCCAAGTGCATGATTTAGTGTCTACATTTCCCTCACTTTATGTTGTTGAGTGAATACTTGATAACATAAATTATATAAAGATGGTGAAATTGTGCCAAGGAGACAAGAAAAAGTGAGAAGTGATAAAATGAAGTGCACCAAGGAGACAAGAAAAAGCGCGGAGTGATAAAATGAAGCGTGGAAGCTAAAGAAGAAGAAGTGACCCTATGGGTGAAGCATATTTGTTGTGTCACATTGTACCTATTGTCATTTTTTCTTGTGCTTGATGTGTTTGCTAATGTGATGTTACTTCTCATAAGGATGGACCTACAAACAAGAGAGCAAAAGAGTAGTCAAATATGTGTATATGAAAAGTTCAATCCAAATATACAAAAAGTGTGTAAAAATGCAAAAAAATAGTAAAAGGAACATGTGTACTTGATCCATGACGAGTGAAAGGATAGAAAGTGTCCTAAAAATGGTGTAGAAGAGCGAGTTTTTGGGCGATCTCACGCCGTGACAGAAGAAGTGTTGGGGAGAAAGGTCTAGTGTTATTATCCATCCCTGACTGCTTCCCAAAATTTATACACCATTGTAGATGGTGTGATCTTGATTTTTTCCAGTTTGATCTAGTTTAATCCAAGTAGAAAAAGAAGAAAAAGGAGATTGAATGCATTTTGATTCTTTGAAGGAATGTGCTTGTATTGTGCAAACTAATCTATGAAATCTTGAAAACTGCACTTGATCGAGAAAAATTCTATAATTGGCCTTGGTCATAGGCACCCAGAAAGGTCGAGAGCTCTATGCACTCATGTCTCTATCTCGGGGCATTTGTGTTTATGTTGTATTGAGGACCCAATTCATATTCTCGGAACATTTATGTAAATTAAGACTCTTATGTTATTATATTGTGTAGGTCTAAACTATGATTGTGTGTTCTTGAATGGGGTAATTGATTCACCTAATGTATGCCCCCTCATTTTGGGTGTGTGATATTACTAGGAGGATGCAGACCAAAGTAGAGGACCGAGACATTGATACCTTACGGGAGGAAGAGAAAGTGCATGGTAGAAACTAAGGCACATGTAAAGAAGTGGCTAGGACATGTGTTAGTGAAAACAAGAAAATATGCATATAGATGATAGTGTGTAATCTATCGAGCAATAAGACAATGTAGACCACAAAATTTGGGTTGAAAACAAGGGACATCGTTCACAATTTCATAAGGCAATCAAGGGCTGAAGTGACCAAAATCATACAAGAAATGAACAAGCAAGACATAGGGAAAATCTTGCAAACAATGGCGAGCAATGAATGGAAAATAGTAGCAAGTAAAGTATAACAGACAAGCATGGTGGTAAATAGTTCTTGAAAAGAAAATCTTGCACATGAAGCACCCATTAGCATGTTAGAAAGATAAAAGGTATGTCAAGACACGTATATATCGATAGAGTAGTGTGCTAAGAAGAATAGGAAGTAGTATAAAATGAAATAATAGCACATGTATAGTGTACGAAAGTAGATGCCCCTAGGATCCTCGATGAGATTGGTAAGAGGTACAAGTTATCGTCAAGCATCCATGTGACATGAAAATATCTATGAAAAGATTATAGTCACAACTAGAGAACAAGTGAAAGTTCATGTGTATATAGAAAAATAATGACATACAAAATATTCGTCTAGCATGTCAAACAAATTGTAAATATAAACATAAGTAAGAAAGGATATGTGCAACCAAGATATGTAGTATGATGTATGTATGAGTGAAATGGAATGATATGAAATATGAATTTGATAGAGCAGCTTTACAATGCCCCTGACCGGATGTGGATAAGAATGACATGAGATTCATTTATAAATGCCCCCTCAAAATCAAGAATTAACCATAGAATAAGAGTGTGCCATCAGAAATGGTTTGAACATGTGTGCTAGATATATAAATCAATGAAGCATAGAGTGTGAAAAGTTAGAATGTGGTGAGGTTCCAGTTCATATTTAGACCCTCGGCAGTTGAGTATGAATCCTCCAACTAGAGTGCGTCATAGGGTAGTGTAATGGGTGAGAATTTGATGACAGAGAGATGTGTCATGAATGTGCAGTAGTATAAATGTGTCATGTGTATGATGTGAGGTTCATGGATGTAGTATGCCCTCAACAGTCAAGTGTGAACCATAGTACAAGAGTGCATCATAGGGTAATGATGATATAAGTTGTGTGTATCAAGCCATGTAATATGAATGATGAAGACTATATGTGAAGCACATAGTGTAAGGCTATAAATGAGAGACACCTAAAAATGATAGGAGGGGGAAAGTAAGCATGATGCCTCCAAATGTACAATGATTAGTAATCTATCTGAAAAAATGATGCAGAGAGGAATTAAAATCATGCTTATAACTGATTTCAAGAGAAAGAAAACAAAACCCCTTCACGGTCTCTCTATTTGAGGATCTTTCAGTAAGCCTCTAAGGGGTAAAATTTGTCAAAATATCTCAAAAAATTATCAAATAACACTACAAAACCTTTAATGACTTCATAGGCACCTTATCCTACTTTGAACCTCCTTAACAACATCATCCCATTTATGAAATAACATCTTCATAATCTAAAATAACCTTGTTCCAAATTGTTCTCACTTGGCCTTGTTTCCATTTCACTAGTCCTCTAGTTCAACCACAACATTTTGACTTCTTAAATTCTCCCAATCCTTCTCCCTGTAAACACACTTATTTCACTATTAGAAACAACATATAAATGCATTCAAACCATGAAAATATAGGCTTCAATCTTGGTTAGTCAAAATTGTCCTTTCAATGCTCTTAAGAGCATATCCTCTGCTCATACCTAGGTTATTGGATTCTACAACTACCCACTATGACTCATTACCTACTTTAGTTTTCTTTCAATATTGTTAATGTGCTTACAAAATATTAGAGCTTAACTCCTTCTCTAACTCTTTCAAGCTCAACCTTTCTTCCCTTAGACCTAAACCCTCAAGTACATCTTCTAAAACACACTGCCATGATTATTTTAGGTTATATTCAGTTTCAGGAATGATGAATAGTGTTTTGGACACCCTTTAATGCCTTTTTCATTTCCTAGAAGTTTCATCTTCGGGTCTCTTTGTGAATCTCGTATTCCTTTATAAATGTGGCTTTCAAATCAGGTTGGGGATTGTATATTGTTACCTCTCCTTCCAAAATGTCAAAGAGAAGTTATAAACCAAACCTTGAAATGCCAAATTTATTTTTGAATCTCTTAGATATGTTCCTCATTATGGTAACTTATAAGTTTTAGAGAAAAATATGATGTTTAGGGTGCTCAACAAATAAACCTTACCTTTGATCACAAAACTCTCCTAACAAGTCCGAGAGGTAATAAATAGTCACAAATTTCACTAGAGTTTGATTTAATGCTAAAAATTCACCCAAAGGTCTATCTCGAGGTTGCTCACTATTTGGTCTTACCAGTAGTCATTATTACATGTGAGAAGGATCCCCTTTCAAGAGATAATGCTTTGAGAAAATACGTGGCAAACATAAAGACAAAACCCTTACTGGCAATTTTGAATCTCTGAGTTCGAACAAGGGTTATGAATGAATTATTACCTGATATTGCACACCTAACACTATCACTCCAATTTTTTTCAGCCATTCTTCAGCTACCACACATGAGAAACATCAACACAGTCATGCCACATTTCACTTTTTACAAGATGCATGCAAGTATTATGAAGTGTTTACCTCATAGTTCAACATGATTTCTTTAAGCTAACATAAGGGGCTTTCATCCCTGATCACACCCACTTGAATGCCTACATGTTATGATTTTTTTCTTCCATTTCACACACTATGTCTCTTGCAACACAATGTCAAGTCTCTATCAAAGATCACTCAAAACTACAAAAACCAATTTATCAACCAAGAGGTCAAATAGATATAGCAAATAGGGGATTTGATCCTTTCCACTATACACTCCTAGGGGTTCAATATCCATACACACAATTAAAGTTTTCATTCTATACTAATGCATGCAATATAGAAGTTACGATGAAACACACACAATTTACACACCAAAACCAGAGTTATCTTCTTCTCGAGATGTATCAAGATACAAGCTTACATATTACTTTCTTCCTATCCACAAAGAATGGAATCTAACTTACTAACCTCTTGCTATATTTGAGCTTCTCCAAGCTTACATGTAATTTCCCTGCTCTTTTCGACATCTTTCACATTGTAATCGCCCTTTAAAACTAACTAACTTAGTGACTTTTCAACTTCCACTACCACATGAGACTTGTAACTCCCTTCATCATTATTCTAAGTATCTAATGATACATTTCACACAAGACACAACCTAGACTCATGAAACTCATGCTAACATAACACCTAGAGTACTATAAGCATAATTAACACACGTTAGTAACAATTGAATCACACCTTACAAACACTTGAATGTTTAACAATCCCTTGGAGGGAAACACACAATTTGAAATTGCCACCACGTTGCAAGTTGACTAGAGAGGCCTCATATGACCCACTAAGACCTCTACATCTTCTCATAGCTGATATAGACTCCAATAATCTTGTCTCTTGCAATTGAATTATTCTTAAAGGATGCTCATGTGCATCAAAAAAGTGAACGACAAGGGTATTTTACCCGATGCTTACAGAGATAAAGGCGTGTGACCGTCTTATGATATTGATTTATGTATGAGACATATGATGTAGAAGCGAATGATACCTATGTGCATGAGACCTATGAGGTGATGAGTACCTACATTAAGGAAACTGGGAGGTGATATGCACCTATGTGAAGAATACTTGAGGAGGTGATATACACATATGCAAAGGATTCGTCCCAGTAGTGGACCTAGGATGATGAGATGGACTAGTGGACCAATGAGACTGGGTAGGTTGTGTGTGAATAAGAGAGTTAGGAGTAGATTGTGCCTTAGATTTGAGAGATCTATGAGACTTATATGCTCTAGAGGGTAAAATTACAACCTTAAGAGGAGGTTGTGGTCATGGTGTGTATGGCAGAACACCCTTGATGGTGATAACTTTCTTGTTGTGAATGAACTTTAGACATAAGTGATTCATAGAAATGATAGCTTGAGCAACACGGAGCCAAGGAATACCTAAGATCATGTCACACCCTTTGATTAAAGGTGCCACAAGGAATGACACAAGCATGGTAAGAGGACCAATCAAATGGGAGCTTGTTATAACCATAAGATTTAGGAACTGTTACAAAATATGCGAGAGTGGATAGTTGATAACAATAAGAATCGCAATAAAACTTACAACCATATGAATCAATGGATAGATAATTGTATTATTAATATCATGAGGCCCGATAGAAGCATTAATATGTAATGTGTTAGAAGATAATGTAGCATGATAATCATGATTAGAGAACACAATGAATGGCAAAGCTGCATCAGCGTGAGCAACTAGAAAATCAAGAGCCCGTGATGAATGAGGATGTACTGCATGATATGTATGATTGGCGAAAGAGTTGGCTGGTTTTTCATGCTTAGGAAGAGGATTATTAAATATTTTGAGTTTTTTTATTTTCATTTACCAGTGTAGATGATGAAGGCTTAGGAAGCTCAATTGTGTTGTTCTCAATAAGATATTGAATTAGATGTATGAGTTTGAAACATCGATATGTAAAATTCCCAACACATTAATGATATTCACATCTAAAATTTTCATTGTAGTTGTGTCCTTAAGGTTGAGATGGATCCATATTAAGTAGAGGAGGAAGGGTAATAAGATTTCTATCAATAAGTTGTGGCAATAAAATATGCGGAGCACAAGGAAACTTTGAGAATGTATGCTTTGGAGGTTTCCATTGAATCTTTTTAGGAGTAGAGATAGTGTTAATAGCAACTTTTTCTTCGGTTGGCATAGTGGATGGCTTGAAATTTGTTTTTCTTTGAAACTCGAGTAGAGATGAAGCTTGATCATGATATTTAAGATTTCCCATAGATAGTAGTTTGTTTTCACATAGCTTAAGCGTATGGCATAGTTGATCAAATGATGGAGAGGTCTCAAAGATGATGCTCTCTTGCAAAGGTGGTAAGAGACTTTGGACAAATAGATATTGAAATTCAGAGTCCATGAGTACATTAGACATCTTAGCTAAGTTGTTCTTATATCATAAGACATAATCCACTAGATGCTCATTAGATCCTTGTTTAATTTATGCAAGTTGAACATAGGATATCTTAGAACTGATATTGATTGAAAAATGAGCGAGAAAAGCATCGGCTAAATGCGTAAATGATATTACCAAATGGACAGGTAGATCATAGAACTAACACATAACATAGTATTAGAGAATTCTAGGAAAGATATTTGTTAATAAAGTATGATCATTTGCATAATCTAGACACACAACATGAAATGCTCGAAGATGCTCTTGAGGATCACCATGGCCATTAAAGGTGGGTAGCTTGGGAGTGAATTTTTTTAGGAAGTGCATAAGTGGAAATTGTGAGTGTGAAAGGAGTATGAAGTAGAAAAGTGGAATCAAGAGATGGAGATGCCCGATAAGTAACATGTTACAGTTGATGGATTTGGGCTTGGAGAGCCGATAGAGAGTGGTTAGGTCTTGATTTCCAGTGGAAGATACTTGTGTGTGAGAAACAAGAGGTGGAGTGAATTGGTTGGTAAGGGTAGGAACATATATGGGAACAATAGAATTAGGTGGAAGGGTGGAAGTAGGGGGTTGTGTAGCAATAGGAAGAGAAACATGAATGGATGTAGGAACATTAAGCTTAAAAATATTGGTGTCCTCCTCACAAGCAATGAATAAGATCAGATCTAGATCTTGGGGATGTTCAACAAGATGATCATTGAGATCTTGAAGGTGGGCTTCAGTAAATGGTCCATAAGATTGAGCCATGATAAAAAAATGACAAAATACCTAGAAGCAAGGTTGGGTTTGAGCGATGGGTTCACCAAATGATTTAACAAATATTGAATTTGTAAAACCCTAATTGTAGAGTCACATGTGATAAATAAAACACTAAAGTACAAATTTGACCTAAGAAATAAGCTAGATAAAAATGAAACCCTAGGTGTAAGAGAGGGAATAGAAGACTTAGCTGATTTCACAATTGATCCCAAAGTATTTTGGATTGGAAGACTAATGGACATGATGAGGAAATTTTCGCAACCGTGCCTAATAAATTTTGTAGTTGTCGGATATGTCCTGGATTTGGTCACCTAGACTAGGTCAAGGGTTCTTAGGCACTGAGTCTCGCTCCCGGGTGCCTATTTCGTGAAGATGGTTAGAACCTAATTTTTCTTGTGTCGCACCAATGTCACTAACCTTCATTGTTGATCGCTTGTGTGTCACACTATGTTTGTAGAATTCGCATGTAACTTGAAAAACAAATGATCTCCTATAAAACCCCAAAACACGTCAAATCCTAAAAAGAAAAAAGATGCAAATGGGGAGTCGAACTAACCCCAAAATCACACAACAGAGTGAACTTATGATCGAGTGTTGCACTACATCTCAGACTCCATGTAGTTTTGTGTGCATGTGTGTAGAATTGTGCCCTAGGAAGCTCTTGTGTAAGATGCACCAATAGTGAGCAATAACTAGATGTAGCAATCTAAGTAGATGTGTCTATGAAAAAGGAACTTACCCTCCTAAGAAGTGTATGTAGAAAATATAGTCCCTTGTCCCTTGAATGATAGTTATATGGATGCTTTGATACTCTTAGAATGCCTTTGGATGCAAACTTAGGTGATGATAGTAGATGCTTAGAGATTGGTCCTTCATTATGGTCACATAGCTTTATATTTATATGATTCCCTTGTTTGAATTTTGTAATTGATAGCTAAAAGGTTGACCCATAAGAAAATAAGAGGCCAAAAAGAGGCGAGTAAGATACAAAGAGGTCGGGGGCACCCAGAGGGGACGAGGGCACCTACGTGCTAACATTGGCTGGGCATTGGTGTCTAGGTTCAAGAAATATAAAACAATAATGATCAGATTGGGCAATGGGGTGTGCAATACCAAAGAGGAAAGCAAAAGACGTAAATTACTAGTTTACTCACTTAGGAATCATATGAATAGTAATACGTGATCGGGACCTATAAGTGTACCCAAGTGCGTGATTTAGTGTCTACAAGAACAAATGAACATGTTGTCGTAAATTTTTAGCTTTATCTTCTCCTCCTAGTGTGGATAATATGCTTATGGATGGTACCCCTTTAGATCCACAACATACAACCAAACCCGTAGAACCCCAAGTGTTACATGAGGTAGTTGCACATGAGACATCACCTCACATTAATTTCAAAAGAAAGGATGTCCCTCTTCTAGAGATTTATACCACACCTCCTCAAGAGGTCCTTTCTATTATGCATACAATAGGTGATTTACAATGTAAGGTTCAAACTCTAACCCTTGAGAGAAAATATTATTATGCCAACATTGATTCTAATACTATATATGAAAATCCCATTCCATGCAAGATCTTTCAATATTACATATATAATGAAGGATATAGTGTCTATAGATATAGAAACCTCTCTACTCCCTCTATAAAGCTATAGAGGTATAAAGACCTATCTATACTATTTAGACCTTTCCTAAGATTTTTTCATGTCTAAATTTTCATTGTTTTATGACACATCATATCCCTTTTTTGCACTTTACACATTATAGAGCCCTTATGGCCTCATATAACAATGATCAATTACTTTTTAGAGCTTTCCATTGCATCCTCATAGGAGATGTTTTGTATTGGTTTACACATTTACCTAGAGGGTATTTAAATACTTTTTTGGAACTCATAAATGCTTTCTATCTCATTTTAGCTTTAATAAAGGCCCTAGAGTTACATATGAGCATTTACCCTCTCTCCATTAACGTGCAAACGAGCTTGTATTTGAATATATATTATGATTCAAAGCTAATACGCACTTGTTATTATATCATCCCACTAGTTTAGAGATGCAATATATATTTTATAGAGGCCTCGACTAGCCCCTCAAGTAATTCTTATTATTCTTTCATTGAGTTATTCCTTCACTTTATGGACATGGAGCGAGATTTTATCCTCCCAAATCACCCCAAGCATATGGATGTAGATAATACAGTTTCTTCTATTTAAAATGGTTATGATCCACCATTAACACTTTCATTTACTAATAATCAAGTTAAGTTTTTCATTGTGGTAACACTTATTATCAACCTCCTCCCAAACATGAAGTTGTCATACAAGATCATCCTCGCTATAAGCATAAACTAGTTTACTTTAACAATATTATTGATTGACCACATATTATTCTAATTTCTATCATGGATTAGAGGTTTATTCTTTTACCACCTAACAATCACCACCTTCCTCGCCATCTTAAGCTATAAATAGGTCAGAATTTTTAACTTTCATCACATTAATGGGAACTGCGAAAATGATTTATATGCACTAGATCAAAAGATCAAGTTCTTAGAAGACAAACATCATCGCTTTTGAGACATGAAATTATGATATATTTTCTTCACCTCCTCTATGTCGTCATCTTGTAACAATTGTAACTCTCAATCCTCCTTTT
Source organism: Taxus wallichiana var. yunnanensis (assembly GCA_018340775.1). Taxonomy (NCBI): domain Eukaryota; kingdom Viridiplantae; phylum Streptophyta; class Pinopsida; order Cupressales; family Taxaceae; genus Taxus; species Taxus wallichiana. The sequence goes on along the minus strand of CM031244.1, from coordinate 432,862,318 downwards.
ATTGATGCAACAAATGATGTTTCTTACAAAGTGAAGCAACTTATCCACATGATCCTATTGAACCCGGATGCAAAATATGGCTTTTATGGAATAGAGGTGGGTACCAAAATTTGCACATGTGACTTCCACCTTTTCTTCAACACCATCTATAGAATGTATGGTTAAGCTAAATCATTTCATATAGTCTGCACTAGTTCTCTCTTTATGTCTTAGAATGCCCAATCACTTCTCTTTCCTCGTGTCTTTACCACATTATGCTCCATATCAATATCTAGGTTATATCCTACCTATTTTTATTACCATCACGTGTTATTCTTACTAATTTCCATATGGTATATGCAAGGATATTCATCCCTTATTTCATGAGAATAGATTTCCTCGCTTATATGACCTTTAGAACTTATGTGGAAGCCACTCATATCATATTCATAACATTTAACCGTGTATCATTCATCTGCATCGTCATCACCTATTTCACAATTAATAGAGTAAAAATGCCCTAAAGAAATTTAATTTAATCACACACAATAATCATACAACAATCAATATATATAATCTAAATTCCAATCATACATACATCCTAATGATTAAGCTAAAATGTAAAATCTAAGCCTAACGTGAAGCTATAGTGGCGGTAAATGGATGCAATAATGAAATACAAAAATATACCAAAGCAAACTAAGTAATAAATAATGAAACTCTAATGTGAAAAAAAGGGGAAGATGCCTTAGCCACTTCACCGAGTTCGAAAGTACACAAAAGTTGGAAGAAAGAGAAATGCAAAGCACTACGATCATCATCGCACTAGAGCTTAGAAAATTACAAAACTGGAGGAATGGGTTGGACAGGGCGCTGGGTCTGCAAAATGCTCAAACCCCAAATTCTTAGGGTCACAAGATGTTTATTGATGATCACCTTTTGTCAATATGGATTCGCACAATGATCGTTGGAGTCACTGGAAACCTGCAATGAAGAATAAACCTAAAAAACCATCAAATAGACATCAAATCCCCAAAAAAAAAGATGCAAAAAGAGGGGTGGGATTTTCCTCATCCACCACAATGGTGGACTTACAACTAAGCACTACACTATATCTTAGACCCAATGTAGTTTTATGTGTGTGTGTGGAATTGTGCCCTAGGTTTCTCTTGTGTCAATCGCACTTGGATAATGAGAAAGTAGCTAGATGTAAAGAAATGTAGTAAATGTGTGCATGGAATAAAATGAACTTCCTCTTATGAAGTGTATGTAGATGAACCATCCCTTGTTGTGATGGAGCTAGATGGATGCAATGGAGCTCTTAGATGCCTTGATGGATGCAACCTTAGGTGGAGATAGTAGATGCTTAGTGTTTGGTCCTTTATTATGATCACATAACTTTATATTTATATGATTCCCTTGCTTGAATTTCATAATTAACCCCAAAAGGATGACTACCAAAAATATAATATGCTCAAATGGCTAGAAAGGACTCAAAAAGTGTGAGTAAAGTACAAAGAGGATAGGGGTTCCCATATTTGACAAGGGCACTAACGCTAGCGCCCTAGTCTAGGAACTAGTGTATATGATGAAAAATGTCAAAGAGTAAAAAGGCAAACTGAGTAAAGTAAGGTGTAAAACTTAAAGTAGCAACAAAAAGCAAAGAAAGGTGGCCAAAGACATGGGTTAATTAGTATTTTTCTTACTTAGGAATCATATGAATAGTAGTATGTAATCAAGACTAGATAATTACCCAAAGTGCGTGATTTTGTGTCTACATTTGCCCCCACTTTATGTTGGTGAGCGAAAAGCTTGGTAACATAAAGTAAATAGAGATGCGTACCTGATATCCATGTAGATTGATGTAAAAATCATGTCGAGGGACTAGACAAAGTGTGGAGTGATAAAATGTGAAGGATGCTTGGAGACTAAAGATGAAAAAGTGATGAAAATGAACCTAGGGTAGAAATGCATGTGTGAATGTGGTATTATACCTATTGTCTTTGTGTCGATGTGGTGTGTGTTGTTGTTGATGATGTTGTTGACTACCTTCTTCCCATACATACAGACCTGCAAAAGAGAAGATGATCAAGTAGTCAAATACGCATGTATATGTATAAAAAACATGTAAGGAAGTATGTAAAAGAAAATGTTAAAAATGGAACATGTGCACCTGATCCATGATGAGAAAAGAGTGTAGAAAGGATCATGTAGATGATGTTGATGTGCGTAAGTTTTTTGGGTGATATCACACTAATGTAATGGAAGAAGTGTAGGGAGAATTTTTTTGTGTCATCCTCCAACCTTTAACTACTTCTTGTTGTATAAAACACCACTGCAGATGGTGTGTACAACTGTGCTAAGTACTGTCTTTGACCTATAAAATTCGTTGTGTATGGAGTTTTAGCTGTGATGAACTACCAATCAATGTGTACCCTAGTCTTAGTAATCCCCAAGGTCGTTGTGTGATATTCCCCTAGTTTTAGGCATCCAGGAAAGGTCGTTGTGTAAGGACCCAAGTTTGATTCTGAGCCCCAAAATCTAAAAATTGTATTGTTCGGTACCATGTCATTGTCTTGTGTGTATACTCTGTATGGGGTGACCGATTCACCCAAATGATGCCCCCCTCATTTGGGGTGCATGCGACATCACTAAAGGAGAATGCGGCCCAAAGAGGACTGACTATTGAAACTGTGCCCTGCAAGGGGAAAAGGGAATGTGTTTGGTAGAAACCAAGGCACACACAAAACAAGTGGCTAGGAAAAAAAGTGTTAGTACAAAAAAAGACAAACACTCATGTAAAATACTACATGTAAGTTAAGCAAACAATGTATATGCTAAGATGTAAGTAAACATGCAAGAAAACAATGTAGACCGTAAAAATTGGGTTGTAAACATGGGACATCACTCAAGATGTCACAAGATAGTCAAGGCCGACAAATCCAAAGGCATACAAGTGTGTACACAAGACAAAGGGAAAAGCCCACAAACAATGACATATGTGACAAGTAATGTAAAAATATAACAGATAACCATGGTAGAAAATAGTCCTGCAAAAAAATGTTGCACATGAAGCACCCATTAGCATGTTATAAAGATAAAAAAAGTATGTCAAAGCATGTATAATCTGATAAAGTAGTGTGCTATGAACAAAATGAAATGAATAACCTCGTATGTATAAAAGTGGATGCCCTCAGAGCCATTGTGGGACTAGTACTAGGTACTATGCCCAAGCATCCATGTTACGTGTAATGGACCTCATATAATCTACGATCACAACTAGAAAGCAAGTGAACGTGCATGTGTGTATGATAAAGATAATGACATACAAGATATATATCTAGCATGTGTAATAAAATGAACATGTAAAAGTAAATGTAAGCAAGAGTAAATGCAACCAAGATATGCAACATGTTGTGGATGGATGTAATGGAATGTAGAGTGAATGATAGGAGCCACGTGCCCCCAGTGAATGAAATTGTATGCATGAGGTTCATTTATTTATGCCCCCTCAACAGTCAAGAATGAATTGTAAACGAGAGTGTGTCATCGGGAAATGGTTTGAATGATGTGTTGTCATGTGTTGTGTGGATGTGTAGATGCGAAAAAGTAAAATTGATGAGGTGGTAGAATGTGTGATGATTTAGCCTAAAGCGTATATCACTAAACATGTGAGGAAGATGTCAAAAAGCATGATGATGTAGCCTAAAGCGTATATCACGAAAATGGATGAGTAAAATGCTAGAAGGTGTGATGAATGTAGTACAATGTATATCACGAAATGTATGGAGAAAATGATAGAAAGTGTGATGATGTAGCACAAAGCAAATAAAATGATAGAAATCATGATGATGTAGATAAAATGTATATCATGAAATATATGAATAGGATGGTAGAAAACGCGTTGATGATGTAAAGATGAAGCGTATGTCACAAAATGTATGGATAAGATGCTAGAAAGGGGTGATGATTTAGCCTAAGAGTGTATATCATGATATGTGTGAAGAAGGTGGTGGCTAAAAATGTCACATAGTTCAATAAAAAGATTTTTGATCGGATATGCAAGTGTGATGAGGTCCATTTGATTGGTAAACCCTCAATAGTCAAGTATGGATGAGGGACTAAAGTGCGTCATCGGGTAGTGAGTGCAGCACGTAAAAGTAGATGAGTAAAATGTGTAATATGTGTAATAGTTATGGTGGTGAGAAAATTTCATGTGATGTGTAAGGTAGGTAATGTGTAATGTAAAATGTGTAGTGTGTAATGTAAGATGTGTAGATTATATAAGTGTGGAAGTGCAAAGCATGCGTGATGTAAAATGTATAATAGTGTAGGGTGTAGAATGTGTATGATGTATAGATGTATAAAGAAAAAATGTGAATGATGCATAGTAGATGTAAGAGGAAGATGATGTGTATGTACAAAGGTGTAGGATGTGTAACGTGTAGTGTTTATTGTGCAGTGTGTGAGGTTCATGTGTATAGGATGCCCTCAATAGTCAAGTGTGAACCAAAGCATAAGAGTGCATCATTAGGTAATGACGATGAAAATGTATGGGGATGTATACGATGAATGCAAAAGACTAGATGTTATGTGTTTAATATGGGGATAATTGATAATGATATAAGGTGGGGGAGTAAGTACAATGCCCCCATAGTGTGTGATGATGAGTGTGTAAGACAATGATTGTATTTGATGATAAGTGATGAGAGATTATATTATATGTAAGAATGAGTGTGAATGAACATGTAATGTGCCGATGAAATGGGGTTTTTATTGTAAGAGATCCCTCAATATTCATGTAAGAACCATAAGAACATGAGTGTGTCATCAAGGGGTAAGGTGACAAGAGTCACCTACTAAAGACAATTTATGTGAAGCGGTGGAAGCATGTGTGGCAAAAGCAACAACAAGACCATGCAATGGTGGTAGAAATGTGTCTTGGCTATCAATAGAGGAGTATCTGATTTGACAAAATGTATTCGAAACAAAAGTGGAGAAGGATGGGGAGGAATCTTGAATGGTGGTAACTTAGGTGGGATTGATGACAGCTGCAGATGACTTGATAGGAGAAGAAGATGGACTGATTTTGAGAGGTGGTTGCATATTTGGACTTTGTAATGTCGTAGATGACTTAGTAGGAGGGGGTGTTAGATTGATTCTTAATGGAGGTTTCTTAGGTGATACTTGATTTTCCATAGAAGGAACATGAGAGGTGATGGCATGGTGTTCATTAGACATAGATGAATCAGCTTTAGGAACCCATTGAGATGTAACAATTGTAGATGGGCATGTAATAGAATGTTGTGCAATGAATGAGATAAATCCTTGATGCTCAAGATGTTTGATTCTTCATCATAAATATAGCATTCATTGTCATTATGTCCATTGATTCAATGATAATTGCAATATGGACGACCTTGATATTTTGCAAGTCGGTAAGGAGGATAGCCTTGAGTAGATGGTAAAGTGATAAATTTATGACTAAGGAGCTTAGTAAGAATGTCATTTTTCTTAGCATTATGATTAAACATGAGAGGATCTGGTAATGGTAAGACTTGAGGCTCACTGATATAAGCACATGTAGAAGAAATAGAATGAAAATGAGAAGAAGAACTATCATGAGCCTGAGAAACATCTTTAAGATGTTGGATTTCAGATTTAAGAGATGTAATTGTGGATTCCATAGCCTAAAATTTGTCATAAAATAGAGTATGCAAAGCTTGAATTGACTCCAATATGGGTTGATTGGATGGAGGTTCATGAAGGATAGAGTCATTAGATAGATGATGGAAAATAGGACTTATTTCGTTCGGTGGCGTATCTTTAGGAAGACATATGGAGTCTAAGGATTTTTGTAGAACAACCTGGCAGTCAAGATGCATTTTAAATAAATCAAACAAAGGAATTTGAGGAAATTTATGACCCATGATAGAAGAAATATTAGGATCAAAGTGTATTCAAATGAGATGGGTTCACCAAAATGATTAAGCTAAAATGTAAAATCTAAGCCTAACTACGATGCTATAGTAGCAGTAAATAAATGTAATAATGAAATACAAAAATATACCAAAAAAAACTAAGCAATAAATAATGAAACCCTAATGTGTAAAGAAGGGTAAGATGCCTAAGCTAATTCACCGAGTCCCGAAAGTGCACAAAAGCTAGAAGATAGAGAAATGCGAAGCACCGACTATCACATCGAGCTCAAAAAATTGCGTAACTAGAGGAACATGCTAGAAATGGGCACTGGAGAGGGAAAGGGCGCTGTGGGCACCTGGGTATTGATTATGGATGAGTAGGTTTGTGGAAATTCTCGAAAATTGAATTCTTAAGGTCACAAGATGTTCATTAATGCTAACTTTTTTTTGCTACGGATTTGCATAATGATCGATGGAGTCACCGAAAAACCTACAATGAAGAATAGACCCATGCAAAACCTTAAATAGACATCAAATCCCAAAAAAAGAAAGATGCAGAATGAGGGGTCAGACTATCCTTATACACCATAATGGTGGACTTATAAATGATTATTGCACTACATCTCAAACCTAATGTAGTTCTCTGTGTGTGTGTGTGGAATTGTGCCCTAGGTTTCTCTTGTGCCAGTCACACTTGGATAGCGAGTAAGTAGCTAGATGTATATAAATGTAGTAAATGTGTGCATGGAATAAAATGAACTTCCCTCCTATGAAGTGCATGCAGATGAACCAACCATTATTTCCCTTTGATGGAGCTAGATGGATGCAATGGAGCTCTTAGATGCCTTGATGATGTAACCTTAGGTGGAGATAGTAGATGCTTAGTTCTTGGTCTTTTATTATGATCATATAACTTTATATTTATATGATTCCCTTGCTTGAATTATGTAATCAACCCCAAAAATTATGACTACCAAAAAGATAATATGCTCAAATAGTTAGAAAGGACCCAAAAAGTGTGAGTAAAGTACAAATAAGACAGGGGATGTCGAGAATAGATGAGGGTGTCTAGCGTTGGCGTCTTGGTCTAGGCGCTGGTGTCTAGGATGAAAAATGTCGAAGACTGAAAAGGCAGACTAAGCAAGTAAGGGTGTAAGATTGAAAGTAGCAACAAAAAGCAAAGAAAGGTGGCCAAAGACATGGGTTAGTTAGTATCATTCTTACTTAGGAATCATATGAATAGTATTATGTAATCAGGACTAGATAATTACCTAAAGTGCATGATTTTGTATCTACACCTAATCCAATACAATCACATAGTCATAATCACATATCAAGTAATCAATGCATAATCATATCACCTTTCTACTCATCGCATCAACTACGAATTTTACACAAATCACAAGATCCATGCTCATGTGTATGTGTGTGTATAGAAAGTTTTACAAAAATCCATCTACAATATGTCGAGGGTATAACCCTTTGTGTAACCACTCATCCTCTTTATTACTCATAATAGACACTAGTCCTCATGAGCTCAAGGATCCTCTTACGTCCCAACACTTTAGAGATCTTGATCTACCCCAATAATGTGATAATTATTCTCGTAGTGTAGTATTCTTTGCCAATACCTATACACATTGTGCCTAGGAATCTACTAGTTATGCAACTAAGTCTTGCACTAGATCATCCCTAGGATATGGCTCAGGTTATTGATCCATCTCTTCTTATCTCTCATCTCACTCGCTCGGTAACACAATACAAATGGTTGTAGGCATTGCCACTAGATTAAATAAATAGGCATGTTTTCGACTATATCATTAACCTACTCTAGTATTATGCTTATCACCGCATCCAAATGCACATTGTGGAGCAACACCCATACATATTCATCTAAAATCACCATCCAATAAGCATCATCTACAATATCTATGTCAAAAACTATATACTCAACATTATCATATTTTACAACTCATTACAAATCAAAATATCACACAATACTTACAATATTCCATAATGGTCATCATTGTATCCTCACCGGGGAGTCTCCCTCACTTTTCCTCTTCACTTGTAGGTGGAGGTATTCCCGCATCACCTAGTACCACGCTAGCCCCTAGATCTCCCACCACAATTAGGAACAAGAATACCCATCGATATTGTCCCACCGCTCTACATAGGTTATAGTACACCTTACATTAACATGACCACTTAACATGATAATAATACTCCCCTCATTAGTTAGCCATAGAAAAAAATATATTGGGGTTGGCTCTTATTGGGGGACTCTCTATATGTTACATGTGTCAATATCATTCATGGGTATGGTGTCGGGGCACCTTATGCATAATGCCAAACCGACATGTAACACACTCATACTAAAATAACTCCCCTTGAGGGGAAATAAGTCCTCTAACCACATGGTGTGACATATCTACCTCTTCTCCAAATAATCCTCAAGTCACCCTCTATAGTCCCTATATGGCCTCCAAATAATATATCGTGGTCCCTATTCCTCTACCAAAGACCTACCTATCATGTTATCTAGGAATCACTGTCTTGACATGCACCATTTTTATACAAATATCAATGGGTGAGCCCAATCAATAAGTGGCCCACCAATGGGTAATGCACAACTACAATGTTCTCATATGCTCACCCATGCAATAATGTCATTGTTGCTACACCATCACCATGGTTCTCCATGTAACCTTTATAGATCTATGTATAAGTGGGCTAGTACACACCGAACCCATGTATATCTTCACCCATGATCCTTTATGGCCTATAAAATATGCCACATCCTACACGAAATGGATACTCCTTCACCATTTACGGCCATAAATGATGCTAACAACACAACAATATACTTCTAGAATTGCAAAGCACTAGAAGTCACAATGGAGCTCAATTTAATAATAGGATCCCCAAGACCAACACAACCCACCCAGAATCTTTGTGCCTATATCATGTGATATGGCTTGTCTAGGGAAATAAATACACCCTCTCACCTATAATAGGTAGCCAAAATATCTAATATACATCCAAAAATATCACCATCATCTCCCCTATCGAGATCCAAAACATGCAAGTATCACCATTCCACTACTCACACAAAGTTGTAATCAAATGCATATTTGGGGGTACCTCTTGTTATGTGACAAAGTTCCCAAAGGAAAAGATTGAATTTGAAGAGAATTTTTTTTTCTAAATTTATTTTATAAATATTGAATTCTAAAGAAAAATATAGGGTAGAGAGATATGTACATAAAAACCCCTTTAAAATAGGGAGGAATAAAAGAGTTAAAAAGGTTTCTCGAACTCCTTTTAAAGGAGGGATTAAAATTTATATTATGGACCCCATTATGGGTGGATGTAATTAATTAATAAGTGTTGTTATGAATGGGTGTGTTGATTACCAAACCACCCAAGGGAAAATTATTTAAACCTATGGTGTGGGGGTTTGATAAACATATATGGAAATGTGTGATTGAGTAATTTTTATTTGATTCCAAGTTAAGAAAATGGTGGCATTGGAGAGGGGAAATTTAGAGGGTGTCCTAATTGGGGTATGCTAAGTATAACCCAAGATGGTTCCTAGCTAGGGCAAGAAGATTATTTATTAAATATTTCCTCCTGATAATGTGGCCATAGCTTGAGGTGTTGAATCTTGAGTATCACCTAGGAATTACTTGAGCAACACACAGTCCTCACCACCCCTCTAGAGATATGTATTTAATCCTTTAACTATTGTTTTTGTTTAATATACAATAGGAGGGTTTTATATATTAAATTAACATTAGGATTATTAATCGGGAAAAATTCCTCTTACACCTCCCCCAATCAAGCCACATGTTATAATATGGATCTATCAAACATGATCCCATCCTACATCATCTACACCCCAAATCAAATAGGTTTGTCATGTGTTGACCATTCACTATGGAACTCTTGTGCATAGATGTCCCTTTGCAAAACACAAATGCACAAAACCATTGTGTTATAGCATCAGAAATACTACAAAAATCTCAACTTACATCAATAAAAATTGTGAAAATCATATCCACATCACCTACAACAAACACCCACATTTAGGGCATTTCCGGCAATTCAATTCTAGACCATATGTATTCAAGTTAGGACCGTAGGGTTCCATATGGTCCCCACCCAAGAGAAAATTTGTACCATTCGGTTCGATCTCATCAATGTATGCAAAAATCCAATAAAATTTGTAAATTTCAATAAATTGGGGAAATATACCCTATTTTGCACAAAATCAACAACATTAAATGCACTTACCAACTCATTTGTCATATGCAACTAAATCGCGTCCCACATACTCAAATCATGGCTATACAACTTCTCAAGCTCTTGGCATCATTGCAAACTTAGAGCTCTTATCAGTTATCCCAAATTTTCCCCCAAAAAGTTTGGTCAGAACAAGCCTTACACATAAAGAAAACATGAAGGGAAACGTTTCAGACCTGCGACCTCACATTCCAGGACAACAAACAGGTTACAGGTGGGCTCAAGAAATGAAGGGGCAGTGCCACAAGAGAAGCCAGGAGAAAGAAAAGAAAAAAATGGAAAGGATCCAAATTTTTCGGCTCAAAACAGTTTGGGAAAGAGTCTAAAACTGACTAAGTATGAAGAAGCAAGCGGAGGAAGCCACGTGTCCTAACGACGTTGATTCAAGGGTCAAATAGAGAAAAGGTTTCCAAATGAGCACCAAACTGACATGTCCCAGAGTCTAAAAGTAAGAGGGACCATTGAAAATTCCATAGATAAGTGGAGGATGACAAGTGTCAACTCGACGCTCCTCCAAAGGCAAACTTTGGGTCGGGTTTTCAAGCAAGTGTGGTGCCTCCATGTGTTATATCAAGAGGGGCATATCTTTCAACTCAGGGCTCAAAATATTGTGAATCTGACACCATTGGAAAGATCTCGGCCTCACCTATGCCATGGAGGTCTGAGACTTTAATTTTGAGGAGGTTAGGTAAAGGAAAATGGAGGAAACATCTTCAGGCCTTCAATGCAGGATCCATCTGTCTCAACAACCAGATCGGATTCGATTTGTTTCCACTGTTTCCTCTTCCTTCAAGGCGCCAAACCAAGGATTGATGTAGTAAAGATGGATTTGGGGAAGATTTTATCTAAAGCATTAACAACAGTGGTTGAACTTCAACCTGCTTTTCCCGCTTCTCTCTCTCTTTCTTCTCTCGATCAAATCTATAAATACAAGGGCAGGATTCATTGTAAAGTTGTTGTTCATTCTTCTTCCCTACCCCCTCTCTCTTTCTTCTCCAGGGTCAATGTGGAGTTTAAGCCTCCTCCCTTGGCTTTGTAATGGAATTTTCTTGCCTCTTTCCCATTAATGGTGTACTGTGTGAACTCTTGGAGCAATAAAATATGTTTTGTGATGTGTTTTGTCCATCCTTTGCTCATTTTTTGTCTCTTCTCACCTCTCACCATTGTAGGGTATATTGTGCATATCTCTGATGTCCATTGCAGGTTTTGGGAGCTATGTTTAAGGGGTTTGAAATGGTGTTCTTGTGTGAACTTTATCCTTGGTTTGTGATGCATCTATCCATCCTCTCCATTGCTCACCTCTCTCCATTTCAGGAAGTTGGGTTTGTGATCAGCAGTTCCCTTTTCTCGGTGCTATCACCTCTGTAGTGTAGGATTTCTTTATTTTCATGCTCTCTCTCTCTCTCCTTGGTCCCTTGGAATTGTTAGATTAGGAGTAGATAGTCACATTTCCTTCCTTAGAAGTAGTTTAGCGCTAGGATTAGGAAGAGGAACCAACCTTCTCTGGAGGATCATTCCCATTTGCAAGTCCCACAACTTGGGGAATGATCCAATGTTATGCAAATCACACCAAATGACCTTGCCTTAGAAAAGAAGATCCATAACTCATTTGGGGGTGTTGTGATTTCACACTAACAGTTTTGGCATGCCCGGTGGGATAGGTTTGAAGCACCTTACCACTTCACTTCATCAGGTTCGATGTGCTCTTGGTGAAGATTTCAGCCTTTGGAGGCACTTTCAAGCACATATGGCGACTCCATCTGGTCAAAACCCATTCTCTAAGTTGCAGACCTTTTCCATCCATTTCCACTCATTTCATCCATTTTCTTCTTCCATCTCTTTCATTTTCTCCCATTCCATGAGGTTGTGCAATCATGACTTCATTCCCTTCATGGAACTCACACTTACAAAGAATACAATCCACCTCCAATGTATTTCCCAACTCCTCCAGATCAACATTATAATCAGATCCAGACCATTATGCTTACCCATATGAGCAGTGTCAAAACTAGTTTGACTATGAAGCTTATCAAGGACAAGGGGACACATATGATGGTGATAGTTATGCAGAGGATGTTGGTCTACTAGAGAAGATTCAAAAAATGGAGGTTGGCATGGTTCAATTTAGGGCAACAACTCAAATGATGGCTTTCAAAATTGGTTGTAGGGCACCTTGTCCATGGGAAGGCCCTTTTCCAAGACACTACAACCCTCAGGAGAAGCTGGACTTCATGATTGGAATGCTGCCCCAACTTGCACAGTGGATTGAGGACATTGGGGCTTATGAGCAAAGTGCGGGACAACCTTGTCAATGGGTAAGTCAATCACCAGCTCCCTGCCTTTCATTTTCTCTCCCTCAATCTTTATCATTTCAACAGAGGCAAGAGTCAAGCTTCCCATCTGCTGCCCCAAATGTTAATTCCTCTTCTCCATCTACTAGTCTTCCATCCCACCTCAGTTTCTCTACCCTTTTCCCTTCCAAATCCAATTCCCCTCTACAAGAGCCAAAAGAAATGCCTTCCCCTCCACCACAAACAAGGAAACAACTAGTGGAGACCCCACCCACCACTCCTCTTGCCTTCCCAAGTCCATGTTGGGAAGAGACTCCAAAAACCAGCCAAGGAGAACATCAAACAGAGGAACCCAACAGAGAAGAAATGATAGAAAATATGAAGAGTTGGGCTGCTAAATTTGAGTTTTCAAAGGTTCCCTTATTGGTTAAGCCTATGGAGGAGGCTGAGGTCAAGCCACAAGTGGTGGAAGCTCTAGCTACAACACAAGTAGGGGAGGAAGGAGCTACTCCTAATCCAAAAGAAGAGGAGTACATTCTGCCGTGGAGGAGGACCATACAGATTTAAGAGGCTCCAAGTGTGGAGCAGGCCACAGAAGAACCTTCAGTTCTTCCTCCCACTTCATCCCCTTCAAGCTCTGATGTTGAGGAAGAGTTTGAGCTTTCAAACTTCATGTTTGAGGATGAAGGGAACCATGGTGAGTCAATTGTAGATTAGGAGGACACCATGAAGGAGGTTGAGCACCTGCAGTAGGACAACAAGGAGGTAGATTACCTATCTGACTTGGAGGATTGCCTTGATGGAGGGGAACCCATGGAGATCACATCATTTTTTCCTCCATCTCTCACATCCCAAGCACATGAGCCTACTGCCATGGAGGAGAACATTCAGGAACAACAACCTACACTTCATAACACCTCTGGAACCAAGATTGGAAGACATGACTCTCCCATGTTCTTCATAGGAGAAGGAAGAGAAAAAGCAGGAAGATGTCATCATCCCTCTCACACCATCCATCCAAGAAGGTCCACAAGAAGACTCCATTTTTGGAGTTGAATTTTAGAGAAATGGGCACATCCAAAGGATCAAACCATGCCCAATCAGGTACTTGGCTTCATTAGAGCCAAAGGAGAAACCAAAACCAGTCATGCCTACTTCAGGGCATGAGGATGAGCATCAAAGTACCAAGGGTCATCATCAACACCTCTAGAAGTCTGATGCAAGTCATCTTAAGGAGATATTTTCCATTAATGTTATACCTTGATGATTTGGGTGGAGGACCGGCTTATTGTCAGTTTTTTCACTCATCCAACCAGCCATGTTCAATGCCAAATCAATTGCATGGCTGCCATTTTTGAGGAAGGGAAGTTATTTCTCCCTGCCAGTAGGATTTGTTTGAGCTCCCTTTGCTCTTGGTTAGAGTAGTGTAGGTAGGTTTGTTTTTAGCAGAAGAAGTGCTTTTGCACACTCTGCATGTTCCATTTGGAGCATGTATGATTTTCAATTTGTACATAGTTTTTGGTGTTATTTCTCTTGCACAGTGCATTCAGTTAGCTTTTGGTGAAGTCCAACTTCAAGTTTTAGTGGGTTTCCAAGAGGCTCAGAGGTTAGAATTTCAGAGTTCAGATCAGAATCAATTTATAAGGCTAGGACTCCATGCCCAATGGATGCTTCAAGGCCACTGGTCTCTTCATCTAGTAGGCAGATGTCCCGTGAGTCACCAAATTGTTATCCCAAATTTTCCCCCGGAAAGTTTGGTCAGAACAAGCCTTACACATAAAGAAAACATGAAGGGAAACATTTCAGACCCATGAGCTCACATTCCAGGATGACAAACAGGTTACAGGTGGGCTCGGAAATGAAGGGGCAGTGCCGATAAGAGAAGCCAGAGCAAGAAAGGAAAAATGGAAAGGATCCAAAGTTTTCGGGCTCGAAAATAGTTCGGGAAAGAGTCTAAAACTGACTAAGTATGAAGAAGCAAGCAGAGGAAGCCACGTGTCCTAACGATGCTGATTCAAGGGTCAAATAGAGAAAAGGTTTCCAAACGAGTGCCAGACTGACACGTGTCCTAGAGTCTAAAAGTAAGAGGGACCGTTGAAAATTCCACAGATAAGTGGAGGACGACAAGTGTCAACTCAACGCTCCTCCAAAGGCAAACTTTGGGTCTGGGTTTTCAAGCAAGCGTGGTGCCTCCACGTGTTATATCAAGAGGGGCATATCTTTTGACTCAGGGCTCAAAATATCATGAATTTGACACCATTGGAAAGATCTTAGCCTCACCTATGCCATGGAGGTCTGAGACTTTAATTTTGAGGAGGTTAGGTAAAGGAAAATGGAGGAAAATTATTTGGGCCTTCAATGTAGGATCCATCTGTCTCAACAACCAGATCGATTCGATCTGTTTCCATGCTTTCCTCTTCCTTCAAGGTGCCGAACCAAGGATTGATGCAGTAAAGATGGATTTGGGGGCAGATTTTATCTAAAGCATTAACATCGTGGTTGAACTTCAACTTGCTTTTCCCGCTTCTCTCTCTCTTTCTTCTCTCTGATCAAATCTATAAATACAGGGGAAAGATTCATTGTAAAGTTGTTGTTCATTCTTCTTCCTACCCCCTCTCTCTTTCTTCTCTAGGGTCAAATGTGGAGTTTAAGCCTCCTCCCTTGGCTTTGTAATGGCATTTTCTTACCTCTTGCCCATTAATGGTGTACTATGTGAACTCCTGGAGTAATAAAATTTTTCGTGATGCGTTTTGTCCATCCTTTGCTCATTTTGTTGTCTCTTCTCACCTCTCACCATTACAGGGTATACTATGCATATCTTTGATGTCCATTGCAGGTTTTGGGAGTTGTGTTTAAGGGGTTTGAAATGGTGTTCTATGTGAACTTTATCCTTGGTCTGTGATGCATCTGTCCATCCTCTCCATTGCTCACCTCTCTCCATTTTAGGCAGTTGGGTTTGTGATCAGCAGTTCCCTTTTCTCGGTGTTATCACCTCTATAGTGTAGGATTTCTTTATTTTCATGCTCTCTCTCTCTCCTTGGTCCCTTGGAATTGTTAGATTAGGAGTAGATAGTCACATTTCCTTCCTTAGAAGTAGTTTAGCGCTAGGATTAGGAAGAGGAACCAGCCTTCTCTAGAGGATCATTCCCATTTGCAAGTCCCACAGCTTGGGGAATGATCCAATGTTATGCAAATCACACCAAATGACCCTACCTTAGAAAAGCAGATCCATAACTTTTATTATAAATATAGGGGCAACTTGTATCACAATGTGCACTCGTATAATTAATGGTGGGGGAAATTAGATGTCATTCCCTTTCACCTTACACGGTTTTAAGAAAATTTTGAGACCTAAATCCGTCTGCAGCGGTGTGATCCCATTATTAAGAAGAGGAATTGGGGGTAAGCTAAGTATCCCTATGACATTCTTTCCTTGGTGTTAGGAACACCCATGTCCCATGTTATTACAAAATCAATCACTTTTTGGGGATTAGATCAACCCCAAACTTTGTAAATACACCAAATTCGAATCTCCATGTTTGTAAAAACTTCTCTCCACAACTACAAAATACCCTTTTGACCCCAACAACACGCTTCACCCTCATCTCTACATGGGTCATTTGATGACTCATCATGTTCATCGTGATCGGTTATGTTCTCACAACACGCTTACACATTTCTTGCTTCAGCACTTTCACATGTATGAATCTCTTTTCTTATACACTAGTAAATTTCATTCACTAGTATAAAGGGGGAAATGTAGACACCAAACTCTGCATAAAATCATTATTACAACATGATTTTGTTATTTTTTTTATGTACATGAGTTTTGAACAATGAAACAAGATCTTAGTGGCATCAGTCCTTTATTGATTTACTCTTTGTTACTTGATTGAACTCAACCTATTGCTATTTTTCCTCTTTGATTTGATTTTGGGAATGCTTACAGAGATCTTTGGCACCTTGATTTTATTGTTTGCTTTTATTTGATCTTGGTGCAAGACCGTGATAAAGGTCAAGACCGTACATACGGTCTTGACTATCATGTGTGTATGGTGTCGGCCCCTTTTTTTCCACTTGTTTTCTCTACATGGGCCCATTTTTCACTCTTTTATCTTTTATTTTATATATTTTAGGTTGGCATTTCCCATTATTAAGGTTCTAATTTCAAAGTAAGAACTCATACACACACACAACTCTAACCTAAGAATTTATTACCTAAAAACATCTATCTATCTACCACTTACTGAGTTGAGAAAGTAAGGACTACATATGCATAATGTATACACAACATAGGAGGGCATAATTCTGAATTTTTCATTTGCACATAAGGGTTTCTATTGGGATTGTTGGTGAAATAATTTTTGATAGGATAAATTAGTTGATTTTCACCAACGCTCTAGGACTATGTCCCTCTACTTGAATGGGACAACTCCATTTATTAAAAAATAGAGAAATTATATACACTATTCTATCAATTGGGGGTGGTCTTTCAACCGGGGATCACATAGGGGTACTTCCCTACACTTGTGGAAAAGTTCTTGTAGAAACTACAAGGGAGGAAAAATCTTGAAAGAAAGGTGTGAAGAGAATAGCAAAGAGGGGGTTTTGCACAATAAATAGTACAAAATTTTTTATTGTTTCAAAACCAGAACATTACCCATGAATTCAATGAGAATACACCATGAGAATCAACAAGGAACAAAATACACAAATCACAAAGTCTTAATGCATAACATTCAACAAGTACATTTCTCATGGAGTATAGTTGAGATGGAGAGGAAACATAAGCAAAAGAAATAGAGGAAATTTGATCACTTGTTTCTAGAGAGAGTATGGGAGCTAGTAAACAAGATTAACCATCCTTTCAAATGAGGATGTTATCCCAATTTATAGCTTTACAATTCATCTCTTCATCTACCCCCCACATGAATTTTCATATTCCCATTACAAGTGACTTTTCACATAACCTTAGGAAACACAAAATAAGTCCCCTTTTATAATTACAAAAGGGAATTTTACATTGCACAAGTATTTCATAGCCACTTTAATGAATAAGACAAAAATTCATGATATTTTACAATGAAGAATTAGAAAGGAGGTAGAGAAGAGGTAGAGAAGAGGAGAAAGAGGAGACGAAGTCATGAAAGCTTACCTTGAGGAGAGCCTTGAAGACAAAGTTTTGGAGCTCCAGGAGGACTTTTTAGGAACTTATTTATATAAAGTTTACTCCAAAAATAATTTTGAGAAGAATGGGAAGGGTACCATGATCTAATTATGCCTAAAAGTCCCTAAAATATACTTTTTCTTGGGAACATTGAGTGTGCCTTCTAAAATAGATTGTGGAAAGAAGCATTTTGGTTTTGTGAAAAAAATATAGAACCATAATTTAGATATTTGAATCATATTTCTAGTGGTATATTATTTGACCTATAACTCTTTATGTAGCTCCCAAAATAATCTTATGAATCCTAGACATTGTTTTGAACTACAAGCTCCTTCACCTTCAAAACCCCTTTTTCACTGAAATTGTCCTTAAACCTTCAAATCTTTCATAAAATTTCCTAAATCACTTGAAATATGTTCATAGCTCCTCAATACCACTTCCTGATGATTTTTTTCCTTGAAATACGTCTTTTAGGTGCAAACCTGTCTTAGAAAGGCTAAAAATAGTCATTTCTAAGTTTATCTTGCAAAATTTGTCTTGAGAAGCACTACATCAGAAGAACTTTATGAGCTTGTTTTCATATTTCAAACACTTGGGAAAGGGTATTACAACACATATGAGAACTTGGAGGATTGGGATAGGCCTGATACAAAGGGGGAAATGATATGGAGAAGTGCTTAGGAGGGTTTATAAGAAAAAATTTGACACTAGGGTAAAGTTGTCATGTTTTCAACATGAATTTTGCCCTTGTAAAAACACATGAAAAGAGTTGGATCTCACTTGGGGACTTATTCGGATAAAAAAGTGAGGACAAGATGATCATGAACTCTATAATCTCAGTACACAACTTGGACTAGTACCTTATCCATTGGGATTTACACATTCATTGCATAATAAGAGTGGATACAACAAAATCTCTTTATTGAACATGACACACAACAAAAAAAAAACACACGTCATAAAGGGAAACACACAAACCTATATTCACATATGGTACATGCAGGGGATAACCCACTTTCAATGAAGCACTTTTCTCTTCAAAATTTACCTCTGAAGGGGTAACATTGAGTGGTAATGTTCCGCAAATCCATTGACAAGTTCGAGGAAATAGCCTCCTTTTCTCAATTGTTTATGAAATTCAAGTGCTTTCATGAGTGCCTGCATGATTGGGAGGAGTGAGACTACATGATATCTTTGAAGCTCCAATATTTTCTCACAAATTCCATCAATTTTAGATTTCAAATTATCTTCTACGTTCACCCACATTGCCGATTTCTTACTTTGAGTTTCACCATTTCCCAAGGCTGATTTTTTATTGGGTTGTTTGAATGTTCTAAGTTCTCTTCTTTCCCATATTCATGCTTATTGACAAATTTTTCATAAGAGGCCTTGAATTCATATTTTTTTCTATTTCATTATGAGGTGTTTAGACATTGAATGAAGAATCAAACATAACCTCATACATATCTTGTATGGCCATAACATGAGTTAAGAGGTCAAGACTTAGCTCAAGATATTTCGTACCTTCTCCAAAAGCTCACCTTTACATTCATTCGAAGAACCTTCATTTTGAAATTCAAGGAAATAATTTAGAGGAATTGATTCATCATCCCAAAGCTAGTGGCATTCTGCTACTTCTTTTCCTAAGGAAGTATCAACTCGAGGACCTCAAAACTCTTTGTTTCAAATTTTTCATTATAGAAAGAATCTTCCTCTTCAAATGGAAAAGAGAAAACTTTAATTTCATCATCACATCCATCAATCATTGTTTCAAGAGGGATATTATATTTTTCACCTTGCTTTATTTCATCATGACCAATTTTCAAATTGGTTGAGAATTCAGAATTAGATTCATACCTGTCTTACAAATCCATGGCTTGTATCGGGTATTCTATTTCTTTTACAATTCTTAGCATTTCTCACATAGATTATTCTTTTAAACCTTTCAAAGGCTCATCAAAAATTTTATTTTCTTCTTCATGGATGAGATTATTAAGAGAACATTCATCTTCGAATGGGAATGAGAACACTTCCTTGTCATGGGTAAACACATTAGTTTAATTATTAACTTGGAACTCATCAAGAACCATTTCATTTTCCTCATGGCTTACATCATCCAACAACTTGGGGTTGTCCTCTTAAAACTCAATATTTCTTTGTACTTCTTCATAATCAACACCCCATTGAAAGGTATGTTGGGTCATATCAAAATAAGAATCTCATCCTCCTCTTTTGATGTTATGAAATGATTAATATTCTCATTATCTTGGTATAAGATGTTATCTCCCATATTTCTTGAATTTTACATCGTATATCTCATCTTCTTCGTTAGAAGAAAATTTTCTATATCTCCTCAAAGGCCGGAATGGTTACAAAAACCAATTCATTTAGATTTTTCCTCCCAAGTTTTGGTAGAAGCTTCTACTTAACAACATTCCAAATGAAGTTGGAATGTCTACTACCAAGATAGTCAATGACACCTTCTTGTCCAGAAATTTGGCAAGAGCCACATATGCATCCTTTACCTTCCCTACAAGTGGGACTTCCTTGACTCCATGGAGTAACAAATGCCACTGGATTTAGTTAAGGTGAGTCTGAGGGCATTGGAAACCTTTATGGGCATTACATTGTCAGAGGCACCTGAATCTATTGTTAATGTAGGATTTATTTTCCTCAATTTATTTATATTATCCTACTTGGGATATTCCACCTCACTTGGAGTTTCCCTACACTTATGGGATATGCTTGCTTAGGTGTACACTTGAATACAATATTCTAAGTAGTGATTACCTCTTGACTACTCTATTCTAGGTTTTGCTTATACTTGACTACACAATTCTAGGTGTTGGTTACCTTCATTCTAGGTGGAGATTGTCATGATTCTAGGAGGAGGTTACACATTCACCTCCTATATGTACATCTCTTACACTATTCTATTTATTTGTATTGAGTTGGAGCTATTGCAATTATCTCTCTCTGTATTTCATAATTTGAAGTCTTGTATGCGTGCATTATTTTATCTTGGAATAATTCACATCTTGCATCATTCACATGTGCATTCTTCAAACTAGTAGATATGTGGCACCACTCCGATATGGTATCAGAGTCGAGTTGGTATTGAGATTTTTTGGTTATTATTCTACAAATTTATTTTCATTAGAGATCATTATTTACAAGTATTTGGGTGTTATTTGGTATTGGTTTTACCTAGTTTGTGGGTATATAGCCTATTTGCAAGCTTTTGAGGTTTACAAGCCTACATAGTGCATATACAATTTTGAAGTTTACTTTTTTGTAGGCCCAAAATCATTATTACAGGATCCGTGGAAGATTTATCTAGATCTAGGCAATTTCATACTTATGAAGGGTGTTTTCACCTATGGTAGTGCTTTGTATGCATGTTCAGACTTGCAAATGGCATTTTTTCATATCAAGAGGCATTTTCAGACTGTAACAAAGTTTCCAACAACCCATACACGCATTGAATATCTAGCTTGAGTCGTTGTTTTTGATTCTAACAAAGAGTAATGTTTGTTACACTCAGATATACTATGAGTTAAGGGCAGCCTTTATAAAATAATTTTTTTTACGTCTCGACCTAACACTCGTCTGGAATAGTCTTCCGTTATGCAAGGTGGCTAATGCCACCCCTACAACCCCTAACATTTTAGCCTTCAAATACGCCCAATGCATATGAATCGAAGGGATTAGCCTTCGGTTCATCAAAACCCTCCTCATTTTACTAAAATTATATTTTAGTTAAAAATTGCATTTCAAATTTAGTGAAAATTCATTTAAATTAGGGTTATTTACTGAAATAGTTATTGTTAAACATTTGATTAATAACTCGATAACGAGTGCAATTTTTGCAAAAGTTAAATATTTTTCATTTCTTAAAGCATTGGACCTATTTATTTTGTAAAACACACTAAGTTATAAAGTGCCAATATTGTGGGGGTTCTTGATATAGTTTTTGAGGGTCTGTACAAGGTATTTCATCTCTTGTTCAAAACTTCTTTCTTTCTACACGTTTTTTTTTTTCGCAACTACCACAATCTTTATTTATGCAATAATGGATCTAAGTTCAATTAACCCACTTACACCTTTTAACTACCATGAATGGAAATAAAAATATCCATTGGACTAAGGAGTAAAGGGTTGTACCATATCACAATGGGGTTAGAACTAGAGCCTAGTACATATGCAGAAAAAGTTAAGTGGTATAATAAGTGTGATGAATCTTTTGGTATTTTATGTCTTTCAGTGTCTCCTAAACTCCTTTTTCACATAGAGTCATCCAAATCTCCTAATGAGGTGTGGAAAACCTTAGAAAAATTATTTGGAAAAGTTGACACTATGAGGGGTCATGAGCTAGAAATAGAACTTATCAGCTTAAGTCTTAGAAATTTTGACACCTTGGAAGATTTCTTTACCAAGCTCAAGTCCTTATGATTGCACCTAAAATAATGTGGAATAGAAAATAAGGATGAAAAACTTGTTCTTTAAGTGCACCAAACTAGGTCCCGACTACTTTGTCTTTGTTTCTATCTTTATGCTACCAAGAGGGTTCTTGAGCCACATGGTCTATGTCATCCTTAGATGACTTTGTTGCTAATTTGACTAAGGAGAAAGACATGTTAATTCAAATGGGTACCTTGAAGTCATCCAAACCTCAAGCCCTCATTGTTGAGAATGGGAAACACAAATATTCTAGAAACCAAGAGAAGAAGCAAAAGAGTAAAGATCTAAAAAAGAAGAAAGAACAGAAATCCACTACCTCTTCCAAGTCTATAACTGAAACCTCTAGTTCAAATGGGAAGCCTAAGAAGGAAAAGGTTAAGTGTGCCTATTGCAAGAAACTTGGGCAAGATGAGCACAAATGTATGAAGAATCAAATTGACCACCTCGGTCATCTCCTTGAGAAGAATAATAAAGCGGTCCCCGAATTTATCAAATAGTTTTCATCAACCTAATAATCTACGAAGGCAAAGGAAAAATATAAAGAGAAACATAAGGGAAAAACACTAGTTGTAGTTACATCCTCATTTACTCCTTTGTGGTTTATTGAATTTGAGGGTTCACACCACATGGGTTCATCACGGTTGTGTTTTCTTCCTTATATCCTTACAAGATGTCCTCCATCACTTTGGGTGATGAAACTCTAGCCACCGCTTCAGGGAGAGGGTCTATTGAATTCGAAGGTGGAACATTCAAAAATGTTATTAGTGTACCCTCACTTTTAATTAATCTCTTGTTAGTGTATCAAATGAATCATATAGGGAAGGGCATGAGAGTCCTATTTGATCCAGATTCAGTTGAGATCAAGGAGTTGCACAACGACACTACAGTAGCAGTGGGAAGGGCAAATAACCATGCTAGGTTATATACCTTCTCACACTTTACACCCGATGTTTCCCCTACTACATTTCTCACACACTCATATGGAGTTAGCATATTATGGCATGAACAATTTGGCCATAGTAACTACCACTACCTTGAGCATCTCAGTCAACATGACATGGTTACATGATTGCCTAAAGTTTGTTTCTCAAAGGGACTTTGTGAGGGTTGTGCTCTTGGAAAACACCCTAAAGAGAAATTTGACAAGGGAAAAGCTTGAGAGCTTCAACACCTTTAGAGTTGATTCACAATGATGTCATAGGGGATTTTCCCCATCCTTCTTTCACTAGGGCCAAATATGCTCTCACCTTCATAGATGAACTTTCTAGATATACATGGGTCTACTTCCTTAGGTAAAAATACGAAGTGTTCGATTAATTTCGAGACTTTGAGGCACTTACTGAGAATCAATCTGGGAAAATATCAAATTTCTTTGAATGAAATGGGGGTAGTATGTTAGCAACAAATTTGAGCAGTTTTGCACCAATGAGGGTATTGATCTACAACAAAAAGTGTCTTACACTCCTCAATAGAATGCTATGGAAGAACACAAAAATCAGTTCTTGAAAGAGATGGAAAACTATATGATACACTCTAAATTAGAAGCCATCAATTGTGCTTGTTATATACAGAACCGGGTTCCCTATAAATCTTTAAAAGGTATAACTCCCTTTGAATCTTGGAACAATAGGAAACCAAAAGTTAAGCACTTCAGTGGTCTTCGATCACTAGTGATGGCACACATTCCCAAGAAGAAATGCAAGGCGATGGAGCCTCAATCTAAACATTACATCTTTTTTGGGTATCGAGAGGGTGTCAAGTGCTATAGACTTATCCATCCTACTACTCATGAGTTGTTCATTGAGAGAAGTGTTAAGTTTCGTGGAGAGTCCCACCGACTCTTTACTTTATGCTTCTCTATCTAATTTAGCTTTGCTTAGTTTTGATGAGCATCTAAGGATTCAAATAATCCATAACAGTTCCCGAGGAGGCAATGTCTTCTACTTCTTTGAGTTTTGACAATGAGCAAAGTAATGAGGACTCATCCTCAACTACTTATAGCCATAATTTAGAGGATGGGATTCAACACATGAATCACCCACTTCATGCCATGTTTGGGCTAGGAAAACACTTCAGAGTGCAGGAA
The DNA here is from genome assembly GCA_018340775.1 of Taxus wallichiana var. yunnanensis. Taxonomy (NCBI): domain Eukaryota; kingdom Viridiplantae; phylum Streptophyta; class Pinopsida; order Cupressales; family Taxaceae; genus Taxus; species Taxus wallichiana. Next base: position 432,838,108 of record CM031244.1, on the reverse strand, counting down.
CTTGGGTAGGGGATCTAGAGGATGACAAACATACTCGATCAGATTATCAGAGTAGGCCACGTGCCTTCTATGCTTCAAAGGATGATCCATAGACATTCCGAGAGGAATCAAGAATACCTAAGTGGGATAGTGTTATGCATGAGGAATATAATTCCTTAATCAAGTAATCACACTTGGGATTTGACTTCACTTCCTAAGGGAAAGAAGATGGTTCGATGTCGATGGATATATCGAGCAAAATTTGTAGCAAGTCACCAATTGATAAGTATAAGGATCGGTTAGTATCTAAGGATTTTTCACAGTAGTCAACATAGACTACTTAGACACCTTTACACCCATAGCCAAGATGACTTCGATTAGACTCAAATTTGATTTAGCCACAACACATGGTTGGAGTGTGCACTGTCATCACCAATCCGGCACTATGATAATTCTTCACCTGAACTCCTCGTGCTATGATTATTTACTAATGCATAGACTTTAGTTTGGTGGATGTAATCTGGAAGCAAAACAACAACCGAACACAAGAATACCATTGACTATGATAAGACAGAATGACGAAAAATCTGAAATATCAAAATAAATTATAATATTAACATGAAATCACATATAATCTCACCCATGAGATACTTCAACAAGACTATGGGAGAAACTTTACAATTACACCTCTTGATGGCTTCTTCAACACACCTTTAACTTATGGCTTCCTTCGCACACTTCCTACAATATTTCTCACTACTTCTTTCTATGCTAAATGAGGGGGGTGGCCTCTCTATTTATAGAACTTCCAGCTTATCCATCCTATCTCTAAGATAGGATAAGAAATCCACTCGACGAATCATATTCCATACCTTAACTCTTATCTCGTACATGTAAGCTTATCTCATAAGATAAGATAAACCTTATCATTTTACATGGGTTCCACATTTTTAGACTTTTTACAAATAAAATACACAAAATATTTATGACCTCACTCCTTGTCCTTATTACCAATATAATATTTCTAATTCCTAATCATGTAGACCCTACTTCTCTAATTACCCAAACTTTGACATTTTAACATTACCTGGACCACTTACGACAAATATTTACTTTTTACAACATTCCTATTGTACTTTGATCACCGTACTCCACATTATTGGCGGCACCGTACTGATGGCGCCGTTATCTTCTATCGACGCTACTACTAATTACACTTAACAACATCCTATTCCTAATACATACATTAATGAAATAGAAATTTTGGAGGAAAATTTTAGTGTCGACATCTTCCCCTTCCTAGCTTCTACTCCGTCCTCTGAGTAGACTATTCTCGGTGCTTGGAAAATCTTCAACTTGTCATGGTTGACCCATTTCGTAATGGGAGTGCCATCCAATTCCTCCAAATGTACGTACCATTTTCATGCACAAATGCTATTTTGTAGGGCCCCATCCATTTTGGAAGAAATTTTCTCTGCCTTCTTTTTTTTTTGTATTTGAATCATATACTAGACCAAGTCATTCACATGAAATGGAGACCATCGGATCTTTTGATCAAAGTATTCCTTCTCGCTTCATTTTCTTCTTATGGCTTGTATCCTTTGCTATTTCCCTCATTTCCTCTAGCAAATGAAGATGTACCAACCTTTCTTTTATCAATCACTTTCATCCATCCTTTCATTTTTCATAACTCTCACAAAGGGGAATATCAAACTCAATAGGAAGAATCGGATCAATGCCATAGGCCAACTAAATGGGGAGTATCCTGTTGCTGACTTTGATGTTTCCCTATATGCCCACAATGCCGCATGAATCCTTTTATCCCATTTATGTACCCGCAAGGCCGCATCTTTGCTAGAATTTGACACAACACAAAATTTGTCGCTCCACCCGTCCATTTGTGCTTGGCTTGTATGTTGTTGCCTTCCCCGTGCTTGATAGAAAACTTATTGACTAGGGCTTCTACCACCTCATTAATGAAGTGGCTTCCTTGATCTCAGTACAATTTCTAATGGACAACCAAATCGGTGACAATGCATTCATATATGAACCTTGCCACTTCATCCATGGAAGTTGTTTTCAATGGCCTAGCTTCAACCCACTTGGTTAAATAACTGTGGCAACTACAATATACTTATTTTGACGTGATGTAGTTGAAGTGGACCTACAATGTCTATTCCCATTTTTCAAAGGGACCAAGGGAAGAATAGGACATAATGGAGCTGATGAAGTCTTACGGTTACCATGTGTTTGACAAATATCACATGTCTTACAATAATTATAACAATCTTTAAAAAGAGTGGGCCAAAGATAACTCGCATCCAAGATCCTTCTTGCACGTAAGTTGTCCAGAGAAGTGCCCTCCACATGTACCATTATGGAATTCTTCTAGCAGCTCCTTTCCTTGATCACGTCCAATCGCCTCAGACCGGCCCATCGTGTCCTATTCAAATAATGCTCCATGCAGAATAGAATATGGACGATCGGCTTGAGTAATCTTTCTCTTAGTCTTTGCATTGGCACCATCAGAAACTTGAATTCATTCGATAATTCCAAATATCTATGTATTCACTAGGGATTGTGTCAAGGGAGAACAATGTTGCATCGGAAAATCATCATCATCACAAGATGATCCTAAACCATCATAGGCTCGAGAGAGTGCATCCGCATTGACATGCTTCTTTCCCGCCTATCTATAATATCAAATTCAAATTCTTGTAGCAAAATTATCCATCTTGCTATCCTCCCTGATGGGTTAGGCTTATTGACAATATATTTCAAAGCCTGATGATCCGTTACAACTATAAATTTCTGCCCTAGCAAGTAATTTCTAAACTTCTTTACAGCAAAAATGATAGCCGAGAGCCTCTTTTTCGCCATAAAGATAATTTACCTCAAAGACTCGCTCATTTGTCTCGCTCCCAAAGTAAATTGGATGTTCATTCCCATTTTCATCCTTTTGGCTCAAAGTACTTCCTAGTGCCGCATCCGAGGCATCAGTACACACAATGAATGGCTTGCTCCAACTGATTCTTCAAAACAGTGAAGACACCGTGGCTTCCTTCAGCTTGTCCAAAAGCTTCATGCGCCTTATTTCTCGGTTCATAAGTAACATCCTTCTTCAAGAACTCAAGGTTAGTGGTCAGGCAATCTTTGAGAAATTCTTTATGAACCTTCTATAGTAACCCACATGGCCTAAAAATGATCTCAACTTACTTCTATTCATAGGAAATGGTAAATCTTTGATTTTTGAAACTTTATCGTGATCAAGCACTAATACCATCTCTCGATACAACATGCCCTAACAAAACGCCTTTAAACATCCAAAGACACACTTTGTAGGGTTTAGTGAGGCTTGTGCTTCATCTAACCTTTGAAATGTTGTCTCCATCTGGTGCAGTGGTCCAACTTGCTCCCATAGATGCAAAAATCATCCGTAAATACTCGATGAAGGTCCCAATGTAGGGTTCGAACACCCTATTCATCAAACGCTGGAATGTTGCTTTGAGCATTACACAACCCAAAAGGCATAACTCTATAAGCAAACGCTTCCCAAGGAGTGGTGAACGTGGTCTTCACTGATCTTTCTCTCGCTATACGAACTTGGTTGTAGCCGCTATATCCATCAAAGAAAAAACTATAGCACTCCCAGCCACCTACTTCATCCAAGATCTGATCTGAAAATGGAAGAGGGTAATGATCCTTCTTTGTTGCCTTATTGAGCTTCCTGTAATCAACACAAATGCGTAGCTTCCCATTCTTTTTTATTGAGATCACAATGGGAGAAACCCATTCTCAATTCTCCACAAAGAAATATGAATCCCGCATCAAGCAACTTATCTATTTCTTCTTTTACGCCTTGGAAAAATTAGGATTCATTCTATATGGCATTTGCTTTATAGGCTTAGCACCATCTACCACCTCAATACAATGTTCTACCCAACTTACTTGACGGAGTTCCTTGTAATCAAAAGTGAATAGGTGTATGTACCTTCAAAGAGCCGGAGGTAGGATTCCTTCTCACTCTCCATCACAAAGATCACCAATCTTTATTTGTTGGAGACGATCATCAACTTCTTCTTCGTATAATTTTATGGGGTCATGAGTTGGTGTGACTCGGGATATCCATGACCGAAACATCCACCTCGCTTTCTTCATCTTCAAAGTGTCCACTTCACCGGTACTAGAGTAATCGAGAGGATGTCCAATCATCGCTTTCATCACTTGAATCCACAAAGTTCTACTTTATGATGTCGAGGATCACGTTTATCTTCACCCTCTCTCTACCACGTCCAAGTGTCATGAAACCTTCATTCCAAAGAGTTTCTGCATGAACTCTCCTTAGCCATGGTCTTCCCAACAAGATTGGGTACGCAATAGCATTACATTTTTCATCACCCGAAAGTCTACCACACATACAACACCCATAATGTATATTGCCACATTTGAAACTACACCTTCTGGGTTTAGTTTTTCCTTATTTAATGACCTTAACATAAGTGTTGAAGGGCGATCAATTTTTAAACCCAACATATTCATTACAGACTCGGTCATTACATTAACTGCAGCACCTCCATCAACTAAGACATCATGAATTGAAATACCATTACATAATACCTCAGCTTGTGGAGCATAGGGATCTACGCCTCGCTCCAAAACAGTGGACCTCAACCTCCTTCCTTCTTCGAGCATTGAGTCCACCTCGCAACTCCCGCCTCTTCTCTGGAAGACATAGCCAAGAGTTGACCATATGTAATATTTGCAGCCTTTTGGACAGATCTTCCAAGATGGAGTATGGTCCTTGCCCCGTGAAATCGTAAAAATCCCGCACACCCAACTTTCTTCTCCTATGTTTCTTACTAGTTTCTTCTTTCATCTTCTTAGGATCATTTCCATCTTGATTATCTTTTTCTTTCTTTCTTTTTTTTGTTACAAACACATCTACTTCATTATTTCTACTCTTATCTACTACATCAAAAGAATTCACAGTGCTTTTCCTTTATCATTATCTCCTTACCGGATGTAGAAGCTCTATCTGGACAATTATACTTATAATGACCCTTTTTATAACAACCATAACAAACAACTTCAGTAAATATTTCTTTTGACCTCTATCTCCTCCCCGAGAACTAAATTCCTTTCCTCAAGAAGATTAATAGTTAACTCGACCCATCTTTTTGAGCAGATCTTCATACTCAGTAGATGTATTAGGAGAAATATTTGTGCTCACCGGGAGTGGTTGTGGATTCAGGACCAAAGGTGCTGGTGTAGGCTCTACTTTAGCAACAATTTCTTTGGGCTCCTCTTCCATGCTTTCTTCTTGCCTTCTTGCAATCTCCTTTGCTTGTTCAATGGTAGCTGGGCGGTCATACTTCACTCGTTGTCTGATCTCCGGCTTCATCCCAAGAATGAAGTGCTTACAGAGGAGATTATCCATGCCATTCATCAACCCATCCGCTAGTCCTTCCTTCCGGATCTGGGCATCGAGCTTCCTCCTTAGCTCTAGAACACGAGCATGATAATCCCTTATCTTCTCCTTCTCTCCTTGGGATAGCTTTGTGATCTCGATCATGAGATCTGGCATATTTCGTTGTTCACCAAATTCTTCAAGAAAACTTTCGGTTAATAAATCCCATGAATTTTTCACATTATCACCTAGTGTTTCAAACCACCTAAGTGTCAAACCATCCAAAAAGGTAGGAAAAATTCAGTCCATTGTTCTCTTCTTATAAGGCCATTACAAATACAAGATCGTTTAAACTCTTGAATGAAAGAAGAAGCATCTTCATTAGATTGAGCTGAAAAAACAGGAATCTTTCCCATTTTCAAAAGTAACCACCGTGAAATACCAACCCACAAGTACAATTAACAAGACTTATGTGCACAAATAATTGGAATCACTATACTAGAAAGTGACTTTACACCTTTCTACAGTAAAATAGAAATGACCACGGTAAACTATGGTAAAACTTGACTTACTACGGTAAAAACTGACTTTACTGTGGTAAACACTATTCACGGTAAAAAGTGAAGTTACTGCGGTAAATACTATTCACGGTAAAAAGTGACTTTACTGCGGTAATTACTATTCCCAGCAAAAAGGACTTTACCAGGGTAACTACTATTCATGGCAAAAATGACTTTAACATGGTAACTACTATTCACGGTAAAAATGACTTTACCATGGTAACTACTATGCACAGTAAAAACAAGGTTACCCTCCAATTAATTTTTGCCTAAGTGGGAATATCTCTCCAGAAAATCCACCAACGAGGAATGGTCCCTAAGAACGGAACCAAAATGTCATCACCAATCCTAAGACTATGATAATTCTTCACCGAACTCCTCGTGCTATGATTATTTACTAATGCATAGACTTTAGTTTGGTGGATGTAATCTGGAAGCAAAACAACAACCGAACACAAGAATACCATTGACTATGATAAGACAGAATGACGACAAATCTGAAATATCAAAATAAATTATAATATTAACATGAAATCATTATAATCTCACCCATGAGATACTTCAACAAGACTATGGGAGAAACTTTACAATTACACCTCTCGATGGCTTCTTCAACACACCTTTAACTTATGGCTTCCTTCGCACACTTCCTACAATATTTCTCACTACTTCTTTCTATGCTAAATGAGGGGGTGGCCTCTATTTATAGAACTTCCAGCTTATCCATCCTATCTCTAAGATAGGATAAGAAATCCACTCGACGAATCATATTCCATACCTTAACTCTTATCTCGTACATGTAAGCTTATCTCGTTAAGATAAGATAAACCTTATCATTTTACATGGGTTCCACATTTTTAGACTTTTTACAAATAAAATACACAAAATATTTATGACCTCACTCCTTGTCCTTATTACCAATATAATATTTCTAATTCCTAATCATGTAGACCCTACTTCTCTAATTACCCAAACTTTGACATTTTAACATTACCGGACCACTTACGACAAATATTTACTTTTTACAACATTCCTATTGTACTTTGACTGTTACCGTACTCCACATTATCATGGCACCGTGATGACGGCATCGTTATCTTCTATCGGACACTACTACTAATTACACTTAACAACATCCTATTCCTAATACATACATTAATGAAATAGAAATTTTGGAGGAAAATTTTAGTGTCGACACACCAGATGCATGTAAAGAGTTCCTTTCTTCACGGAGACTTATAGGAGGATATCTATATGGAGTAGCCACCGGGTTTGTTCAGATTCATCCTTAGTTTACGTGACTTAGGAAATCCATCTCTGGCCTCAAATAGGCCCCTTGGGCTTGGTATGCCAAGATGGATTCCTTCCTCCTATTTTTGGTTTTACTCGGTGTTATTCAAATCCCAATGTATATATATTATGGAGGGATGATTCATTACCGATATTGGTACTTTATGTTGATGAAATTTTGATCATCGGGAGTACTTCATCGACTATCTTAGAAGTGAAGACAAATCTTCGGGATAGATTCACCATGACTCGACTTGGGTCTACCGCACTACTTGGCATTAGATCACACGATCCCTCGATTCAGGATTTCACTTACGCATCCCAAGTACTCTCTCAATATTCTAGCTTGGTTTCACATATCCGATTGCAAGCCATCTCCAAATCATTTCTTATCTAGAGTCAAGCTTGAGGTTGATTATTCCACACCCTTGGTTGATGCTACTATGTATCGACAACTTTTTGGCACCCTTATTTACTTGATTCACACCAGACCTAATATCTCTTATGTCATTGGTATTATTTCAAGGTACATGTAGGAACCTCATGAGCTACATTGGAAAGTATCTAAGAGGATTTTGCACTATATTTAGGGCTCACACAAATATGGGATTCATTATACTACTAGTTCGAGACATTAACTTGATCAACTACTCATAATTAGATTGGGTTAGTGATATTGAGTGTCATAAGTCCACTTCAGGTTACAGTTTCTCATTGGGTTCTATACCTATCAGTTGGTCGAGCAAGAAGTAGAATATTATTTCTCTATCATCCACAGAGGTAGAGTACAGGGGAGTTGTTAACACAACTACTAAGCTATTTGGCTTCAGGGGATTATTTCTAAGCTTGGCATCTAGATCAGGTAGCCTATAGTAATCTTTTGTGATAACCAAAGCACTATCCAGATATGCAGGAATCTGGTCCTTCATCAGAGGACCAAACACATTGAGATTCACATGCACTTCAGTCAAGATCTCATTCATGAGTAGGTCATAGATGTGATATTCTACCAATCTTTAGAGTAGGATGCTAACATCTTCACCAAACCTTTCACTGAGAGAAAGTTCATTCATCTACGAGCTCTTCTTAGGGGTGTGGTCTACATCAACAACTTCATCATCTTCGGGAGGGGATTTCTAGCATATGCACTTCTTCATGTCTCTCTTTTAGGTGGGAGTTTTTCCCACTTTGGGTTTTCTCCTTTACTTCTATCTTATACGTGGGTACCTCATCAGGCCATGTTGTCGGGACCCACTTTCATTTTTCACTACCCACCTAATCTATGCTTATGGGGAGTGTTAGTGTAAGATCTATTTTACTCACTTTATTTTTACTATTCTACTTGGGATATTCCACCTCACTTGGAGTTTCCCCGCACTTATGGGATATGTTTGCTTAGGTGTACACTTGACTACACTATTCTAGGTGTTGGTTACCACTTGGCTACACTATTCTAGGTGTTGGTTACTAGTTGACTACACCATTATAGGTGTTAGTTACCTTCATTCTAGGTGGAGAGAGTCATGATTCTAGTAGACACATTCACCTCGCTATATGTGCATATCTTGCACTATTCTATTTATTTGTATTGAGTTGGAGTTATTTTTGTGTTATTATAATTATGTCTCTTGTATTTTCGTAATTTTCAGTCTTGATACTTGCATTATTTTTCTTGGAACAATTCACGTCTCGCACCATTCACCTATGCATTCTTTGAACAAGTAGATATGTGGTGCTTCTTTGATATCTATTATACAATTATTCAATTGGTATCCTCCAATGAGAAGGGAGACATATAAAGGATCAATCTTATCAGTCTTTGATGCACTCATAGAAAGCATGTTCTATAATGGAGTGTAGGTGGGGTTGGTAGTAGTCCTTTAGAACTAGGAGTCACAATATTGGGATTTAAACTACTACCCTTGATATGATGGACAAGCTTCTCAAATTATTCTAGGTGAGTCCGCAAAATCATTTTCAAAATCTGCACTTTAGATTTGTTCACATGTTCTATGATATCAAAAGGAACGATGTAGACAGGGGGGGTGAAGACAATGATTTTGAAGTTAGAATAGGCTTAGAAATGGGAGTAGATGTTTGGGGAATGGAGGCTGATTTTGAAGGTACATTAGAAACTCTTGAAGGGATAGATTTTGTAGAAGTAGAATTAGAATTAGAAGGAGAATTTTGAGACTTACTTGGAATAACATATGACATCTTACTTGCCACGGGATCCAATTTATCCAATGCAAAATTCATGGAGGGTGAAAGTGGAGATCCTTGACTGATTATTTTATTTTGTAGAGTCGCCACAAGAGCACCTTTAATCTTTTTATTTTTCGTAGCAAACGAAGGAAGAAACTCCTTTTCAAGACTGAGAGCAAGTGAATACTACATATGATAAACCATGTGTATCTTCATCATCATCTTCATCACCTCATATAATATTCACATAATCTGATTTATACATCATTCTCTACTTCTTCATATCTCTAGGACACCACTATCTTCACTTTCTTTCTCAAGTACTTCTTTGTATTCTTGAGTTCTACAAATTACATTGACATATAGAGCCTCCAAAGCAAGCCTTTGAGGTGTTCCTGTAATCTAATTTCTGTTATGACTTTGATGGAATGTTTGTTGGGAAACTTCCCTCTTCAACATTGTCAATTTATTTTCCAATTTCTGCAACAATGGATCAATTCTCTCATCTTTGGGATGTTGGGCCTTATCCTTCCTTGAAGGATTCTTGATCTTTCCTAATAAGATGAGGTCATCTTCTACTTCAATGGAAATTTCTTGAGCTTGTGTGAGATCTGTAGGAAAATATCTTTAGAGGATGAATCCTACCTCAAGGCAATTAAGCATTGATGAAGAATATTTTCACATTGTTATCGGAAGGCAAAGCTTCAAAGTATCCTCTTGAGAAACCTATTATAACAGGGATACAAAATCCCTCGTAGTCTCGTTAGGCCCCTTTTTCATTTGAACCAACTACACTATGAGGTATTGACAATCTTCGTGGATTTGAACCTTTCTTCAAAACTAGTTTTGATGTCATACCAAATAGTGATGGATTTATCTAGTAGGAGATATAACCACTCCACTTCCTTATCTTGCAGAGATTCTATGAATAACTTCACCAACACATCTTCATGTTCTACTCCTAATACACCACATGCCATGATGAATGCTGCTACATGCTCTTCTGGGAGTTGTGTGCCATCTCCTCTGAATTTAGGAAAACTCTTACGAGATCCCCTTGGTAATTCATGGATAGGTGGAGGAAGGGCAACCGTGACTTGTGTTTATAAGCCATAACAAAATTGACGAGAGGCATTTCTCCTTCTTTTTCCATACTTACTTTTGGTTTTTGCTTCTACTTCTTCTTTTGAAAAATATTCTCCAAATTCTTCCTCTGGTTCTTGTTCTTCTTCACTAGGGAATTCAATGTTCAATGGTGGTTGAAAGATGGGAGAATCAAGAGGATTTGTAGGAGGAGTATCAACAAGAGTTTGAATAGGATTTCCAGGTGTACCACTTGAAGAATCGGATGGAGATGAGGCTTGAGATAAGAAATATGGATTATCTATGATTTTTTCTTACTAATTTTGCAAAGCCTCAAAAGAGGGATCAACAATTCCTCTCAACCTATTCAATATGGTATACCTTCTTTCAGCCAATTTTGAGAAAATCTTTGATTGGATTCTTCAAGACACTTATGGATTTTCACTCATTCTTTTTTTTTTTAGAATTTGAACTTTCAATTTTTTTTTTTTTTTTTTCAAATATTTTATTTTTTTTGGATTTTTTGTTCGTATATTGGGTGCAAATATGTTAAATCTTCCCCATGGTGGGCACCAAAAACTATTGGTGAAATAATTTGTCGATAGGAAAAATTAGTTGATTTTTACCAACGCTTTGGGACTAGGTCCCTCTACTTGAATGGGGTAGCTCCATTTATTAAAAACAGAGAATTTATATACACTATTCTATCAATTGGGGGTGGTCTTTCATTCAAGGATCACACATGGGTACTTTGCTACACATGTGGTAAAGTGCTTGTAGAAAACTACAAGGAGGAAAAAACTTTAAAGAAAGATGTGAATAGAATAAAAAGGAGGTTTTTACACAATAAATAGTACAAAAAAGTTTATTGTTTCAAAACTAGAACATTACCCATGAATTAAATGAGGAGATACCATGAGAATCAACATGGAATAAAATACATAAAGCACAAAGTATTAAAGCATAACATTCAAGAAGTAAATCGCTCATAGACTATTGTTGAGATGGAGAGGAAACATAATAAAAATAAATACAAGAAATTTGATCACTTGTTTCTAGAGAGAGTATGGGAGCTAGCAAACAAGATTAACCATCCTCTCAAATGAGGAGGCTCTCCAAATTTATAGATTTACAATTCATCTCTTCATCTACCCCTCACACAACTTTTCATATTCCCATTACAAGTGACTTTTCACATAACCTTAGGAAACACAAAATAAGTCCCTTTTTATAATTACAAAAGGGAATTTTACATTGCATAAGTATTTCATAGTCACTTTAATGAATAAGACAAAAATTCATGATTGTTTACAATGAAGAATTAGAAAGGAGGTAGAGAAGAGGAGAAAGAATGAGGAGAGAAGAGAAGGAATGCTCCAAATCATGGATCTTGATGAAGATAAAATTCGATGGTGTTGAAGATGACCTCCCAACCCATGATGACCCTCCATAATAATGCACTGATGAAGAGCTCTAATGAATACCTTTTGAACAATTTTTCCCCCTTTTGAAGTTTCTTGAAATGATTCACTTCTACACATTTCCTGGATACACCGAGGAGTGATGAACACTTGAGAAGAAACCATTGATAATATTGGAAGATGACTCCCTCATTGAGAAAATCCTTTTGATCCTTAATGTTATGTTGTAGAGTCTATTTTTATGTGTGGAGGTGTTAAATACTGTCACATACTAAAAGTATTGTACACTATCCACAGCTTTTCTCACCGAGGTCCGGGCGCATAGACCTCCACGAGATTTTTTTTTAGCCTCAAAAAATGTGCTGATATTTTGGGAAATGTTTTCTTCTCATATGGGCATGACCCATATGTTTATGGGTGGTTTTGGCCCATGGTTTTGGTACACACGGTATTGTAAAAATTTCTTAAACAATTGCATATTTATGTGGTTATTTACATATGGTAGGGTTTATGTAACAATTGCGGATGTGTGTGAGTTCAAGTGTGAATTATGTAGATTTTGTTGAGTATAGCTCCAAATAGATTTGGGTATTGTATTAAGAGAAGAGGTGGCTTGTATATAAAATATGAGCAAATGATTCTTGGTGATAGTATCCCAAATTGGGTGAACCACGTTAAATGTTTCTCTTTTTGTTGTGTTCTTTTTATTACGCACTTCTATTTTAGATATGTAATTTTTCCGCATATTAGTTTCTACTATTGCGATTATGTGTGGGATTGTTCCACGTATTTTATACCTTATTTATTAACACTTGAGACACTATCACAACTTCATGATCAATTATTCACATGAGAGAAATTGGATGCACTTTGTTCACATAATCATGATTTTGATTATGCCACTCCAAGAGCAATCGATGATGAGTGAAGTATGAGACCAAATACTTCTGATTCTGGAGCAAGGGAAGAAGAATGAAACAAAAACTAATGAAACTTTCAAATTTTTATCATGCACTCTATGTGAAATGAATTGAAATGGCCTTTAGTACAAAATTGGCATTTTCTCATTTTGACACTTTTGCTCACCACATTGGGGAATGCGGGAATTGACTTGAAAACAAAGAGAGGAGCTCCCGTGAGTACCAATACCATTGTAGGATGTGTGAAGGATTGAAATATGACCACTTTTAGCTCATTTCACCCATTTACTATTTTTAGAATATCCATCATTATTGCCTTATTTTGGCCAATTTTGCTAATTTTGTCAATCTTGCCAATTTTCGAGTGTCTCGATCACAGGGAAATGAAATAGGACCGTGAATGCACGTTTTTCTCAAACTTAATATTTTTAGTAGGTACTCCCATATATACTTAATAAAAATATAAATTGGTCTTCCCGGTGTCGATATGAACAAAACCACTTGCAGAAGTTTCTATATTTCATTTCAAGGCTTTGCTCCAATTTTGAGAGATTTCAATCACTGGTTTTTGTAAATTTGAGAAAAGGTGATTTTTTGCTGGAAAATTCATGTGGATATAAAAACTAAATGAGGGAATACAAATAAAGGTGTTCTTTCAAGGAATCCATGGTTAAAATTTGGTGGCAAACAAAGTTCGGGAACATGAGTTATGAGCAAAACAAGATTTGGAAGTTTAGGGCACAAAAGGTGTTTTTGTGTTTGAATGTCATAACCAGCTTCAAAATATGATTTAATGGATTCCAAGGAGGTTTATTTATGTTTTTAGTTGTGAGTGGTGGTGAGCATGAGTGAATGTATTTATGAAGTGGGAGATGGAAGGAGGAGAGAGAAAAATAGGTAAAAAACACCTAGGGGTTGAGACTGGATCACATGAAAAACTTGGGCAAGGGTTGGACGTGTAAATTTTTGTGTGTCCCAATTACCCCAAGGGAACATAATAGATGGGGTAGAAAAATGTGCCCTCACCTGGGAGTGACAAGTGGCAGAAGGTGATTTGACGAGGCGAGAGAGGAGAAGGGGCTGAAAATGGCCGCAGAGCCTTCCCGGGTCATGTGGTGAATCAAGGGCTAAGATGTGAATGGGGAACATTTTTGTGTCCCAAATTTCTTAAGGGGATGGGACAGATGAGACAGAAAAGTGTGCCTCACCTGAGCATGACAAGTGTCACTATGTGGTTGCACGATGAGGACTAGGATGAGGTGAGAAGGGGCTTATCTTGCATCACTAGGCTTCATCAGGGTCATGTGGTGGACCAGGAGGCTCAACTGGGCATGAATTTTTTTGTCCTAACTATCCTAGAGGATGGGACAAAAGGGACATACAAGTGCACTAGATTTTGGGAGTGACATGTGTCCACCTCTTAAAATGACAAAGTCCTGAAAG